>OV651817.1:1631076-1753576 GCA_927349885.1 Psylliodes chrysocephalus | reverse complement strand
AGGGAAAAATAAAAAACCCAACCTATTTACCTAACATGTACGGCCTGAAGCAATTTAACTGATTGCTCTGACACAGGTTAAGTAAGTTAGTTAAGTTTTAGGTAAGTTAGTTAAGTTTTTAAAAAACCTAACTAATTTGCTTAAGCTCTGTCAGAGCAATTAGTTAAATTGCCCCAGTCCGCACAGGTTAGGTAAATTAGTTAGGTTTTCTTTATTTCTATTTATTTTTATAAAACTTAACTAACTTACCTAACCTGTCTCAGAGCAATCAGTCTTAAAACGTCGCGGTTTGTCTCGCAACAAAAATTATAAAAATAAAAAAAAACAAATTTACCTAATCTGTGCTATTCAAATTTAACTGATTGCTCTCGAACAAGTTAGGTTAGTTAGGTACGTTACTTAAGTTTATTTTATTTTTTCGTAGCAGCCAGCGATGATTCTAGACTACACAGGTTAGGTAAATTAGTTAAAATTTTTGTTTTCATTTTTCTTATTATTCTATAATTTTATGAATATTTGGTTTTTCGATCAATTGCTTTTTCTATCAAATCTATTTTCGATCAATGTTCTTTTCGATCATTATTCTTTTCGATCAGTTTTCTGTTCTATCATTTTTTTTTATCATTTTTTATTCGATAAAATGTTTTTTTATCAAATGCATTCGATCAAATGTTTTCGATCAAATATTTTCGATCAATTTTGTGCCACCCTAATTCAACCATGCAACAATTAAGACACCTTTTTATTAACACAAATCAAAAGAAAATGAATGTAGTTACGAATGGAGTGTGGCGTGGTCATTGTGATCGTGGATCTTCGACCACGCACGAATACTAGTTTCGTCGAGTCCTAGAAGGGTGGAAGGGATAAAACCATTAATATTTACTAAGGATTATTAAACAATTACTAGAACATATTAAAAGTTTAATGAATATTATTAAACAAATTTAATAGAATTAACAATACTGATGGATATTAAAGTTTTTTAATAATACATTATTGACAATTAAACAAATTAAAGCAGCTTCAGGTTAATATATTTCTAGCAACCTTCGTTTAATTATTAGTATTAACCGAAAATAAGGTAACTTATTAGTGGTTATCAATATTTTTTTTATTAAACATGTTTATTAGACCTCTTTCGACTGAGCTATTTTACTATCTCCCCAAGTTCGGACTGGCCAAATTTGGCCCCATCGGCACCACGAGTAATTGGCCCCCCATCCTAGTCTCTTTGACCAACTCGATTATTCCCATAAAGGTGATTAATCACATTTAAGACAAAAATATTTAGAATTTACATGTTAAAAAGTAGTGTTAAAATAGTAGATAGTACAAAATCATGAAAGGAGAATGGGCAATTTTGCCCCACCTCCCAATAGGAGTAAGATATATGCCAGATAAAAGATATCGGTAAGAAGAACATTTGTTTTTATTATGACTTCTCTCAATTGTGTCCGTTCCGAGTTATACAGTGTGTCTACGTAAGTTAAAACCATATGGAATTTTTTTTAATATTGGTTTTCTGAAAAAAATTATTGTTGATAAGAAGTTCTGCATGGTCCAAAACTTAAAATACAATTATCAGATATCAATTTTTTTAAGCCGTATACGGGGTTTGTCAAAAAATATGAATTTACTCAAGAGTAAAGTACCTTATATTAGGGACAATTGTCATTGTAACAACTAAACAAAAACTTAAATCTCGAAATGAAAAAATGCATGGTTGCCAAATTAAAGATGATATAATCTAACTTTCGTTTAGCTGAAAGACATTTTTCATGCGAGCCATGTACTAGCTAGCAATGGAATTGCCTTCTACTTATTACGTTCATTTTGTATTGATATTATATTGCGCCAAGTAATTAAAACGGTTGTATTGTTTAAAATTCTTCAATGTTAATACTTTTTAGATAAAAACTTTTTGAAGCACACTGTAAATTCCAAAATATTTTTTAATTAGGGATCCAACAGATATACATATTTCTGTATAAAAGTAATTTGAAAAAAATTATGTCATAGTCTGGACCAATGCGTATAGGATGCCCCCTCCCCACCCTGTATATGTTACAAATGGCATTATATTCGTTCTAATTTTAATGGGGTAATAATATTTATGATTGTATTATTATGTTAGTCCATTACCTTGGTCTTAAACCATTGGACCTGGTCCGTTGGAGAGCATATGTAGGGCTGTGTAACCAACACGAAGAGGCCATTTGGTAAGGGATACATGTGGCGGATAAAATCCTCGACAGCATCTTATGATATACCAAGATATTATAATTGTTTATATATTACTAATAAGTAATAATTACTATTATTTTCCTGTGATAAGCACTACAATAACAGAATATAAGCACTGGCCTATCTTGCAATTAGTTACATTTAGGATGGTATAACTCAAAACTTAATTGAGATGAGTCGTAATAAAGAAAAATGTTCTACTTAAAAAGATCTTTCAATTGATATATAACTTATCCTTATTGGAGGTGGGGCAATTTCCCATACATTTTTGCCCATTGTCCCTAGTACTTTGCGACCGTTTCAAGTAATCTAAAAAAACTGTAAATGCGTTTAAAACATAATATAAATACTGTGTAGGTAATAAATAAAAAATAAAGGTTAATTTTTATATAAAAAATTTTTAGTTTTTAAATAAACAACAAAACGAAAAAAATTTAGATATTAAAACCAAAAATAAAAATAAATAAAAAGAAAAGTAAAAAAAGGAAAAAATATAAATTAACATTCAAAAAAAAAAACCGGCTTCCATAAATAACAAAAAATAAGAAAACTAATATTACATAGTTAAAAATAGGAGTGCAAATAAGTAAGTACTATTTGACTAAATCTGACTAAAAATTTATATCACAAAACAAAATAAAACTACCATTCTTAAAGAACATAACAAAAATAAAAAAAAAACTAGCCTATTAATGATACGTACACACAATCAGAAAAACGAAGCTTAAAAGGTCAAAGCATTATATTAAAGATCTAGGTCTATTTTTAATTATTGTTAATAGAGAAAATACTGGTTCGCATGCCACTAGGGTACAAGACAAAGTAATTAAAAACTTATAAGCCATGTACAAATTTGAAAAAGTGGATACATGCATATTGTATTCTCTTGAAATTTGAAAAGTACGCATTCATTTTTTTCAGACTTATTTATGCAGAGGTCTGTTTTTACATATTTTTTTAATATCCGGGTATATTTGTGTTAAACTCAATAATTCATTTTTTAATTCTACATTATCGATCCCAATATTTCTGCAATATCAGTAAATTTGGAGTCGCTTAATAAATCCAAGCTTTTAAAATTTCTAGAGTCAAAGTCTGAAAAATCTTCATAAATTTGTTTGTTGGCTTCAGTTCTCTGACTTATACTTAGAATTGCCTGATTAATTACTGATTTAACTACTTCAATTTCAAATTTTTTCATTGGATCGGTAATAACGGAATCTTCAGTTGTTTCGTCTACCATACGTTTCTTTTTTCTTAACCTTTGTTGTGGCAGCTCATGTTGAATTACAAGATCTTTGTTTCTAATGGTCTCAATTTGATTTATATAATTTAAAAATGCATTCGTCTTTTTAACAATTAAAATTTGTCATATATTTCATTTAGCATTGCTTTTAGATTTGTTACCAAATGGTATGCTTGGATAAAATCAATACTTTCTGTCTCAAGATAATTTGAGGCGGGAGTCACGTATTCAAAAATTTGTATTATGATAAATGCTATTAAAAGAGTTTCATATTTGCAGAAATTTCTAAAAAAAAAAACAAGTATCTACGCAGAACAAATTGTCTCAGCAGCCTAGACTACGTCTAGACGCACCAATGTTGCCAGATTTCCTAGATTTCGTTGAGTTATTGTAAACAACATTTTTATGATAGTAGTTTGATTTATCTCTAGTGCTTGACCGTTGGCCCCCAAAAGGGTTTGGCCCCGTCGGCAAATGGCGACTTGCCGACCGGGCCAGTCCGACACTGCATCTCCCCACATAGCACATCCCAGAGAGCAGGAAGTCGTCTGAAAGACGTCTTTAAGACGTCTAGCATAAGACATTAGAGACGTCTTTAAGACGTCTGGTATTTCCTGAAAGACGACTTAGAAGACGTCTAAAGTTACAAAAGGGGGCGTCTTTAAGACGTCTTATTAATGGCTTATATTGGTCTGTAGAGCTTAAAATAAGCCATAAATAAGACGTCTTTAAGACTTAGCTTATAACGGTCTTGTGAAGCTTTAAATAAAACGTCTTATTAATGGCTTATAATGGTCTTGTGAAGCTTTAAATAAACCATAAATAAGACGTTTTTAAGACAATTTATTAATAACTGGTCTTGTAAAGCCATAAATAAGACGTTTTTAAGATGTCTTATGAACGGAGGACGTCGGATATCTTGGTTATTAAAAATCTTGGTTATTAAAAAGTAGAACAACCTTGCAGGTTATAAAGAATGCAAAATATGGAATATTTATTAATAAAATATCTATTAATCACAGGTCACTAAGAGTTATTTTCTTTGTAGCGCATTCGATCACTCCTCTTTAGGATTGATTTTTCTCTTTATCTTTGATTTGTAGTGTATAGTATTGATAAAAATTAATAAAGAATTTAACTGTCTACTAGTACCAGTAAAAGCAGTCAATATATCATCAACATATCTATGCCAATACAGACAATGTTTACTTAAATTATTGCTATGAATTTTATTTTCTATATTATCCATAATGAGATAATCCCGGTAATGGACTATCTTATTGTTATTTGATGAATATTATAATTACCTAATTACCCTTATTTACTTTAAATAGTTAGTTTATTTTGTAATGTTATTGATGTTTTCTTAAGTACTTTGTTTTGTTAAATTATTTCGTATATATATTGGATACCGAATTGTAAATAGTCACATTTGAAAAAGAAGTTGTACTTCGAAACATATGTCATGTTAGTGTTTTTTTAAAAATTTTTATTTTTAAAATAAAAGTGTGAAAATCTACCAAATTTGGTTTTACTCTTCCAAAATTAAATTTTCTAGACTTTTCTTCAAAAAACGCTAATAGCACCCGCTCTGTAAAGCTATGAATATTATTCTGGTTCCGCCATTTCATAAAAGTGTCATATTCTTTTAAATAATTTTCTCTAGATTTCTCCGGCAGCAAATTTAGTGTGGCCACATTAGCTTTTTCTACGATTTCTTCCGGTGTACATATTTCGAACTCGGAATCTTCACTATCCATCATAATAAAAATATAAAGAACTACTAAATTAAATCACCTCGAATTATTGATACTATAATAATTAAATCTGTTAACGTCAAATCAGTTACAGTTCATGTGCTGTCAAAGGTGACTTGATATTTTTTTCCAGTAAAGGTGTGGACGAATTGCACTAATCACTGTATTAGCTTATGGAAAGCGTGAAATAAAGTTAACGCTATGGCACTTTATTTCACGCTTTTTTACTTTTTTTCACTCTAACCATAAATAGCCGTTTTAAGCGTTAAAAAGCGGTGAAATACAAGGTACTTTAAAAATAGGGCGTAGAAAAGCATATTGTCATCTCCTTGAAGAATTACCTGTTCTTCTTGAAGAGGTTCCCATTCAAATTAGGCAACATTTATGGTTTATGCACGATGGTGCACCAGCTCATTTTAGTATACGTGCAAGAACTCACCTGGATGAGCTGTATGCCAATCAATGGATAGGTCGAGGAGGACCTGTAAACTGGCCAGCCCGCTCCCCTGACTTTAATCCTTTGGATTTTTGCATATGGGGATATCTGAAATCTTTGATGTACACAAACCCAGTTGAAAATATCGATGATCTGCGAAACCGCATTGTAGCAGGGTGTGAAACTATAAGAAATTCTCCAGGAATATTTCATCGTATACGCAATTCTATGAGGAAAAGGGTAGATGCTTGTATTGAAGATGAAGGCAGTCATTTTCAACATTTATTATAATTGTATTGTCGATATTCGACAGGTTTTTGTTTATTGTTTGTTCACTTTTGTTTTTAGTTGTAGAAGTCTTAAGAATCATAATTTGGTTGGCTGTTGTTTAATAAAATGCTATTTTACATGAGCTTATTTATTTTTTCTCATAAATGCTTAAGTTTTCGAAAAAAACTTGTAGAGATAAAAAAGTTAGTCAATGAATTGGGCTTTGCAGTCATACTTTTTTAAAGAAAAAATTTTTATCTTAAAAAAAGTTGCAAGAAAAAATATCTTAGGGGTTGATTATTTCAACCCCTTCTAAGCATACTTCAGGGTTGAAAAAATTTCAAAAAGTGTACTTTTATTGACAGATAATGTTTACCAAGTTTCGTGTCTTTAACTTGATATACAGGGAAAATAAAAAAGAAGAACCATTTTTTTTTTTTAGTTTTCGAAGGGATGTAACTTTTCCGGGAAGGGTTTTTTCAAAAAATTTTATACCAAATACTGACATTAATTTTCATCACAGAATCACCCCTTTAATTTTTTTGGTGTTATTTAGATACACCCTGTATAACTGTTCTTAATATTGACACACAAAAATTAAAAAAAAAATAACTAAATTTATGAAATTAAAAAAAAAATATTGAAAAATCTAGACGTGATATAAAAAATCGGCCAACGGGAATAGATTCAGAGCATTAAAATTTTCATATTTATAGTATAATTTTTTAAAGGAGAATTTCATTGCGGACCAGTATAATCAATAATCCACAAGGAGCTTGGGCCATACAACTTTTTGGCTTGGGCTTGAATATACTTCTTCTTTTCTTCGTTTTATATGGGCTCAATCTTTGAGGATTATTTACCCAGCACCATTTATTTTTCCAAATTCAGTTAAGTGAAAAGGCTGCACCCTCCTGCGTCAGACTTCGTCTTCACTTTTCCACTGCACTTGATATTTAATTTTAATATTCTTCTCCAAATTATTACACTGAATATTTTGTTTAATTTTGTATACTTTTTAAAGTCGGATGGTCACTTTTATACTAGATATATTGTGATTTTTACGGGCCTTCTGGGCTACCGATTCGGAGACCGCCATTTCAATGTTGCCACGACGGTGTCCGAATCGGAAGTCCGGCTTGAATGTAATGTTTAGTCAAACGTCAAACTTTACTTCATTTGATTCTTCTTGTTCAATTTGAATTATGTAAACCGTAAAGTTTCCGTCCGACTGAAAGACGTTTGTCAGACGTGTTAAATACGTCTTTGAGCTTTCACATTTATGTATGGATTTGGCAAGACGTTTTTAAGACGTCTTAAGAACGTCTTTGAGCTCTCACAATAATATGTCTGAATTATGGCTTTTGCAAGACTTCTTAATAACGTCCTAGGACTTTGAGACCAAACCAAGGCACAAAAAATACGTCTTTCAGACGTCATGTGCTATCTGGGATGGTTAAGATATGACTCAGTTACTGAAATTTCTGCCATTATCCAAGTGCAATATAGCGGGAGCATCAAATATTTAAAAAACATAAAGAAGGTGATATGCTACTTCTGCTCTCTTTATTTTTATTGGTCGTAACTGAACAAACTTTGTTAAATGATCTTAATATACCATTATATTATGATTGCAAGTCTATCAAATAGAATTGACATCTAGAGTTTAATTCGGAACTTGATTTTACAACTATACTTTTTTTAGGCGCACCGTGTTTCATTTGACATTGTTTACACAAATTTAAATACAGTATTATGATTTCATGAGTAATAATTTTGTATTTAACTTGCAATTCTTTAAGCATTCATGTTGTTCCTCCATGGCCTGTTCGTATGTGAGTTTCGGAAAGTATAACAAACAACTCTTTATTTGTTACTGTAATGTGATCTTATTATTTTATCAATTTTTATAGTGTTTTAAGCTCTACGATTTTGGTGAGTGGGTCAGGTTATTAAACAACTCATATGACTTTGAAAAAGAATATTGGACGCCACTATATTTAAAACTCTCTAGACTTGACAATCGATCAGTGATGAAAATATAGAAAATCACTAATCTTTATGATTTTATAATTAAATAAGGTAGCGACAAATTCTAATTCACAGAGACTTAATTATTCAAATTTAAATGATTTATTAACATATCTGGAGGTATACAGGAAACAGTTAAGGAGTGACTGTAGAGGCCTCTTTGTGAGAATTTACTAGGTAGTGTTAAATCTTGTTAACTTCTCTCGGTGGTTGAACTAACTTCTTGATGTATTCTACGTTCTTCTGAATTTCCCAACAAGCAGCTTGTATGTTCTTCCAAAATTCATGCAGACACAGCTACTATTGAATCCTCGATTTAGTTTCTATCGAACCATCTAAATCTACTGAAACCATATATATAACTTCTAGGATTTCTTTAAGACCATAAGACCATCTATATACAGCAAGGCTACAAGGAAAAAGGTAAAAATATAAAGAAGGGAGCCAGAAAGAGTATCTAGGAACAGATAATATGCTTTTTACTATCAAATGAACAAATTAAACTATTATTTGAATAGTTACACAGAGACTAGAATTTAATAGGAAAAGAAGAAGTCTTATTTAACATATATAAATATAGTAGTGCATATTATCTATTTCAAACAAAATAATATATGAACTTATATAAAACATGTGATGTCTTATGTTTTTCAATGTGTTGAGGTGTAGAGGTTATGTTTCAAATTTGACATTTCTTATACTAAATATATATTTTCAACAAAATATCGGTAGGAAACTTACCTTTTTAAAATAATATGAAAATGACAATCCAAGTTTTGACACTAGACATAAACGACAAATGACGTTTGTGTAGAGATGTTGGTTTCAAAATAACGAAAACGGGTCTGGGTCAAATAACGAAAACGGATTTAACCGTTACATTACATAATACTAAATATTCGCTTCTTCTAGTTTAATGACACTAACTTTTAAAATGTCAAAACGTTTTAAACGTATGTAGTCCAAAGGTGAACTGCACTTACTTTTAGCAGAAATTACTTCATAAACTGATTTTAGAGTACCTTTCTTGAGAGAAATAAAAACAGTTGTCTTCTAGTTTACTTCTTATTAGAGTGTGTAACTTTTCAAGAAACTGATAACTTTTCACTACAGTAGCCATTGAACACAAATTCAAATAGGTACCTAACTTATATTAAAATTAATTTAGTAAGACTGCGTACATGCTACCAATCAAACCTTTTGTAAGCGAACCAAAGAAACCGCAAAGAAACAGTTGTTGTTTCCGACAGTGACCGAAGCTTATTTGTGTTTGTCGATATATACACTAGCGTATCGGGGACAACACTAATCATTTGTAGTGCACATGTCGTACGAGTTTTATTTGTACATCGGTCTCCTTTTGACAGAGTAGATGAGCTGTATCCAGGCCGTTGGTGTTTATGCCGATCGGCGTAGCCAGGTATGGTTGCGGCAAAGCTCGCGGCAAAGCCACCACCCTACAAGAAGTCATTACTTCGTCTGCTTGTTGTCACAGCATTATTAATATTTGTTCATGTGTGTGAAATTTGCCTCTAAGGTATATAAAATACTACTGCTAGTCACAGCGTGAATGAAAACAAACAAGACGTATTCACATTAACACCTCCCATCACAGCAATTACAAATGATTCGTTTTGTCTCCGATCTGCGAGTGATATATACCGGCGAATGTCCGAATTTATAATAAAACTATAATAAATGTTCGGTCTTTCACCAACTCATTTGGTGTCCCTCGACATTAACGGGTGTATGACGAAATTCACTCATTTCGGACTTTTATGTTAACATATATATATTTTTTAGGTAGACATACTCTTAAAATAATCGAGGGTGAAGATGCTGACATAAAAGATTACCCTTATATGGTGAGAAGTTAAGATAATTATTTTTACAAAAATAATAATAATAATTTATCATTTTACAGGTAGCTTTTCTGCAGGATAATGCCACAATGTTTTTATGCGGAGCTGCTATTATCAACGAAAACACTTTACTGACAGCAGCACACTGTTTCTTTTAGTAAGTTTATCAAGGACATTAATAAAAACTTGACCCCAGTTATACAGGGTGTCCCTAAATTAGACGGTCATATTTTAACAGCGTAATCTAAATCCTAAAATAAGAGTAAAAGTTCATATAAACATTGGTCCGAAAACGTTTCTTTTCCGAGATACAGTGTGTTTAAAGTGAAGTCCTGATGGTACATTTTTGTAAATATTTTCTAAACGCTTAAAGATAACTAAATTAAATTTAGTACAAATGCTTACCTTTTTACGCTCTATGTAATGGACTTAATCTTTGTTTTTGATCATCTTCATAGATGGGTAAATTAGAGGGGGGGGGGTCTTAAGGTAAAATTGCCCTAAGTTTTTTTGTTGTCAGTTTTTAACATTTTTGACTAAAAAATTTGCAAACCCAATGTTTTCTTTACAATAAAGCTACTCCTGTTGCATCTCGCTAGGACGCACCATTTTCAAGAAAATAGCATTTGAAAATTTTATGATAAGTTCATATTATTTTATTCGAAAGTGCAAACAATAATTAGCAGGCCTGTGAAATCAGAATTTTTTTTCAGGTTTGGAAAACCGGTGACTAAAGAAATGTATTTAGCTTTAATTTAATGTTTATTTTATAAAGAAACTTTAAATGGTAAAACTAAATAGTATTTAAACTTAAACTAATCAAGGATGACTTAAAATAGGTCAAAATGACGACGATAAACAAATGATTCTCAAAAATTGTTTCTGTCTATACTACTAAAAATTCTACTAAAAATAACAAAAATTCTATTAAAAATAACAAAAATTCTACTAAAAATATCAATTTATACAATATTTAAAGTAAGTGTTTAAAAACGTTGCCTTGCTGACGAAGGCACATTTCGGCTCTACGGGTAATTGCATGTGAAGCTCGCTATGTTCTATACATAATTTTTACTAAACAATCCGTATTCGAGAAAATTGATAAAAGTGCTGTAGTGTATGTATAAGTTCGCTAGATACGCCACTGGCAGATTTCTTGTAATGCCGATAGGTGGTGGTGGAAGTATCTAGCGAGCGAAAATTAGCATTGTATTTCGAGGTTTAAGAATGAATAAATGTGTTTTGGTTAAGTGGTATACCGGCTTATTATTGTAACCCTTAAGTAATGGGGTTAACATCCCCAATACATCACAAGTGCAAAATCCGAATTTATAAAAAAATTGTGTGAGGAATGGAAAATAAAAGAAACACCCCGTATGAAATTCTAATAACAAAACAATAATAATAAAATAACGCAATACAGTAATAGTTATTTGACTCGACTCAACATATTCTAGGAAGGATTATTGATGAATGTCCTCGCGTCGCAGGCGAGGCGGTCCAATTTCAAAATGTTCTTATCGTTATGTTTTATAAACGTCGGGATCGCTTACAATTGTGATTTTACTCTTTATTATTCCTGCCCCATACAAGATTTCTCTAAAATTGGCCGTGTTTTGAAGATAATTCAAAAACAGATAAAAAAAAACGCCAAATTTTAAATTTGAACTTTAATCCATCCTGCAGTGAATTTATCAAATATTGGGCATAGTTGAAGCATCTGGGGGATACTTTATAGGGTGTCGTAAATATATTTTAAAAAGTATCTCTTTTTTACGATTGGAAAAGCAAATTCTTCAAATAAAACTTGTTTGCGATATCATTCTCTATAAGTTTTGTTGTATAAATGATTTCTCTTAAACGAAATGGAAACATTTGAGGGAAATAGTATAAGTTTTATTTTTTAGTATTATTGATGGCAATGAATATAAATAAGAGAAATTTTTGAGTATGATATGTCTGAAAAATTTATGTATTTAGTTCTTCCTCTAATCAGTTGCAGGGTTAATACAATAGGCTATTATTATAACATCAAATTGGTTGATTGGTCGATTAAATATTGAAACTAAAGCCTTTATGCGAGTACATCAAGTTATACAGGGTGTTTCATTGGTAAATGGGCATATGTTAACTGGATATGGGGGTCACTTAGGTGGTTCCAAAAAACCCATACTTCATGGGTCTGTCGCCCTTTATAACCGAGATACAGGGTTTTATCAATTTTGCCGATTTCTTTCTAGACTCATAACTTTTGAAACACGCTGTATATTTTTTTGATATTTGGTATACGAGTACACCTTAATTTGTGAAATCCAGTGAGGTATTAGTAATAGGGAAAATCCAGGTCCGGATTAACAAAAAATTTACAAATTCTTCGATACCTAAAACAACACCCTGTATATCATAATTTTGAATATCTGTTTACAGATTGGAAAAGAGCAGAAAAAATTAAGTTACACCAAGTGGTTTTTGTATTTCCGCATACAGTTTTCCTGTTTATTAATTTAAGTCAAATCTAAATGTTCCGATAAAAAGATGAAATAAAATTAAAAAAAAGATATTTTTTTCCTAATTATTGACTTATCGAGATTTAACTAAGAAAATCGTCAACCTTATTGTATGCTCTTGATTATTTAAACCAATTTTATTGAAAAATTCAACGACAGGTCCGTATTGAAGAAAAAATTCTAAATTTAACGACTAAATTAAAAACGCCCTGTACGTGAAATTATGGTAATATTTGTTAAAAAAGTAATATTTGTTAAAACAATTAAAATTTTTAGTAAATAATGAAAAGACACTTACATTTCGAACAAAGTACACCTTTGCTTCAAAACACTAATCTGCGAAATAATTCTAAATTTTAATTGATCAAAATAATGGAAAATTAATATGTATTATGTATAAATTCCTTTACTTATTTCTAATTAATATTTTATTTAAAACTCGTTCATTTCTTAGTTGCAATAATAAAAAAGTAATTAAATACTATGATTACTAGTAAGTATTGTTTATTTCAGTGAACAATACCATTTAAGTTGGATTTTCCTACTTTTAGTAATGGTCAATCAAGTAGGCTGTAGTATAAAAAACCAATTTGACAGTTCTGTGTATTATTGTCAGTGTAACACCATTTGCGAGTTTGTACTTGTGTCATTTGATAATTTCTTGCTCAATATGCCCCATAAATTTTTCACCTTTTCTTATGTGTATAATATTTTACGTTTTTAACAAATATTACCACACTGTCGTTACAAGTACAGGCCGTTTAAGATAGTATTGAAATTAGAATTTTAAGAATTTTACACCCAATACAGACCTGTCGTTGCGTTTTTTTAAAAAGATTGGGACCCAAAAATTAAAAGAATGAACGAGGTTAATTATTATTATGAATATAACCTGGAAAAGTAAATACTTAATTAGGAAAAAAATATTTTTTTTAAATTTTATTTCATCTTTTTATAGAAACACTTAGATTTGATTCAAATTAATAAGCAAGGAAACTGTATGCGGAAATACCAAAACTACTTGGTGTAACCTAATTTTTTCTGCTCTTTTTGAATCTGTAAACAGATATTCAAAATTATGATATACAGGGTGTTGTTTTAGGTATCGAAGAATTTGTAAATTTTTTGTTAATCCGGACCTGGATTTTTCCTATTATTAATACCTCACTGGATTTGACAAATTAAGGTGTACTTGTATACCAAATATCAAAAAATATATAGCGTGTTTCAAAAGTTATGAGTCTAGAAAGAAATCGGCAAAATTGGTAAAACACTCTGTATCTCGCTTATAAAGGGCGACAGACCCATGAAGTATGGGTTTTTTGGAAGCACCTAGGTGACCCCTATATCCAGTTAGCATATGCCCATTTACCAATGAAACACCCTGTATAACGTAAAAATGTATCTTACATAGGGATGACACCATTAAAATTGGGTTGACCCGAAAA
This sequence comes from Psylliodes chrysocephalus, assembly GCA_927349885.1. NCBI lineage: Eukaryota > Metazoa > Arthropoda > Insecta > Coleoptera > Chrysomelidae > Psylliodes > Psylliodes chrysocephalus. The sequence goes on along the minus strand of OV651817.1, from coordinate 1,739,772 downwards.
AAAAAGGAGGAGAAAGGAAACAAATCTTTATTTTACAGTTGATTTTCTTTAAAATAACAATTCACTAAAGAAAGGAAGTAATTTTAATTTCCTTAAAAATATAAACATATTTCATTATCATAGAGTATTTTTAAATGTTTCAAAATTTAAAGCTATATATTTTTACTTTCCTATCTGTATCTGTTTATTCAAGGGATGGACATTCTTCTCTTTCAAACTTTGTATCTTGATGTTTTCGTGCCAAATAGGGGAATAAAGGTGTATACATTTTTTGGTTTTGGATAATTGGGAATAAATGATAAAATTCAAAGGTATTACTTTCAAAAATAGGAAAATGTATTGCAAAAATTAACTTAGACTCTGAAATTGATACTTGCGTTCCTAAGAACTGATAATACGTTAATAAATTTGTAAATTTTGAAATTTGATCAACATTATATATTTTATGTAAATATTGTATCATGATTTTTTTGACCTCGGGTTTTCGACGGGTTTTTACGTTTTGGGGTCCCCTGAATCCGTTTTGACTATTTTCGCAAGTTTAAAGTTTGAAGTTTGAATCCGGAAACGTACCTTTTTTCGGATGCTATAATTTCTTCAATTTCTTTTAATATGGAAAGTAAGATGATCTCCATGAAAACCGATATTTCTTCTTTATATTTCCTCCTTAGAAACTAAAGTTTCTTCTGATATTTCTTCCTTAGAAGAAAAGGTGTCTTCTGATGTTGCTTCCATGAAAAACGAAATCTCCCATTTAAAAGATGAAATTTCTTCAGACTAGGAAAACAAAATTTCTTCTATGGAAATTAAGTTTCGTTTAATATTTATTTCTTAGAAGGGTGTCTTCCGAGAAGTCTTCTTTAAAAAACTAAATTTCTGCTGATGTGGAAAATAAGATGATTTCCATTGAGGAGAAAATAATGTCTTCCGTTGAGGAGAATATAAAGGAAATGGAAAAGAAGATAGAAGAACTGGATAACATACTGAACCGGCCAAGGACGGTGAAATAAAGTGTCATGAGTTGGAGTCGAAGTTAAAATTGAAAGGAGCTGTAAATTCTGCTCGTGTTAAAGTTCCAACCTTCGACGGAAATATGTCATGGACCAACTACCTGAAACAGTTCGAGACAGCTGCGAGAGCAAACGAATGGTCTGAGAGAGAAAAAGGCAGTGAATCTGACAATCGCCCTTTGAGGAGACGCTTTAGATGTCCTTTAGACTAAACCCGTGGAAGAGCAACTCAAAAAGAGACTAAATATGCGATAGGGTCACGAACATTTGGAGCATCTATACCAATCACAGTTAAAGAATCGCAAACAGAAACGAGACGAGACCCTTCAAGAATATGAAGTAGATATTGCCAGGTTGGTGCGATTTGCCTACCCATCAGCTCTGAAAAACATGATGGAATGTTTAACGGTCCAAACATTTGTTGATGGACTCCGTGACCACGAGATGCAGAAAACACTTCGCTTAGCCTGCCACAAAACATTGGTCGATGTCTTGTTCGCTGCTAGAGTATGAGGCAGATGCGCAGGCTTCTGGAGGATACAGTAAAATGAGAACTGTAATAGAAGAAAACGTAGAAGATAAACTCGACCAATTGGTTGATATAATGAAAAGCTTTACTGATAAAAGGGTAAAGACAAAGACCTTTAGGTGCTGGAATTGCAGTGAACTGGGACATGTACGCAGTTTGTGCAAACGCCCTAGGGTCCCAGCAACTGAAGACAAAACGCCGCAGGAAAACTAGAGCGAGTCGGCTTAGAGGGGTCAGCTTCGACCCAAAACAGTTCCAAAGACCCTCTCATACTGATAGCCTCTTTGAAATGCCGCGATGATAGTGTATACGTAGACGGCGAAGTAAATGGTAAAAAGTATACGCTGTTGGCGGATACTGAAGCAACTAGAACCATTATACGACCAACAACCATAAAGAACTTGTAAGAGACTTCTACCAACAAGATTGCGACTGCGGACTGCCACAAGTGAAAGTGCCAACATCCATGGGGAAATCCAGGTTTAATTGGGAATTGGTACATACAAGTTTACTTATACTGTTATTGTCGTTAATATCGAAGAAGATGTTATTCTTGGAATAGATGTAATGAACTTACATGGTTTCCAGTTGGACTTTAAAAACAGAGTAATCAAAGTTGGTGCCAAAGAGGTATTCCTACATCCATATGGGGAAAGCAAAAGTGAAACCGTTATAGTAGCACGGCTTCAAGAAACTATGGACGAAGGAACACCTGTCATGATGGAACCTTGGAAACACGATGAAGAGGTTGGATGAGGTATTCTGATCGGAAAGGTGTTGGTCAACGAACTCTGAATGGAAAGGGGTTGGCCACATCTTTTAAAGAAGTTACAGTACGAAGAACGTCGGTTATTAGCAATAAGTGGGCCCCTGTCAAACTTTGGGAAGAACAAGAGAACGATCCTGTTTTAAAGAAGATAAAAGAATAAAAGACGAAAATTGTCTACCTACTTGGCAAGAAGTATCAAAACTCTCTCCAGTAGTTAAATCATATTGGGCTCAGTGGGACTCCTTTATCCTGAAAGATGGCTTATTAAAGCGAGTGCTTAAAAATGATGATGGCTCCGAGAACAGAAGACAGTTGGTCATTCCAAGGAGTAGAGTATCCGAAGTACTTCGGCAGTTACATGACAGTCCATCAGGAGGACATCTCGGTGTTAGGAAAACCTTTCAGAAAGTTCGGGAAAGATTTTATTGGATTAACTGTTCCGATGATGTAGAATACTGGTATAAGAAATGTACCAGCTGTGCTATAAGTAATGGACCTTAGTGAAAAAGGAAGGCTCCCATGAAGCAATTTAGCGTTGGTAGTCCATTTGAGAGGATCGCCTTTGATATTGCTGGACTATTCGCCATGACCGAGAATGGTAATAAATACATGATGGTGTTTATGGATTATTTCACGTAGTGGGTAGAAGTCTACGCCATTCTAAATCAAGAGGCTGCAACTGTTGCAGATGTGTTGGTAAAAGAGTTTATTTGTCGATTTGGAGTGCCCTTGGAGATACACAGTGACCAACGCAGAAATTTTAAAAGCCAACTCTTCTGTGGAATCTGTGAAAGACTAGGCATGAAGAAAACCAGAACCACAGCATTGCACCCACAATCTGATGAAATGGTAGAGCGAATGAATAAGATCATAGGCAAATATCTGTCAAAAGTGGTTTCAAACTATCAGCGAGATTGGGATCAGTATCTTTCGCTCTTTGCAATGGCTTATAGTTTCGCTGTCAATGAATCAACAGGCCAAACATCAGCAAAGGTCTGTTTAAGCATGAGATATGCATGAATTGGTCCACTCGCATGTTCAAATCGTCAGTGACAGAATGAAGAAGCGATACGATACCCAAGCTACAGAAGGATGTTTCAAGGAAGGCGACAAAGTCTGACTCCATAACCCAAAAAGACAAAAGGGTTAATATCCAAATCTTTAAAGGTCCATACTTCATCAAGAAAAGAATCAATGCTGTCATTTACCGTATATGTAAGATCATGAACGGTAAACCAAGGGTAGTACACCAAAACCGGCTGCCGCCATTTGAGGGTGACCATGAAGAGGAAGAAGTGAACCAGCTCCAAGAAACACATGACCATGTCTTTGAATAAATTATGGGTGCATATGGAGGTATCGGAAAAGCAAGATACGGTGTTACAACCGAACAACAACAAGACCTGCTCACGGTTTCTAAAGATTACTTGCTGGTCCATAGCACTTCCGCCAACATCTACGATGTTTGAGGTTTGGCATCTGTATTCCGGAAGAAGTTTGGTCGATTGACAGAACTTTAAGATCAGTTACCAGCCCCTGGCAAAACATTAAAACTTCAAGATGGATCGCGTTATCTTTTCTGTTTGGTAACAAGGAAGACCTTCCGAGATCGATCCACCTATCAGGATGTATGAGAAGCATTACTCAGTCTAAGGGAGCATGTACTGGAGTCCAATGTACAGAAACTAGTTATGCCAAAGATAGAGAGCAACCAGCTGAATTGGAGGATTATAAGAAACATGGTGGAAGTAATCTTTCAAGATACTCAGATTGAAATACTGGTCTGCAGCCACTGTCCCAGCCTTTAGGTTATAACGAAGACTGTCCCCTGTTAATTCTATGCAACTGGAAATTGTAAAAGACCATTTACGAGGAACTATTTTTTAAGGAGGGGGCAATGTCATAAAATTCCTAATCCAACTCTATCTCAGCGCGACCTTCAGCTGGCCCCGACTCATGCTCGAGGCGACGGAATGTTCTAGGAATGCCGTTGAGGCTCGAGAAACGGGTAGAACGGGCAAAGTGTGACGTTAAGTCAAAGATGGAATTTTCGAGAGCGCCTATAAACTACGAGCACAGAATTGGACTTGATATAAATAGCCGACTCATCGACGCACAGTTTAGTTTAGTATAAAGTGCTAGAGAAGAAAAGTTAAATTGTAATAAATAAATTAAAATTGTTTGTTAGTGTTTAAGTATTATATAATTTAATTAGTACGTCTTAAATAAATTGTAAAGTGTGTTTTAAATAAATAAACTATAAAATAAATTAGACTATCGTGACAATATTTATTGGGCGTCTTACCTCTTGTAATGCGGCAAATAAATTAGTCTAGTAGTTGTTTGTTATTATGAGATAATAAACTTGTTTTCTCTTCCAAACATTTAACAATTTTAAAATACATTAATACAATTTTCAATTTAACATTTTGTGGGAGGGTTGTTATAATTCAGAGATGAAAGTATTCATCGGAGGGGAAAATGAGAGAAAATATCTTTATGTTCAAAATTGCCAATTTCAAATTAAAATTGTCTCGTTTCAGGATTTTTTGAAAAGTTTATAATCACTCCCCAAATAAATGTATTCTAAAATATCAATTTCTGTCACCCACTCAAATCAAATGTAAATTTAGTTATTTACTGTTTAACAATTTTAGTGAGAATCCATATACAGCAACGATTACCTATGGCGCTACGATATATTATGAGGGCACAAAAAGAAATATCTCTAAAGCATTTATACACCCAAATTTTACTGGAGAGTATGCTTCCACAAATGATATTGGAGTATTGAAGGTAATTAACTTTTTATTTTTTCATGAACAATTTTTTTATTGTCTAGTTCAAGTTATGGGAACGTAAGAAAATATTACAAAAAAAAGATAATTCGAAAGAGTAGTTCACTTTCATAGATAGGGAAATGTTTGCAATTCTGTACATCAGGTCATAAATATTGTAAAATAATTTATTTCAAAAATTAGTTTTTTTATTTTTTACCTAAAATAAACACATATGCAGTTAATAAATAAAAGTAACAAAATAAAAACAAAAATATTATTTTAAGTGAAAAGACATAAAAAACAGTTAACATCTTTGCATAAACATAAATAAATATTGCACTTTTGGCATCTACTTATTTGCATTTAGTTTAATCCACACAAAAGGTTACCAACCTTTTCTGAACCGCCGCCCCTTAAAATGAAAAAAAAAATCCAACGCCCTTCCCAAACATAAAACATGTAAAAAACTAAAATCTAAATAAAAAACAAGTTGTTATTTTTTATGTGAGCTATTCAAATAGTAAAAATGATGGATAAACTGAAGGTTTAATATGAAAAATTTTGTCAGTTTAAATTGCCGAAACAAATGCTAGAGAAATCTGGGTGCAATAACAAACCAAAGAAAATTTGAAAAATTTAAAAAGAATTCTGCTACAGGCGGGGCTCGAACCTGTTGCATTTATCGGTACCTTATTATCCATTAAAAATCATAAAGTAAAAATTAGTGAATTGACAACCAACTGAACAATAATTGTTTTTCTACACCGGTATCATCATAATAATGCACCTATATGCTTATAGCACAGCTTATACAATACAGCTAAAACACTCTCTTGGCGGCAACGGTTTGCGTCGATTTCGTCGCGCATCGCTTAAGCTCCGCCTTCGAAGGGAAAAGACGGTTTTGGCGTTCAGAAGCGTACTTAGGCAAGGTGTTGAGTCGTGCGTATAATTTCGTTGATTGTATAATTTCGTGGAGCCTATAATTTCGTTGATTTTGTTTGAGTTAAAGGTACTGTTATTATTTTGGTGACTCTTTAGCTGTGAGTAGAATAAGTTTGTGCAGTCAAAAGCTGTTTTAATAAGGGTTATACCTGCAAGAAAACATTCTTTAGTTTTCCCAAGGACCCAAACCGATAAGTACTACATTATAAGAAATTTTCATTGTTAAAAATTTAATTTATTCTCATTAGTGCGTTATTGTTCATTATTTTGTTGTAGACACGCAAGAAAGTTTTAAATAAAAGTTATATGGATTTGAAAAATACCTACATATTTTAAAAATATCTTTGGATATACAGGGTGTCACGTTTTTGCCTGGAAAATTAAAATGTATGTTTTTTAAATTGAACACCTTGTATTTTATTTTATGATGAAATTATTAACACCCTAAATTATTGTAAAGACGAATTGCTACAGAAAATTTTTATCAGGTATGTGTGTGGTTACCTTTTAATAAAAGCCTTGCGGATCCACTCCTGCGATACCTGTCTTAAATATAACAAAGATCACGTTGAATTAGACGATTTTTCTTTTTATTGCTTTCAAAAGGCATATGATAACGCCAATTCAGATACATTTGGAAATCTGCAACTGTCAAATGATGAATTTGTAGAACTAATATTCAATATTGAAAAGATATTTTAAAATAATTTTGAAGAATTGGCTACAAAAAATAACATTTGTACCACACTTTTAGAATTAATTAACCCAATACCCTTTAGTCATCCATGCTAACGTTTTCCAAAAGAATAACTTATTTTATTGTATGTTTAATCTCAATAACTAAAAAATATACTGACAATTAGTTTGACAGAATTGTCATTTATTTAAAATTTTAAAAATAATAGCAGTCGGTTGATCAAAATATGAACGGTGATTGGCGAATTTATTTTTTTTGCAGTGTTCTCACTACCTAGAATGGATATGAAATATATTCGTTTAATTGAAGGCAATAGCATACGTTTTGTAATCTGTGCATGGATATTAGCCAATCTACGCACATACTACAAAACGAAAAATTATGTTATTGCGTTCAACTACGAATATATTTCATATCCATTTTAGGTAGTGAGAACACTTTAACAAAATTAAATCTACAAATCACAGTTCATATTTTGGTCACCCAACTCCTATTATTTAAAAATTTTTAAATAAGTGATAATTCTGTTAAACTAATTGTCAATATATATTTTAGTTATTGATATTAAATATACATTAAAATTTTTGTGTAGACTCGATAAATAATAGCATTTTTGTTTTTATTATGTCCACATTTAAAAAAAATAAATTTTAATCAAACTACATGATACTAATTTAATTACGAGTATTAAAACTAAAGTCCTGAAAGTTTCGGTGAAGATGAGGACAGAACATCTGCCTTCCATGCGAAAAGCCCGGGATCGAATCTAGGCCGAGGACTAATTAATTTTTCATGTTTATTTTATTTTATAAATTAGTCAACTTCGTAAATTATTTTAAAATTAGTTATTTTGTCTAAATAACCTAAAATAATTTTTTAAATTTGTAGATTTTCGTTAGTGGCTCGTAGAAAAAATATACTGACCATATCGAGTGGATTGTTCATATCACAATCAGACGATTGAGTACTCCGCCTACGACGTCGTGCTCAAACTTCGTCTTTGTGTGATATGGCTATCATATCCACCCTTGTTGAACAAACTACAATTTATTTGTTTTCTTGGTTTAAGTTTTACATCAGAAATAAGAACTAAATTAATTTACTTTTCAAGTTTTCTTGTAAAAATCGATATTACTTTCTCCAAGTACAAATTTAGTACCTACCTAAAATAAGTACTAATTATGTAATATCGTGTAATATTATAATTCAAATTTCACATTACTATAAAGTTTCAAAATTCCCTACTTCGGTATGGTCAGATAAAAATTGAATATATTATATTAATAAAAACTGTTAAAGTATTACTTCTACAAATCTGTATTTCAATTAATAAGAATACATCTAAATATAACCAATATTGTTAAAATAAAAGCACAAATTCTTTATAATTCCAAAATACCATAGAGTTCCCAGACCTCAGTCGAAGCATTCGTTTATCTAGGTATAAACCCTTTGCGCGAAGAGTAACACTTGCCAGAGACACGGGGTACCACTTGATTTGCATCCACGAGCGTGACACATTTCTTTAACAATTGAAGCCCTTGGTGTAAAAAGGATCCAAGTCACACTTTGTCGTGAAGTGACTGTTTTAGCTCAAAACATTTGTTAACGAGGATTTTACTAGCCACATACAAATTATTTTACCTCTAATCCGAAAGATGTGCTATTTTTCGTAATATTTATATTTAAATAATTTTTTTAATTATATTTGACAGATTTAAAACAAATTAAAAATTTAATTTCCCAAAACTTACTTAACATGGCATGTAACCAACCTTATTACGTCAAGGTTTTCAATTTTTTCAATAATTAAAAAAATTGCTTAATCCAGGCCCGACTTTTCCCTTTAATCTAACAGAGATAGCACCATTCCGTCTTGCTTGGTTCTCGACCGCCAGATCAAAGACGCCGACACGGAGTTGTGGAGCTGTATTGTATAAGCTGTGCTTATAGTCCGTTTCAGAATATACCCATTATGATACAGATTTTTCATAACGATACAGATTTTTAATCAATAGAAACTTATAATTTTTCAATCAAGCTGCTGTGCATTTGACGTTTGTCCTAGGTTCCTATGTAATTGTTTTAGTTGTCAAAATCAGTATATAAAATTTTCGTAGATAGCTAAACTTCGATAATTATATTATCAAAATGTCTGATATCAGCGATATATAGAAGACTTACCATCGACTCCTCCACACATATCAGAGATAGCAGAAAATGGATCACAAAATATTTTACCCCAAAAATTATGGTAATACCCGAGATAATACCATTAATTACAATTTTTAGAATTTTTTATAGAAATACGGGTAATTACTGTTATTGTGTTCAATACAAATATAAATATAATATTTCAGGAGTCGAATACAAATTGTAGCAAAGTCGACTTTTCTAAATTTTTCACTATACAACAAAAACTATTTAAAAAATATTAGGACGTTAAATAAAATTACTATTTTGGTATTTAGGTATTTTTTTCTTAGTCAGTATTGTGGAGTCGCATTGAAAAAGGTTAAGGGAGACGTTTATGAAGAAATTATCCGAAATACCATATAAACGCTCTGGAGATGGCGCTGACGAAAATGATTCCGAAAAACTGGATATATTTCAATTCGCTTTTATTTCTTAAGGACCAAACGATACCAAGAAAAAGTTCGGGAAACTTTCATGAAGGTGAGGAGGAATCTGAAACTCACTGAGATGCAGAAAGAATTGAGAGAAAGGCATAGTGTCAGTGATGATGAGTCTCGAAGAAATACGATAACTACTTCTCTTTCTCCTCGAAGTACTCCACTTCCCTCGCCATTTGCCCCAGTACCAAAAAAACTAAAAACGAAAGGTACAAACGTTGACTCCATTGGGGGCATGTTAAAAGCTGAGGAAGAAAAAGTAGCTGTCGTTTCGAATTCAAGTTTTACAGCTCTTAAATAAAGAAATATTTGGAGCCTCTACATTGGAATCAGAGCAGAACTCACATCCAGAGCAAATTTGTCTTAATTATTCTAGTACAAGTACTTCAATGATGCACCAACATAACAGAATAATTACATTTTTCTACATTCCCAGAAACAAGCCAACATATTGGCGCCTACCAATTGATGGAAAGATCAGACAATAATTGGGACGCATCATCACCATCCGATTGGCTTTTTTGTTACTGTTTGTTCATATTATTATGTATTAAAATAAGTTATTTTTCGCTTTTTGTAGAATATAAATTCAGTTTATGTATTCGAAATTCAAAATAACTATAAATGAATGACTTCGAATTTGATATATTTACCGCTAAACAATTTCCGAAGCAAGTCATTAATCCATTTGATAATTGACACTAAAGCCCATAAATCTAACTGTATGCAATTTAGGTGAAAAAAACAAAAATTTAAAAAGGACCCCGCTCAAACCTTATGGAAAAGTGATCTATGTGGGAATTGCCTGAATTTTTAATATTGTATTGAGGAAGCCTTACTGATTAAAAGTTACCGTTGCGCCAAAGTCCAATAAACAATAGTTTCAGAGAGACCGACCAATGAATGTCTCATTCGCTAAACGATCGTTTTCGTATTTTACTCATTGGATGTTTGTTTCTGTTTTCTATCTTATTTTGAATTATTTTAAAGGTCTTTTTTTAGACCGTTATGAAAAATAAATAGTTGTCAATAGTGATGTTAAAAAAGTAATTCGGCACTCGTGTATCGTTTCTTGAAGATACCCGAAGTAACGATCAAAAAACCAAATTATTACATTGATTACTCGTATACTACGGTTCGCAGTGGAGATAAACATAAACAACAATTAAATCAAACAATTAATAAAATAATTTAATAAGGAAAGCCTTGTAACAACCCATTGGATACCTGTATGGGGCCGCTATTGCGCTAGCCGGTTGGCAGCGTCAGAAACGCTATAAAGAAGGTTAGACGGAGGGTACCGAATTTCAGGTCCATGTCTTGCATATCCCAAGTACCATAATATGAATGCAATATGACTGCAACAGCCCAGCGTTCTAGCACCCGATTTGCGAGTGCAATAATGTCCAATAATGACATCTTCTTCCTGATCGTTTTCTTCGAGTTCGTTAATAGTCGTATAAGCAATCCATATCTGGTACGTGGTGGCGTTTCGGAATCGTGAGTACACTCTTGCTTGGAGAAATCCTGGTTCTGCATTTAACTGATCTATGTGGAGCTCTTCTATGGCATCCCGCCTCAACTTGTCCTGTATATATGAAGGTGCAAGATTGATTTGATATATTCCAACCGTAATATCTCGCAGATAGTTTAAATCCAAATGAGGAAAGTCATCCAGGTTAGCCACATCAATATGTATCCACATCGCATTTCGGTTTCTCAATCTGAATTCATCCACACGAGCCATTACAACATTGACTTCATTCGCCTTGGCCAGCATTTCACGAGCCATGTCTGCATTGTAGAAGGCTATAACGCAATTATATATAGCAATTAATGGGTGGTATTTGTTGATAATAGCTCCCGCTATTCGATAGAATTTCCCCAGGTATTCAATATGAGAAGTATGAATTCGCTCCGTGCGCGACAGCAGCGCCAATTTGTTTTGGTATTAAAGGAGTATTTCTGCCTATATTGACAAATACAATTTTTAATAGAATTCGTAAATAAAAAGTATATATGTTAGTTTTAATAAAAGTATATGGATTTATAAAACAATTAAAACATTAATTTATTATTATTATATATTTTTCACGCTTAAATTGAAGAAAATTATGTATAATCATTAAAAATCAATAATAAAATATAGGCAGGCAACAGTATTTACTGGAAAATGTATGAGAAGTTGCCTAAGTCTAATAAGTTGTCATTGAAGAAACCATTTATAATAGCGTGAAGTTAAAATGTATAAAAAGGATCGCTACTTATATTTTCATTTTTGTTCTAAAGAAAACATAGAATGAATGATTAAAACTGGTTTCCGATCAGTAAGTCACAAAATTGCATACCAGCCAAATATTATAATCAACGGCAGATTACTTGAAATCTAGTCCTTGCTGAATGAACATTTAAGAATAAAGGGATATTAAAGAACATCGTAAAATGATAATTTATTGTTTATTTAAAAACTTTCTAGTTTCTGATGTCTACTATTTCCAGCATTACTGTTATTATCACAAAAATAAAGGTAATTTTTCTTCTTATTGTACACCTATCCATTTATTTCTTTGATTTAATTTCCACTTTGTTAGTGAAATTTGTTATATAAGTTTCACTGTTTTTTTTGCTAGTATTTGTACAATGTTCAACACAGCAACTCCGGTTGCTTATTGTGTTGTTTTTACCTACTTTTTTGAAAAAAAGTAAAATGAATACGTGTATTTGATATGCCAAAATTACAAAATATCCTCCTAAAATGCACGAATTATCCGCAGCTAGCGCTAGTATCGCTTTTGCTTCCCTTTCCATGACTTCGCACGGAGCGAATAAGTTGTCTTTGTAAAAAATAATGAACTCTTACTAGTAGGTTTAATTGACACTCTTTTACAGAACAAGAAAATTATATATCCTAACTTGACAGAATGACAATGACAAATACTAAAAAATATACAAAAACAAAAGATGAGTTGAGAACTAGAAATGGAGTTACTTTCGAGTAGGTATTTGTTACTTTCGTATCAAGTAATCGTTCCAAATATTCGTTAATTTGATTACTTTGACTATTATGGTATTGCTATGAGTAAAGACGTAGAATATTGTTATTTCCAGTATTCGTTGTTTAAAAATTTTTATTATATTCCGAAATCCTGTGAGGCAAAAACCCGTTTTAAAAATGTTTACTTTATAATTGTATGTGCAAATAGTAAATATACTTCGATCACGATGTAACGAAAATATCCGTGTTCGTAAGTATTCGTATTCACTTACACTTCATCATCCTCCTGGCATTCCCTATCATAGCCAATGCGAATATTGTACACCGCGAACCGTAGTATATGAGTAATAATGTAATCATTTGGTTTTTTGATCGTCTTCGGTATCTTCAAGTAACGATACTCGAGTACTCGAATGGTTACTTTTTCAACATCACTATTGACCTCTATTAAGTTTACTTAACAGTCTTAAAAAATACCCTTGGTATAGTTCAAAAGAAGATAGAACACAGAAACTTCCATAGAGTAAAGTACAAAGCCGATCGTTTAGCCAATGAGACATTCATTGGCCAGTATCTCCGAAACTATTGGTTATTCGACTTTGGCGCAATGGCAACTTTTAATCAGTAAGGCTTCCTCTAAACAATATTAAAAGTTCAGGCAATTCCCACATAGATCACCTTTCCATAAGGTTTGAGCGGGGTCCTTTGGCCTACTAATTACATGTACCAAATAATTCTCTATTTTACTTTATAACCCACTAATTTGCAGCTACTCGGGTGTGACGTGCATCGGAAATCGATTGGCGTTAACTATTTTTACCTACCTGATAGTTAAAATTAGTCTTTTTTTCACTGATATTGACTGCAAGTGAAAGTTGTGCCAACTTTTATTTATACTTCCTTCGATTCTGTTCTTGATGTAATCAAATGTGTCAATACTCATTCGCATATACTCAAAGAACCGTTGATGATATTTTCGTATAAAATATCCATAAAGGTGGGGAAACTCGCCATGGGAATGCCGTTTTTGATTAAGTTCGTGCGTGTGTTCCTTTTGTTTTTCTTTAAGCGTGTACCATTTAGGCAAACAACAACTATACAAAGTATCTTCTTCGTCTCTAGAGTTAATGTGGTAGTTAAAAGTAACTTGATAATCAAAGTGAACACCTAAATCCTTAGTAATGTCTCTTCTTTCCAAAATAATATTATTAATAGAATGAGGTAAATTCAGAGAAATATGTTTGCGACTATAAATAACAATTTTACATTTAGAAATATTTAAAAAGAGACGATTTCTGTGACACCATTTTTACAATAGGTTAATTTGATTTTGCAATGTGAAACAATCAGCTGCACTAGAGATACTGGTATATAATTTTAAGTCATCTGCAAACATTAACCTATTGCATTTAAGCGAGTCACACCAGAGTTGGGTCGGATACAGGAAAAAAGTATCCCAGTACCGGATACGGATACTTACAATGTATCCGGATACTTTTTAGGATACTTTCACCTAAAAAGTACTCGGATACAAGTATCCGGATACTTTTTTCGGATACTTTAAAGGATACTTTTACGGATACTTTTAAAGTGAGTTAAAATAATGTTTTCATTCCAATAGTTATAATTATGCAATAAGATTAATTACGAGTAACAATAAACAATACTAAGCATAAATAAATTATCAAAAATGGAAAGCGATATAATAGAAAGAAGAAAAAAACTACTCAATATAGTATATTACATTACGAGTGTGGAAAGTGACATTTTTCACACGAGTGGGAAATATTGTCGCACGAGGCGCAAGCCGAGTGCGACTATCACACGAGTGTGGAAAATCACTTTTCACACAAGTGATGTACAATATTTTTCCTACGACCACAAAATAATATCATCAAAAAAATGTAAAACCAAGGTTATTATTACTATAATAATTAAAATGTATTTAAAAAAATATTCAACAATAATCGTATTTATTCAATTTTCATATTTTTTAAACAAAAAAAAAAACTAGAAAAAAAAAATAAAAAAAAACAAAAAAAAATTTCTGCCACGCCAGGATTTGAACCATCGATTGAACGCGGTCGAAAAATGGCAAAGTTGATAAGTTTGACGTCCTAACCACCTGAGCTAATAGCCCTTGTGTCAATTGAATGATCTAATCGATTATGTATTCAACCAGAATAAAGAGCAAACATTATTTTAAAATTATTTTAATAATAATTGTTAAAGATAAATATCTAGGATCTAATTTACAACAATTTCAATAATTTAACAATCATATCGATTTTAGTATTAATATGGATATGGATATTAACGGCTTCGAGAATTTCGCAGTAATGTTTACCTGCCAATGTCGTTTCATATAATTAGTAATTTTAAATTGTTACCGGACGATCGCATGTATTTATGGACTATAAATAATTATTAAACATGTATCTCTCTGTATCTGTAACGTGTGGAAGGTGGGTTACCTCCACGGTACTTAGGACTCATTGTATTAAACATGTATTAAAATATTCAAATCATAATTTTACAAAATTTCAATAGATATCCACAATTTATTAAACTATTTACTTGAAATTGTTATTAACATCTACAAAATAATTTTGTACGCCAATGTATCGCGTCCACTTCGATTAGATCCGCCACAAACCTGTCAATTTATGTGTATAAAGTGGGAAAATTGGCAAAAGCCTTTCCAACTTCTACTTGTGCTATATTCGACAATCCATTTTTTTGTGGATCCTCCGACGAGCGGTACGCAGATAATTTTTTCTTAACCATCCTCCCGAGTCCTATCGCTTGCCGAGTCCCTTACGTGTTGCGTTTGCGCGTTTGAAATTATTATATACTTGGGAAGCAACTTTTATGATGATTTTGTTTTAAACAGAATTAAAAAAATTTATTTTCAAATTTTTGTGTTTATGTAAAATTGACTTTGAAATCTCCAATCTTAAGGTGTTCAGTAGTTATTTTACTTTTTTTACTTTCCTATCTGTATACAGATATAAGGAAAGTATAGGAATCATGATTTTTTTCGACCTCGAGTTTTCGACGGATTTTTACGTTTTGAGGTCCCCTGAATCCGTTTTGACTATTTTCGCGATGATGTCTGTGTGTGTGTGTGTGTGTGTGTGTCTGTGTGTCTGTGTGTGTGTGTGTGTGTATGTGTGTGTGTGTGTGTGTGTGTCTGTATAACGCATAACTCATGAACCGATACACAGAAAAACACCAAATTTTAAACTTAAGCTTTGTTTCAGCGTCCAATGAGCTGATTAGATTTTGGGCAGTGTCGGAACATCTGGGGGGGTACTTTATAGGTGGTCATTTTTATATTTTATGGAATATATCTGTTATTTACGTTTGGAGAAGAAAATTCTTCAAATAAAAGTTACTTGTAATATAATTATCTATAATTTTTGTTTTATACAAAATTTTCCTAAAATGGTCCGTATTCGAGAAATTTGACAACATGTAAAAAACATAATTTTTACTTTCCTATCTGTATACAGATATAAGGAAAGTATAGGAATCATGATTTTTTTCGACCTCGAGTTTTCGACGGATTTTTACGTTTTGAGGTCCCCTGAATCCGTTTTGACTATTTTCGCGATGATGTCTGTGTGTGTGTGTGTGTGTGTGTGTGTGTGTGTGTGTCTGTGTGTGTGTGTGTGTGTGTGTGTGTGTGTCTGTATAACGCATAACTCATGAACCGATACACAGAAAAACACCAAATTTTAAACTTAAGCTTTGTTTTAGCGTCCAATGAGCTGATTAGATTTTGGGCAGTGTCGGAACATCTGGGGGGGTACTTTATAGGTGGTCATTTTTATATTTTATGGAATATATCTGTTATTTACGTTTGGAGAAGAAAAGTGTTCAAATAAAAGTTACTTCTAATATTATTATCTATAATTTTTGCCTTATGTCAAAATTTCCTGAAATGGTCCGTATTCGAGAAATTTGTCAAAATGTGCAAAATTCTGATTTTTATGAAAATTGTTGAATTAAAAGTTGTTTGCGATATCGATTTCTATAATTTTTGTTTATACATGATTTTTCTAAAATGGACCGTAATGGAAAAGTGCTAAATTTAAATTTTTCTGTATTTTCGTTTTCAATGAATATCTATAGAAAAATGTTTCGAGGTAGATGTATGTGTAAAATGTATATATTTAGTTTATCCTCTAAACATTTATAAAGATGCTGCAATAGGTTGTACAAAATAACCGGAAAATGCCTATAATAACTAGATAGGAAAGTCATGTGTTGGACACATCAGATTTTTTTTATAAAAATTGTTCAAATAAAAGTTGTTTGTAATATAATTCTCTATAATTTTTGTCCTATACATAATTTCTCTAAAATGGACCGTATTCGAAATATTTGAGAAAATGTGTAAATTTCGAAATTTGAAGAAAACTCAAAAACGGATAAAGGAAAAAACATTAAATTTTAAACTTAAGGTTTATTTCGGCCTGACGTGAAATGATTAGATTTTGGACAAAGTCGGAACATCTGGGGGGGTACTTTATGGGAGGCCGTTTTTATATTTTATGGAATATATCTGTTATTTATGTTTGGAGAAGAAAATTATTCAAATAAAAGTTACTTCTAATATTATTATCTATAATTTTTGCTTTATGTCAAAATTTCCTGAAATGGTCCGTATTCGAGAAATTTGACAAAATGTGCAAAATTCTGATTTTTATGAAAATTGTTGAACTAAAAGTTGTTTGCGATATCGATTTCTATAATTTTTGTTTATACATGATTTTTTTTAAATGGACCGTAATGGAAAAATTGTAGGAAAAGTGCTAAATTTTAATTTTTCAGTATTTTCATTTTCAATATCTATAGAAAAATGTTTCGCGGTAGATGTATGTGGACAATGTATATATATTTAGTTTATCTTCTAAACATTTATAGAGATGCTGCAATAGGTTGTACACAATAAACGGAAAAAGCCTGTAATAACTAGATAGGAAAGTCATGTGTTGGACACATCAGATTTTTAGTATTGTTAACAAATTCCATTCTTTCACTGCTTTTGAAGATTGTTTTACCAACATTCAATTGAAAATTTTCTTTTTTCTACAAATTAAAATTTTTTTAATTGCTAGTAAATGAATGAATTAAGAACTATATTTTGGCTCCGGTACGCTTTAGGTACTTACGTTGAAATTTGGAAAAAAACATTGGTTACTCTAAAAAGTATTACATATTGTAGATACATTTCTAAAAAAAATACAGATAAGAAATTTTCTGTTAAAGTTACAAATTTATAGGCATTTCGCCTTAGGTAGGTACATTTTGATCTACAAAAGAATGTGTGCAGCTACATATTTTATTTTGTAAAAAATTGAAATTATTTTATAAATACATAATATTTTGATTCATTTATAAAAATTTTGTTTGCCATATTTTTTAAGTAATTCAAGAAAATTTCATTATTGTAAATATTTACATATTTTATCCAGTTAGATACTGAAACTCTTTGCAAAACTGTATGAAAATTATAAAATGTTAGGTTAGGAACATCAAAATCTTAGAAAATATTCGGTTATCAGCATTTTTTTTTAGAAATGTCTACAGAATGGGTACTTTTTAATGTTCAATTTTTTTCCAAATTCCAAAAGTATCCGAATGCCGAAAAAAGTATCCAGTATCCGGATACTTACAAATTTGGTCACGGATACGGATACCGGATATAAAATTTGAAAAGTATCCGGATACAGCTTTCGGATACACATGAAGTATCCGGATACTGTATCCGGATACAGAAGTATCCGGATACTACCCAACTTTGAGTCACACAAATCGTTAATGAATATTAAGAACAATAGTGGCCCTAAATTGGACCCCTGAGGAACTTCACTAGTTGAAGTAAAGTAATTAGAATTAAATCCATTACAACAAACATATTGTTTGCGCTTAGTTAAATATAATTTAAGAAGATGTACATAAGTAATATCAAAATCTAAACTCGAACGCTTTTGCAGAATGATTTTATCGAAGGCATTATAGAAATCGGTATATATATTGCATCAACCTGTCCTCTACTATCTAATGATTCACAGAGATATTTTCTAAAAACTGCCAGATTACTAACAGTTGATCGAGAAGTCATGAATCCATGTTGATATACAGATATAAGATTTTTAGCAGATATATAGATATGGTTATTCAAGCTGACCTCTAAAAGTTTTGCAGCGTTATTAAAAATGGATATTGGCCTATAATTGTTTATAGTGCTCTTTAGATTTATATATGGAATAGATTTTACTTTTTTTTCAAAAATCTGTAAAGACTGAAGTTTTAATGACTAAATAAAATAGAGTTTCTAGCTGATATATTAATACTATTAAGCAATTTTTTAAGAGAAAAGAAGGTATTTTGTCTGAACCCGAGGTGAATTTATTTTTTAACTTTTTGCATTATTACTTTACTACTAATATTTAATAGTATATTAGAATCATAGTTAAGTTGCAAATTCAAGTCTTCACTATCTTCTGGCAAAGAATAGACACTTTCAAAGAATGTACTAAATGCATTCACTAACGAATCAGGATTATCATACCATTCATCATTATAGAATATTTTACCAGGAATTCTAGAAGTTTTCTTTTTATTATTAACAAATGACCAAAATAACTTTGGTTCATCAGATAGTCTGATCTGAATATTTTGTAAATGCATATGTTTCCTAGATTTTAAGTTTGATATTAACTAAATTCTGGGAGTAAACAGTATTTTCACTTGCTTTAAATTTTCTATGGAACTTAACTTTTTCTTTAATATATTATAGTCTAATCAACAAGTTCAAAAGCGTGTTTTTGGGACATACTATTACGAAAATTATGTTCAGTAGCTTATTCGATTCGGAATAGTGTCTAGATAAATGTGTTAAGAATAATTTTACAGTGCATAAAAAATTGCAAAAGTTATAAACAATTAAACATCTCAAAAACATGGTGTTTGGTTTTTCGCCTATAGTTTGTAAACTATAAATATTTTTAGATTTTTCAAAAAAGATCCTTAAAGAGGGGGAAATTTGCTATAAATAAGTTTCGACTACCGGAACTGTACCTTCGTTATTTATAATTTTAATTTAACGCTCAAAGTAGCCTTCCGCGCGCCACTTTTAGGTTCCACGCACGGCGTCGAAACCGAGTACGTTACATAAAATAATTTTTTTAAGTTAATAAATTGAAATTCAAAAATTTTTCAAAGTTTAATAAAAAATGGATTAAAATTTTTTCCGTAATTTTAATCTAAGTCGTTTTTGTAATTTTTATTTCTTTCAGGAAAAAATAAACCAAAGTTGGGAATTTTTTTATAACAAATTGTTAACTTAATAAACAATGGAATTATCAATAAAAAAAATTTTTTTGCTGTCATTTTGTAGAGGACTGTCAATTATGATTTAAAAGAAAAACACATTTCTTAACTAATAATTTAAACGATAGATATATTAAAAAAACGATTATAAACAATTAAAAGTTATTATTAAGAAAAAAAAATTTTTTTAAACATAATTGGCAATTGTCTAGAAAGTTGTAAAAAAAAAAATTTGAAAAAAATTGAAATACTCCATTTGTTTATAAAAAATGTATAAACAAATGGTGGACAATTTTTTTTTTTTTGTTAATTAATAAATGTCTTTTCTCGACATTAAAACAGTAATATTATAATAAATTAAAAAAAAAAAAATTTTATAGCACCACTGTGACTTTTCTGTTTTTGCAAACTTTAAAAAATTATTATAAACAAAGTATGAACATTTTTTAAACTTTTATGAAGCTATTTTATTTTATATGTATGTTGTGACTGTATATTGTAGAATTAAGGTTTGTAGTATAATAACAGGCCAAATTATGAAAATACTTTTATTTCCCAAAACGTGAAATATTAGTACATGACATGTGTTAGATTGCTTGTCATCCCCCTAACGTTACTATGGATAATCTATAATAATATAACACCTCTCTTCCTTAGAGAAAAACAAAACTGCTGCAAACACAAAGTAACAAAATATTAGTAACAAAAAAAAATCAAGATGAATTACAACATAAAACATTATTTTTTCCGATTTGGTAAAACATAATCCTTTAGGTAGTGGGGTTGTTTCAAGTTCCTTTGCGGTCTTCTTGATTTTGCACTTTCTCCACTAACTGAAGGAGCTGGGTTTGGAAAACCACTTACATATAGGTTAGTTTCTCTCTCTGAATCTAAATTAGGAGGCTGCGGAGGACAAGGATTGTTGTCTGGAATAACAACTGGTTTCTGTTGCATAATTTGCGTATACACTTTTGGAGTAGTTGGTGGATCTGGATAACGAGGAACATGTACTTTAGGAGTGGTTTCCCCTATCTCCCTGATTTGATCTATATGTCTCCTACATTCAAGTCCATCGTCTAATTGTATTAAGTAGTGTAACTTCCCTATCTGTTTTTCTATAGTTCCAAAAAGCCATTTTACAGAACCTACATAATTTCTGCATTCTACCCGTGTTCCTATATTAAATTGAATAACATTTTTGTTGTCATTTATTGTAGTTTGAGTACAGTTGTCAATATTAGTAGGTAGTAATAAATCTAGCCTTGAACGTATTTGTTTTCCAAAGAGCATTTGGGATGGTGAACTTTGAGTCTCAGCATGGGGCATAATTCTATATTGAAATAGTATCAATTGTAATTTATTTTCGATATCTGATTTATTACAGTTCATTTTTAGTATAGCTTTCTTAATGGTTTGAACATATCGTTCTGCTTGCCCATTAGTAGCTGGGTGGTAAGGAGCTGTAAATTTACTGATAACCCCGTTTGACTTCAAGAAATTTTGAAATTTGTGAGATTTGAAATTAGTACCATTATCGGTTACAAAATACCGTGGTATCCCAAATTGTGAGAGGATTTGTCTGCAGGCTTTAATCGTTGTTTCAGCCGTCATATCATGTACTAGCCTGACTTCTGGCCATTTCGTATAGGAATCTACGAGGATTAGTAAATAAAATCCGCATATTGGTCCAGCGTAGTCAGCATGTACACGTTCGAACGGTTGTGTAGATGGTTCCCAAATGTGTGTGTCTACTTTATGAGGATTATTTCGTCTTAAGTTGCATTCAATGCAATTACTTGATATATCTTCAATAGATTTATCTATATTGGGCCACCAGCAATAGCCTCGAGCTAATGCTTTCATTTTGGAAATACCAAAATGACCCAAGTGTAGTTCTTTCAAAACTGGGCTCTGCAATTCCTTAGGAATCTATACCCTATGCATTCGCATAATGCACCCTTGTTGTAAACTAAGTTCATTTAAATCTACTTTAGGATTTAAATGCAGATCTACATCAGTACCAGTTTCTAAAGAATGTAAAAGGTTAGAGAGAACAGGGTCTTTTTTTGTTTCTTTAGCTACCAATTCCACTGTAACCGGCAAACTTTCAATTATACTTATTTCAAAAATATCTACTACATCAGGATTTGAAACTGAAGTTGTTTCTGGAATTGGTAATCTGGATAAACAGTCTGCATTTAAATGTAATTTAGTGTTTCGGTATTTAATATCATAATTAAAACCTTGTAGAAACATTGCATAATGTTGCATTCTCATTGCAGAAAAAACAGGTAAACTTTTTGTTGGTGAAAATATTTGTACCAATGGTCTATGGTCAGTATAAAGCGTAAATTTATTTAAATATAAATACTGATAAAACTTTTTAATTGCAAAAATTATTGCATATGCCTCTTTGTCAATCTGGGAGTATTTTCTTTGAGTGAGTGTAAGGGTTTGGGATGCATATTGAATTACTCTTTCTCTCCCATGAGGATAAATGTGAGATAGTACTGCTCCTACTCCATGTGGACTGCTATCAGTAGCCACAACTAAAGGTAACTTAGTGTCATAATGTACCAAGAAATTTGGACTTTGAAAAAGCTCTTTAGATTGTAAAAAAGCTTTTTCACATTCGTTTGTCCAACTAAACTGCTTATTTTTACAAAGTAATTGATTTAATGGAAATAGAATAGTACTTAGATTAGGAATGAATCTACCGTAATAGTTTATCATTCCTATGAAAGCCCTTAATTGCGTTTCATTTGTTGGTCGTGGCATCTTATTTATTGCATCCATTTTATCCTGACACTTGTGAATGCCATTTTTATCTATAATGTAACCGAAATATTTTATTTCTTCTTTAAAAAATTACCTTTTTTCTAAATTGACCCGTAGTCCGAATTTTTGTAATCTGTCAAAAACTTGAACTAAACGTTCTAAATGTATTGACTCTGTGTTGCCTGTAAGCTTTATGTCATCTAAGAAAACTGTAACCCCAGGAATTCCTTGTAATATATTTTCAATTTCTCTTTGCCAAATGGCTGGAGCAGATGAAATACCAAACAACAATCTATTACATTGATAAAGACCTTTGTGTGTATTTAAAGTAAGTAAATGTCTATAGTCTGGATGTACCTCCATTTGTAAGTAAGCTTGACGTAAGTCAAATTTTGAAAAACTTTCACCTCCTGCCATTGCCGAAAAAAGTTCATCAATGGTGGGTAATGGGTGGTCATCTATAATTAAGCAAGGATTTACTGTAACTTTGAAATCTCCGCACAAACGAACTTCATTATTTTTTTTTTTAAATTGGCACAACTGGAGTAGCCCATTCTGAGGTATTTACTTTTTCTAGAATGCCTTCTTTTACTAAATTATTGATTTCCCTCTCAACCAAAGGTATCAATTTAAATGGAACTGTACGTGCTTTTAAGAAAACAGGTTTGGAATTCGGTTTCAAAGTAAATTTTGCTTGAATATTTTGTATTTTTCCAAAACCTGGTGCAAAAATATCTTTATAATCCTGTAAGATTTTATCTAGTTTGATTTTACTACCTACTTGAATATCATGTAAATCATAATTCAATGGTAATTGTCTTATCCATTCTCTACCTAACAAGGGAGATCTATCTATACTTGTAATATACATATTTAATTTTTTTGTGATTTCTCTCATTTTTACCCTAACTAAAATGTATCCTACTAAATCGATAGGCATTTTACAATATGAAACCAGTTCTAAAGTTGTACTGTGTATTTGTACATTTGAAAAATGTGTATCGTGTAAAGTTTTTGATATTAATGTAACAGGAGAACCACCATCTACTTCAAAACTTATAGACTTACCTTCTACTTCAACCTGTAATCTATATTTTTTTCTAAATTCTGTATGTTCTGGTTCTTTGGTATCTACCAAAAGAATTTCATCCAAATTATGCTGATCCTGGCTCTCCTCCTCAACAAGATTTGTGTATCGTTTGTTTTTATTTTTCATACAAACCCTCTGTAAGTGGCCTTTCAAATTACATTTTTTACAAGTAATGTTTTTATCTAATTTACAAACATTTGCTTTGTGGTTATAGGGAAGTTACACTACTTAATACAATTAGACGATGGACTTGAATGTAGGAGACATATAGATCAAATCAGGGAGATAGGGGAAACCACTCCTAAAGTACATGTTCCTCGTTATCCAGATCCACCAACTACTCCAAAAGTGTATACGCAAATTATGCAACAGGAACCAGTTGTTATTCCAGACAACAATCCTTGTCCTCCGCAGCCTCCTAATTTAGATTCAGAGAGAGAAACTAACCTATATGTAAGTGGTTTTCCAAACCCAGCTCCTTCAGTTAGTGGAGAAAGTGCAAAATCAAGAAGACGGCAAAGGAACTTGAAACAACCCCACTATCTAAAGGATTATGTTTTACCAAATCGGAAAAAATAATGTTTTATGTTGTAATTCATCTTGATTTTTTTTGTTCCTAATTTTTTGTTACTTTGTGTATGCAGCAGTTTTGTTTTTCTCTAAGGAAGAGAAGTGTTATATTATTATAGATTATCCATAGTAACGTTAGGGGGATGACAAGCAATCTAACACATGTCATGTACTAATATTTCACGTTTTGGGAAATAAAAGTATTTTCATAATTTGGCCTGTTATTATACTACAAACCTTAATTCTACAATATACAGTGGCTACAGTCACAACATACATATAAAATAAAATAGCTTCATAAAAGTTTAAAAAATGTTCATACTTTGTTTATAATAATTTTTTAAAGTTTGCAAAAACAGAAAAGTCACAGTGGTGCTATAATAGTATATGCAACGATCATGTAATCGCATAAACCATACGAAACTCGCCTTTGGCTCGTTTCGTATCCCGGTTAATGCTCGTGTATTAATAACCATTACATGAGAGTTGCATACGCTATTTTTTCTACACCCGATAAATAATCAAGACCTATAAATATTCTATTTATATTGGCATTGAACACAATAACAGTAATTACTCGTATTTCTATAAAAAATTCTACAAAATTGTAATTAATGGTATTACCTTGGGTATTGGTATTACCACAGATTTTTGGGGCAAAATATTTTGTACTGCATTTTCTCCTTTCTCCGATATGTGTGGAGGAGTCTTCTATATCGCTGATATCAGACATTTTAATATTATAATTATCGAAGTTTAGCTATCTACGAAAATTTAATACGTTTTGACAACTAAAACAATTACATAGGAATTTAGGACAAACGTCAAACATCATGCTTGATTGAAAAATTGTAGGTTTCTATTGATTAAAAATCTGTATCATAATGAAAAATCTGTATCATAATGGGTATCATTATGAAACGGATTATGGGCATATAAGTGCATTATTATAATAAGGGTGTAGAAAAAAATTTTTTTTTTTCAATTTATTATAATATTACTGTTTTAATGTCGAGAAAAGACAAAAAACAAAAAAAAAATTTTTCCACCATTTGTTTATACATTTTTTATAAACAAATGGAGTATTTCAATTTTTTTCAAATTTTTTTTTACAACTTTCTAGACAATTGCCAATTATGTTTCAAAAAAAATTTTTTTCTTAATAATAACTTTTAATTGTTTCGTTTTTTTAATATATCTATCGTTTAAATTATTAGTTAAGAAATGTGTTTTTCTTTTAAATCATAATTGACAGTCCTCTACAAAATGACAGCAAAAAAATTTTTTTATTGATAATTCCATTGTTTATTAAGTTAACAATTTGTTATAAAAAAATTCCCAACTTTGGTTTATTTTTTTCCTGAAAGAAATAAAAATTACAAAAACGACTTAGATTAAAATTACGGAAAAAATTTTAATCCATTTTTTATTAAACTTTGAAAAATTTTTGAATTTCAATTTATTAACTTAAAAAAATTATTTTATGTAACGTACTCGGTTTCGACGCCGTGCGTGGAACCTAAAAATGGCGCGCGGAAGGCTACTTTGAGCGTTATATTAAAATTATAAATAACGAAGATACAGTTCCGGTAGTCGAAACTTATTTATAGCAAATTTCCCCCTCTTTAAGGATCTTTTTTGAAAAATCTAAAAATATTTATAGTTTACAAACTATAGGCGAAAAACTAAACACCATGTTTTTGAGATGTTTAATTGTTTATAACTTTTGCAATTTTTTGTGCACTGTAAAATTATTTTTTACACATTCATCTAGACCTTATTCCGAATCGAATGAGCTATTGAACATAATTTTCGTAATAGTATGTCCCAAAAACACACTCTTGAACTTGTTGATTACACTATTAACAACACAATAGTGTTTAATAAACTTTGACTTATTATGTTTAGAGTGTGAAGGAAAAGTTTAGAAATGACGAATTATTTTAGATTTTGATTAAGATTTTCATATTTCAAAAATACAATTTTTGACTTTAAGAAAAAAATAACCTGCTCTTTCGTTTCCATATTTATTTAATAGATTAATAAATATAATTTTTATTATTTTTAGATTGACCCTCCTCTAGTTTTTAGTGAAACCGTCCAACCAATTAAGTTGCCGCAAAGTAATACGCCAAATCCAGAAGGAAAAATTGCAAATTTTGCAGGATGGGGTATAAGTAGTTTTGTAAGTTTTAAAATTTTAATAAATAAGTTGTTGCTGTAATATTCACCAATTTAATTTTAGGATTTATTTCACCAAACAATAAAACTCCAAAAAGTAAATCTGACAATAGTCGATATGAAAACATGCGTAGAAATTTATAAGAATACTGATACTCCGCTGGACCCAGAGACGCAAATATGTGCACAGGCTGATATGTCTGACGGTAAAATGAGAGGAGCATGTTATGTAAGTAGGCAACAAAAGTCGTAAGTCAAGAAATAAAGTAGATTTACCTGCGAAAAATAAAAAAAAGCAAAAAATTAGTCTGTTTCAAGTTATATTTTGATGATCTACTTATTTGGCTTGGATTGTTTTTTAAAATTATTTCGTAAACACTATGAGTGGGTCACAGAGACCCAGTTTTTTTTACTCATAAAAAACAAAAAATAATATTTTGACATTTATTTATAAACACAAATGGAAACATAACTAAAAAACAATAGCTATTAATAAAAAAAATTTAGGCGCAGTTTGGGCACAAAGTTTTTGCACATTCTATACACACTGGAATATTACACACTTGACAGTAGGTGCTGGTTTTCCTGTATTTTTTGACGGGACAAATTGCACATCTTTTTCTTTTAGAGGCTCCCACTCTTGAGGTGCTGGGAGTGGTGGAAGTGTATCTCCAATCAAATTAAAAATTAAAGTTTTCAAACCGCGTGGCAACGAAGTTTGATACCTTTTTTGCATATGCGGTATATATAAATTACGTCCAAGTTGTTTTAAATAATTGTACCTTGAAATTTCTTTACCACCTGAGGCAAATTGATAAATTACTTTACTATTTACCCCTCCAATATTCAAAAGAGCATGAAAAATGGTCATTGGCCATCTTCAACTTCTACGTGAAGTTGTGTAATTGGCACATTTTTGATCAAGCGCATCCACTCCCGCTTTAGTACTATTGTAAAATATTGTAAAATATTGTAAAATATCTGGTTTTGTGCGTCCACTTTATCATCATGGTGGGTACTTGAAATAAGAATAACAGATTTATTTTTTTTGGGTACGTATGATACTATTGTCTTCTGAGCAGTAAACCCAAAAATGGATGACTCTGCTTTTCTCTTGGGAGATGGCATAAATTCCAAAGGAATAAATGTTTTGTTTTTTTTCACTGTCCCAACAAATGTCAACTTTAATTTCTCTAATTCTCTCATTAGTTCAACTGAGGAGTACCAGTTATCGGCTGTTATGTTTCGAGAAGTATTTTTTATTGGTTCCACCAAACGAAGAACTACTTGGGTTGGATTGGAAAAGTTGTTTGTTTTTTCCTCTGTAGGATCTTTTCCAGCGTAAATTTCAGCATTTAGCATATAATGTGTTTCAGAATCTGCAAGAATTTGTACCTTTATGCCGTACTTTGCGGGTTTGTTGGGTATGAACATTCGAAATCCACAACGGCCTCTAAAAGGTACTAACATTTGATCTACAGTCATGCTATCACCAGGTGTATAGTTTTGCTTTGAATTAGTGACAAATTTATCAAACATTTCAGAAATTGGTGCTAGTTTATTTTCTTTTCTTCTATCCGCTCGAGTAGTCTCGTCATCGAAACGAATGCAGCATAAAAGAAATGAAAATCTGGCTAGTGGCATAGTAGCTCTAAATAGATCCCTTCCTGTACCATCCGTAGCCCATAGACTTTTTAATTCCTCATGGCCTGACTTGAACAAACCTTGAAGGTAAAGGAGACCAATAAACGCTTCAATTTCCAATTTATTTATATTTTTGATAAATGTTGGAAAAAATTATCGGCGCGCATTTTTCTTTCTTTTGCATCGACTGTATTTAGCAGCGACTATGTCGTGAATTGCACAATACTTTCTATCATTGAAATTATTTATTGTTTCGGCCTTTACTTGATGAAAATCCATTTAATTTTGAAAGAGTAAAACCTTTGACGCCTGCTAAAAATTTAATCAAATTGTTTGAGAGTGTTTTACCTTTTTTTGGAGGTGTCTTTGACCATTTCATTTTGTCTTTTTTACCATACCAATAATTTTTTCTTGTTTGTTCATTTTCTGGCGCTATATTTTCTCTTTGGGATTCATCAATTTGTTTATTATTTTCAACCACCATATCATCCTCACCAGAATCGTCACTATCTAAATTTTCATTATTGTCAGGTTCCCACTCTTCTTCACTATCACTTCTTCACTTTGTATTTCTTCATCTTCTTCTTCTCTGTCGCTTTCATCTCCACAGTCCAGAATATTTTTACAAGCATCTAGTTTATCACTGCTTGAAAGAGGTATATTTTCATTATTTTCTTGAGGGTTGTCATCATCTAGCCAAAATTCATCATTTTCAGCCAATTCTACGAGTTCGTTTTCAGTAAGAGGACGGTTATTCATTTTTCTAAAAAAATAAAGTAGTTATTAGGAAATACAGTTATATTTAGCGAATACTATTTTGTAGGGAACAATTACCTACCTGACTCAAATATAACTTTTACACTATAACTGGGTCACTCTGACCCAATATGATCGTTCTAACAGACTTGCGATAATTAATTTAAACTAAAAACGCCGCCGCATGTGTTCTCTCTGGCTACCTAGAGCATACTGAGAAGCCCAAGCAATAGAATCTCCGTAGAATGTCGCACTGACAAATTACCAATTGCGCATGGGTTAATGTGACCCAGTGGTAGTAGTTAAGGGTTAATTAGTTTTTTAGAAACGCGGCGCAAACGACTGACCTGAAATGAAAAATTCTTGTTCAGCCTTCATCTAAAGGATACTTGACACAAAAAACCCTACCCTAGTACATACAGATTTTCGTCTATAACAGTGGCTGTTGAACGGTGGTCTGCGAACCACTGTATATTATTGGAAGCATTAGAATAAAATAAAAGAATTCATCCGCAATAAATGTACACTGTTTCATTAGTAGTCAATCAGTGGCTACCAAAACGTTCCCAGAGTGTTTGACTAAAACAATCAATCAACTTTATTAAAAGTAGCGGACTCAACAAATAAGTTTTAAAAAATGATGTCCTATTATGGACTCTGAACACAAAACGCTGCCTTTTCACACCGAAGTTATGAACGATACACCCATTTTATCCAAAAATGCGGTAACTACCTCTTTTCCAGCTTTTGCTTACATAATTTCACTAGTTTGGCGAGAGTGATAAGATGCATTATATACTACTAAAACAGCATTTGGTAACAAATTAGGAATTAATTGTTCACTAAACCGTTTCCCGAACAAGGTAGATGTCATAATATTGGTGATAATCTGCTGAATAACTCAAAATATCTCTTGCTAATAGCTGATAGCAAAAGCAATTCGATACAATACCGTTTTCATTGCCAGAATGTAACATTATAATACGTTTTCCTCCATTTGGAGGAGCATGCACAGAGAGAAAGGACCTGATGGTTTATAAAAATGTAAGCAGAGGATCCCTTTTGTAGATCTCCACAAAGAAGCCTATTTTACAAAAATATCTGTTTTTTAAAATGATCAGCTGTCGCCACCATTGTCCCACTTTTCCCTTTCGTGAATCTGGCATCCCTATACTTAGTATTTCTTTCGATTTTATAAAACATAACCAAACAATAATTTAATAATTAAAAAGTAAAAGTTTTACATTTGTCATTTTATTTGACATTTCATACCTGTGATAACTAGGGTTGCCATACGTTACGCTTTTGGCGTATTTGCCACGCTTTTTGACTTGCCTGTATGCGCAATGCCACATTAAGAAAATGCCAGAAAATGCCTATCGAAATTTTTATATATTATCATTTATTTTTAATTTTTTTTAAATTATTTTTTTTTTATTTTTTTAATTTATTTTTTTGTATTTAATTTTATTGTTTTAATTATTTGTTATTTTTAATTAATTTTCATTTATTTTTTAATTTTTATTTATTTTAATTTACTTTTACTTATTTTTAATTAGTTTTATTTATTTTTATATTTATTTATTTTTAATTACATTCTTTTTATTAATATATTTTTTTCTATTTATTTTTGTATTAATTTAGATTCACTTACATTTTATTTTAATGATATATAATTTATTTTTATTTAAAATATTTTAATTTAATTAATTTTATTTATATAGGTATTTATTTTCATTTATTTATTTTAATTATTTTTTTATCTTTATTTATTTTTATTATTTTTGGTCAGTTTTATTTTTTAATTAATTTTTATTTATTTAATGGAACTAACTTTAAGTGGGGACTAAATTGTCGTAATGTTGTTTTTATTAGTTTGTTACTCATATTTTTCATGTCAGGCAAACCATAATAGGTTTACTTCAAAATCTATTTTACCATAAAGTCGTAAAATGTATTGAAAATTTGTAAATTTAAATTGTCATAACTTAAAAACACAAATAAAAAAAATTATTTTTCTGAAAAGAAAGTTCATATTTTTCCAAGTAAATAATAAAATTCAATGAACATAATAGAATGGCAAACATTGATGTAAAAGAGAATATTATCAATATGGTTGAAAATGATCCAAAAATTAGTACTCGCAAAATAAGTAATGCATTAGATCTACCACACGTTACTATTTGGCGAACATTAAAAAGAAGTAGGTTATATCCATTCCACTTTCAACATGTACAGAGATTGGAGATGGGAGATAAAATACATAGAATACTTTTTCTAACTGGATTATTCGAAATAAAAGAATTCTTAATCGATGTTTATTTTCCGATGAATCACAATTCACTAGGGATGGTGTATACAACTTAAGAAATTCTCATTTTTGGGCACAAGAAAATCCACACGTTGTAAGACAGAGCCACTCGCAAAATAAATTTTCTGTGAATATTTGGTGTG
Organism: Psylliodes chrysocephalus; assembly: GCA_927349885.1. Taxonomy (NCBI): domain Eukaryota; kingdom Metazoa; phylum Arthropoda; class Insecta; order Coleoptera; family Chrysomelidae; genus Psylliodes; species Psylliodes chrysocephalus. The sequence goes on along the minus strand of OV651817.1, from coordinate 1,708,597 downwards.
GTTTGCTAAACAACCATCTGATTGGGCCGCATGTGCTTCCTAATCGACTAACAGGTGAAGCATACTTAGATTTTATTCAAAATCATTTGCCAGTACTGCTGGAAAATGAAAATATTGGGGGCGTGTATTTCCAGCATGATGGTGCTGCGCCACATTTTAGAAGAATCGTAAGAGAATTTCTAAATGAGAATTTTCCTAATACGTGGATAGGTCGGGGTGGACCTAATCACTGGCCGGCAAAATCACCAGATTTTAATCCCGTCGATTATTACCTTTGGGGACATTTAAAATCATTAGTTTATAGTGACGAAATTAATACACCTGATGAACTTCTTCAAAGAATAAACAATGCGTGCGTAGAAATACGAAATAAACCTGAAACAATTCGAGCGGCAATCCAAGAAATTGTGGAAAGGGCAACAATATGTATTCAGCAGAATGGTTTTCATTTTGAACAATTATTAGGTTAGAATAGGTTATTTTATTAATTAGGTTTTAATTGTTTCAAAAAGTTTATTTGTGAAATAAAATTAATAATATTTTTTTTATAATTATTTTGTTTATACATAATTAAATTTTCCTGGTACCTTAAAGAAAATACCAAACTCAAAGTCTGTTAATGTTTGCCATTAATTTGAAATTTCCTTTTTAATCTTTACTTTCCTTATTTTTCATTATACAGGGTATTTAAAAAATTATTGGTTTGGCTAACTATACGGGCCTGTAATTTATTTCTAATATTAAATCAAAGACTGAAACAGTGTAAAATTGAGATACTTGAAAAGTACTTACTTAAAAAAGTAATATTTTCCATGTTTTATAATCAAAAAATCGTGTTTAAATTCTGAAGTTATCAAATTTTTAAAAATATCATTTTTTATCAAAAAATTAGTGCCTCTAAAACTACATGCGCAAATTTTAAAAGACACCCACCCAAATTGATTTTTTCCGCTCTTTTAAGATGTTTAATCAGATATGTTAAATTTGCTCATACAGGGTGTTGTTTTTGAAGCGGACAGAATTGCTCAAATTTTGTTAAGCCGGACCTGGAATCTAATTATTATTTTTACGGCATTAATTTTGTTATAGTGAAATGAGTCTACCTGCCAAATTTTTATTTTTTATACCGAGTGGTTGTTGAGTTTTGGCTAAAAACAAATTCAGGCGAAATTCATAAAACACCCTGTATCTGGGTAATGAGATGTGATAGACCTATTAATAATGGATGATTTCGAAGCACCCAAGTGTTTCACACCTACAGTTAACGTATGTACATTACATTCTGAAACACCCTGTATATACGAAATAATTTAACAAAACAAAGTACTTAAGAAAAACATCAATAACATTACAAAATAAACTAACTATTTAAAGTAAATAACTATGTTTTTCTTAAGTACTTTGTTTTGTTAAATTATTTCGTATATATATTGGATACCGAATTGTAAATTAGTCACATTTCAAAAAGAAGTTTTACTTCGAAACATATGTCATGTTAGTGTTTTTAAAAATTTTTATATTTTTAAAATAAAAGTGTGAAAATCTACCAAATTTGGTTTTACTCTTTCATTATTCATGGTTGTTATATTTCAGGGAGATTCAGGTAGTCCACTAGTTGTTGATGGAGTAACATATGGAATTACTTCAAAATGCCCTGGTGGATGTGGAAATGCGACAACCCCAACAATCTACACGAGGGTTGCCGGTTATTTAGACTGGCTTTCAGATAAACTATAAATATGTAATTTTAAACATTTTTGACTAAATTAAAATATTTTATTTATCTTAAATTTTTGTTTTATTTGATAACTATTATTAAAATATGCACTTTCTTAGGCTAAAGAGGAATCAGAGCAACCATTCACAGGACTCGAACCGGTATTTGGGATAACCAAAACATCTACTCGTCAGGCAGTGAATGCACACTAGCCAGGTATACTCGGACAAAAAAAAAGTAGGTGATTCCTTCCTGTTCACGTACAACAATCATACTATACCAGAGAATGTAATGAATGGAATCACGCACTTATAACTGCAGAAGTTATCAAAATCACGTGCCAACTAGTCATAAATGCATGTTTATTGCCAGTGGCGTATAAAAACTATTGGCAAATTAAATGCGGTAATAGTAATTAATATTATATGAAAGTAGGTTGGTTATCTATTTTTGTAGTAATAATCATTTTTGTTTATAATTTTGTTTTGTTTATTGTTAAAATATGTAAATATTATGCCAGTGGCGTAGAAACACTATTGGAAAATTAAATGGTGTATTATACTAGAACAAAATATTAAAGAAGGTGCGCCTTAAAACTGCAAAAGGTATCGTTATCATATCAAAATGCACTCTTCCAGTGTCGCATAAATACTCTATTGGCAAATTAAATGGGTATTTGTGAATATTACTAGATAAAAGTAGGTTGGTTATCTATTTTTGTTATAATAATTCATCTATGTTTATAATTGTATTTTGTTTATCATAAAAATATGTAAATTAAGCTTGGTATCACTTACTTGAATTCTAAATCTATGAAGTTTCGTAATCCATTGATTCTGCAGAACTATCACTGGAATCGTCTTTATCGTCGGAACTTAAAGTTATTACTAAAGGTTCAACTACCGTTTCGATCATACTGTCCAAGCGTTATATATTATTTTCTTCCTTAATTATATGGGAAATAGCATTCTGCCAATCTTCAGGTTTTATACGTTCTATACCGGTTTTTAATTAACTTTGAACGTCGGCTATTTTAAAAGTTTTATTTTCTCGAGCTGCAACCCCTTTCACTTGCGCCCAAATTAGTTCAATAGGATTGAATTCGCAGTGATAAGGGGGAAGTCTTAATACCGTAATACCACGATCACGAGCCATTGTGTCGACAACATATTGAATATATTTATTGCGGTGTTCTTTTATTAGGTCCATTAATTCCACTTTAAGCATCTCCTCAGTAAATGGTATTGCTTTATCCCGCCGCCAGGTTTGCATATCCGCTTTCCTCTTCTACATTATATGAATGCGTTCAACTCGTCGACTGTGATAAGAAGCGTTATCTAGTACAATAACTGAATTTCGTTCTACACGCTGTAATACTTCAGTAAACCATTTTTTAAAACATTCCGCATTCATGTCCTCGTAGTAGTCTCCTGTTTTTTCGATATAAACACAAGAGCGCTATTTTCCAAAAATCCACTGTTACTTCCGATATGGGTAACAATTAGACGCTGTCCTTTACCTAATGGTGCTTTTAAACCTGTAGATAATCCCTATATAAAAGCTTGACGATGACTAGTTACAGAAGTATCTTGCCATATCTTAGATACCGTGTGTCCAGCATTCACCCACATTTCATCGAGATAGTATATCTTTTTTTTAGCAGCTCTAAACGCTTTAATATTTCGTAAATATCGCCGTCGCCAGGACACTATATCTGACCTCTCAATTAAAATTGTTTTCATACACCGTTTGACAAAACGAAATTTTACGCCTCATAAAATTTTTCGTAAAGTTTCATGGCTCATTAATGGAATTTCTTCATTTTCTCTTAATTTCGTAAGAACAACTTTAAGTGTTGGGGCTTTGTTTTCGAAAAAAAAAAGAATGTACAGTTCTTCGAATGATTTGTTTTTGGTTATCGTCCAATTTCAACAATTTTCGACCACGGGTATGCGTTTTAGGGGCTTCTAAGGAGCCTTTTTTTATCTTTTCGCGTACAATACGTTCAATTGTTAAAACAGATACTTCAGTTAAAAAAGAACTGTGGTTTACAGCTTCATTTGTAGGAAGTGTCTGTTTCAGCCCATCATACACTTTCCATATAATGTTCTATTCATCCTCTGATAAAAGCTTTCGCCGACGTAATTGGGTTTCACATGGACCCGCCTCTGAATCCATTAGTATTGTAACAATATAATTCTACTATCAAATTGTTTTTATTAAACTTATAAAGACAGCAATATTTTACTATTTAACTTTTAAAGTACCTACCTAATATACTACACAATAAATATAACTCCTCGAATATGCACTACCACTACCAAATTGTAAGGCACAAACATGAACACCTACTCGTATATCAGAAAAGAGCACTTATACAAAACAGTGTTTATAAAATATAAAATAATTATCGTAAATAGTTAAAGCGATACAAATCTAACTTCGTCGAAAGTTAGTTTTCAACTGACTTTGTGCCTGTGCTAACAATATTCAGTCTGTCGTTTAATTACTTGAAACTCATTTTGAAACCATTAAACACAGATAACGAAGTCAGTTGGGAATAAATATATTCATTTCTTGAAAACTATCAAAAACGTATATTTAACGCATCATCTTTGTTTAAATAAAGATGATGACAAACAAATTTAAAAAAGTTTACCAACAAATACCTAATAAATAATAAATAATTATTTGGTATTTGATACACGGCCTATGCTGACTCTGTCGGAATTTTCATTCATAGACATATGCCAACTCTTTTTTGACCTTTGGCGGCCAGAACTTTAATGCCGTTTTTTCTGCAAATTCAAAGGCCATACGCCTTACTTCCTTATTAGTACATCCAAAAATATAGACGCTAAGTACTTTATTTGGTTTGCCATTTCACATTCTTGTTCCCTTGTAAAAACAGGGTTTCTTCCCAAACTAGGTATATCAAAATTTTCTTTTTTTAGCCTTTCTTGAAATGTAGAAAATGGAATTCCACATCGTTTTGCAGCCATTCGCATTGAAACTCCTTCTTCATACAACTGCTTGGCTGCATTTAATGATTCAACTGACCATTTTGCCTTATCAGTTTTTCTAATCCGTGTCTTCGGCATCTGCAATAAATATAAAAATATCAAAATACACGTTTTTGTAGTATGGGACAATGCCGGTCACCTACACTTGTGTAATACTAACGTGTTGATATCATAATGGCATACCTGAGGAATTATAGGGTTTTCCGTGACTTGATGCGCGTAACTTAACTTTGGATAAATTTAGGTCGAAAATACCTGGTACACTTTTGTCCAAAACTCAATAGTTAAGTTATGGGTATCTAATATTAAATTTAATTGTGAAGAATAAAATAACGAGCATGTTGAATTAAGTAATGTTATCTATTTTAAATTAACTATTTTTGTATAACTATCACAAATTTAATTAAAAAATTTGTATGTCTCCCGCTGCTCTACTAATAGTATTTATAAATAATGTGTTTATCGGCCTATTTTAAATTTAAAAACGTAGCCATACCAAATTAATATTAAAATTAGAACGTCAAAGAATGAACAATGCCTTCATAACAATATGCCAAAATAAATATTAACATTGTAAAAAAAATACACAGCCAGCCAGATCTACTTACTGTTAAATTTATTAACTCTCTAAGTACTGAGTTTTTGACAAAAGTGAAACTAACAAATTTTAAACTTAAAATTGTCCAAGAAATGCGCTCATAAACTTTGCGCATCGATTTATGGAACACCCTATACACTCTGTATATATCTTATTGTTCTGGCATGTGGCATTATACATTTTTTTACATGGATATTATTTGTCGATCTAGTTGCACAAAACATTTTGGCTAATAAGTTCCTTTCTTGGAGAGTGATAAAGCGTAAAGAGGCCCTTTTATCACAATTTTCTTTGGACGCATGCGTCAGTATCAGCTATCTTTTACATACTGTTTTTTGTAAACAAGCATGTTAAAATGCCCACATGAAAAAAATTATAATCCATAAATAATAATTTAAATATATTCATTAAAAAAAGTGAGCTAATTGAAAAATATATTTTTGAAATCAATTATAATTAAGATATCTGTACGGAAAGGAACAACGAAACGGTGTTGTTATGGTGTATGCTTAGATAAAAGAGACCAAAGATATAACATACATCGGTGTTTAACCTGCGCACATGTTGCCAATTTCTAAAGAAAGATTAACGGAGTTGGGGAACTGGGCAGGGACCCGAACTCTGTGACAGGGACCGGACTTTGTTTATTAGCATCATAATGAACTATTAGATTTACTTAAAATATACGTTTAATGGAATTTTGCATTATGAAATAAATTTAACGTGATTTTTTTTAATATTAAACAGGTGCCACGACGTTTTATGTAAAGAGAATACCTTTTATAGGATATTTCGTTAGCTATTATTTACTACGGACTTTTCTGTAAGAGACTACAGTAAAATGTTGAAACAGAATATTGTTAATCGAGTAAGAAATGGTACTCATTGTCTAAGGGTATTATAAAAAAAGCATGTGAGTAGGCGAATATTGCAAATCAGTTCTTGTGAGTGAAACATTATATTTTTTCTACGACTTGACAATATTAAAAATTAGTCAAAATAATAAAATGCTGATTTGTATTATAACCTCAGAAAAAGATATATTAAAGCTTGTTTCTTTAGGAATATTAATTAATATAGAGGATGAGTCACATAAAACTCTAGAAATGCATATGTCTAAAACCAGATAACATTTTAAAATTTAAACCTTTTAAAAATCATTTTTAAAACATCGAAAATAATCGCCTTATCAAAAATAATCGCTTAAGGGAAAATAACCAAGTAATTAAGAAGCCGATTCTACGATAAATCGATTTTCCAAAAAAATAACTAAATTATCGATTTTCAAAGAATCTTTCTGTTTTCATATTTCAGTTAAAATTGATTATTTTATTATTTTTGAACAATCGAAAATAATCGATTAATAAAAATCTGATTGACCGATAAATCGATAATTCTAAAAAATAATCGAAATATCTATTATATAAAATAACCGATTATATTCGATCAATCTTCTTTTTGGATTTGACGGTTCTCTTGGTACCCCAATTGTACCTCACTGCTTCGTCTACTATGTAACTTTTCTGATTAAATGTTATTTATATTCAACTGCTTACTAAATTACTTCTTCTGTAGTATTATACTGGATAAGTCCTTCTTTCATGAATATTTTTAATAAAATGTACCTTACTTCCCTTTAATATTTATTCTGTTCCTGCTTCAACCAAAATAATCAAGCACAGGTCCTTTTGTATAACATGTATTTATTTCCATTCAAAAAATCCAACTATTTTTACATTTCCATTCAATAATCCCTTTTCTGACAAACCTCTAAAAAATATCTGACAATTCTCATAATTCTCTCTGACAATTCTCATAATTCTATCTGACAATTCTCATAATTCTATCTGACAATTCCTAGTCGACATCCTGATTTCTTTTTACAAATTTATTTTTCAGGACCGACCTTACCCATCAAACGTTGATTATCAAATTTTAAATTTGAAAACCACAAACATGTAGTACTTCTAATTTTGAATTAAAATATCATATCAGTAATGATATCATGTTGACATATTAAAGGCATACTCATGTGAAAAGTGTGGTAAAAAAGTTTACTGGCGTACCAGTGTAAATGTTTAACATGGATAATATTTGTGGAACTAGTTTCCACAATTGTTTTCGCCAATAACTTACTTATTTTGGAGGATTAAGGAGTGTAAATTAAATTGTATAGATCCCATTTTTTTTTCTATTTTGCTTCCATATAAGTATTGCCTTGATTGCCACAAATACCTCCTATGCACGTATGGCACAAATATTGCCATACGTGTGTGTGTGTGTGTTTGTGTGTGTGTGTGTGTGTTTGTGTGTGTGTGTATGTGTGTGTGTGTGTGTGTGTATGTGTGTGTGTGTATGTGTGTGTGTGTATGTGTGTGTGTGTATGTGTGTGTGTATGTGTGTGTGTGTGGGGGGGGGGGGGGGGGGTGTCCACGATAACTCTTGAACGGATACAAAGAAACACCACATTTTAAACTTTATTTTAAGCTTTATTCTGGCTTACGGTGAACTGATTAGATTTTGGGCAAAGTCGGAATATCTGGGGGGGTACTTTATAGAAAGTTTTTTATATTTTATGAAATATATCTGTTATTTACGTTCGGAGAAAAACATTTTTTGAATTAAAGTTACTTATTCTTATTCTTTACAATTTTTGTTCCATCAAAAATTTTCCTAAAATGGTCCATATTTGAGAAATTTGACAAAATGTAAAAAAATCAAATTTTTATGAAAATTGTTTGAAAATAAGTTGTTTGTGATATAAGTCTCTATAATATTTGTTTTATATATAATTTCTCTTAAATGGACCGTATTCGAGATATTTGAGAAAAAGTGTAAATTCTGAATTAAAAAAAAAACTCAAAAACGAATTAAGAAAAATACATTAAATTTGAAACTTAAGCTTTATTCTGGCATAAGGTAAACTGATTAGATTTTGGGCAAAGTCGGAACTTCTGGGGGTACTTTATAGAGGGTTGTTTTATATTTTATAAAATATATCTGTTATTTACGTTTTTATATTTTAGTTATTTTTGTTCGGAGAAGAAATTTTTTTAAATAAAAGTTACTTTTAATATTACAGTGAAACCTGTGTAAAACGGAATCGTGCACCGATTTTCCGGCATATACAGGATTCCGCGTTACACAGGGTAGATAAAAAATTGCACATAGTAGATTTAAAAAAGTGATGATTATATTAAAAAAAATCTAATATACGTACATTTAATATATAGTTGTTATTATTACTATGTACCTACATATTTTTATTTATTATTAGAAACAATATAAATTATTATTTATTCCACATTTCTATCAATATAAGTTGTTTTTTATTCTTTTGTAATACGTAAGATGATTCCATGAATGTCCTTAATTCTAAAATCTTCTTTCTCATCGGTTCGCTCTCTATTCTTTGGGAAAAATCCTCTAACGCTGCAACACTCCTCAAAGCTTCAGAAAAATTTGTTATCCGATCGGATTCTTCAACTTCTGTTCCTGTAGATAAAAATAATAATTTAAGAACAGATCGTTTTGAAAAGCTAATGCGAAAATAATTTTTTCTATCTGTTATTTTTGTGATGGTAACTGAAATCTTCCTATCTTATTTTTATTATGTATTTTAACTTTATTTCTACTTGGCGAAATGCCCAATTAAGATGGAAAGAATAAATAAAAAGTTGTTTATTTTTTTAGAGAATTAGAAAAATCGCTTACCAATTCCAATCCCATCATTATCGTCTGCCACAGTAGTTTCCACGGCAGTTTTTTCTAATACCAGTTCTTCTATGGACTGAAATCCAGCATTTGTTGTAACGGCTTCATCTAATGTGATGCAATCATGAACATTACAACCGGGATTAATTTCAGTAATTAACTCTTCGACTTCTTTTGTACTTTCGTCAATTTCGTCAACATTTTCGATTAGGTCAACGTCTCCATCTTGCTTGATTCCACATGCTGCAAAACATTTTTTAACACAATCAGGTTTAATATTTTTTACTGAATAATCAATCCATGTGATAGCATCCAAAACTGATATTTTTTTAGCCAAATCTCCTGCTGATTGAGAGAATCTCATATTCGCAATAATTGATCGCAGCACTTGTTTTCTGTAATGCATTTTGAAGTTTTGTATAACTCCATGATCGAGAGGCTGTGTTTGACTTGTGGTGTTTGGTGGTAGAAAACACAATTTTATATTGGATAGTATTATTTTGGGGTGACACGTTGCATTATCCAAAAATAGAAGGATGTGTCGATTTGCAAATTTCATTTTTTGATTTAAAATTTTTAGCCACTGTTCCATAAGAACTGATGTCATCCATGCTTTTTTATTTGTTCGCCAATAAACTGGTAGCTGAGGCACATTGGTATTGTTAAAACATCGCGGTCTGAGGGATTTTCCAATAACTAGAGGTTTTTCTATTTTTCCGTCAGCAAAGGCGCAAAACAAAACGGTTAACCTTTCTTTAGATTGTTTGCCTCCTTGACATTTTTCACCTTTAAAGCACATTGTCTTGTCCGGCAGCGCTCTATAAAAAAGGCCAGTTTCGTCACAATTAGCAATGTCTTTTAGGGTATATCCTTTAATTAAATCTGTAATGTGCGATGTCCATTCAGTCACAGATTCCATGTCGACGTCCTTAGCTTCACCGCAGATCTGATTTAATCTTATGTTATGTCGTGTTCGAAAACTTTCCAACCATCCATTCGAAGCTTTAAAATCTACTTTTTCAAAATGGTTTGCAATTTCTCTTGCTTTTTCTTGAATAATTGTTCCAGATACAGGAAGATTGCGAGACCTTGCATCCATAAACCATTCCAAAACTGTTGAATTTACGTCGTCGTGATGTGATTCCTTTGGCTTTCTCTTAATATCGCCATTACCACCACGAATCCACTCTTCTTTAATTTTTTCCTTGTTTTTCAAAATTTCATACAATTGCGTTTTTCCGCACTTAAATTGAATAACCAATTGCTTTGGAGTAAGTTTTTTTTGGTCACTACATTTAAATAAGTCCATTTTAGATTTTAGCGATAATGTATTCGTTTTTCGGTTTGCCATTTTGAAATGTTTGCACTTTCACGGATAAACTCAAACTGCCGTACCTACACAATACTGGTTTATTTGTGTATTTACTGCTTTTGTACCTAAATTTCTGTGATAATGGTATTGATAATAGTTCGCCCTTATTATGGGGCTTTCCGAAATTATAAACTAATTATGTAAACATCTATAAATTCTTTTATACCTGCAAAGCAATAACATAAGTAGGTTCCGGCTTAACAGATTAGGGAAATTCCGTGTTTGCGTTAGACAGGGTTCCGGCTTATAAGCAATTTTTACATTACAATATGTAGGTAATCGCCAAAATTTCCGTCATACACAGGATTCCGTGTTATACAGGTTCCGGCTTACTCAGGTTTCACTGTACTTTTTATAATGTTTGTTTTTTGCAAAATTTTCCTAAAATGCTCCTTATTCCAGAAATTTTACAAAATGTAAAAAATTCTGATTTTTAAGAAAATTGTTGAACTAAAAGATGTTTGCTATCTCTATAAGTTTTGTTTTTTTACATGATTTCTCTAAAATGGACCGTAATGGAAAAATTGCAGGAAAATTATAAAATTTTAATTTTTCAGCATTTTCGAGTTAGATGTATGTGGAAAATGTATAAATTAAGTTAACCTATAAATATTTACAGAGGTGCTACAATAGGTTGTACAAAATAACCGAAAAAAGCCTGTAATAACTAGATAGGAAAGTCATGTGTTGGACACATCTAATATTTACTTATAATAATTGATTTAATTTTTGTAATAGTTAAAAAAAATAACTATCTATGACAATCGTATTTCAAGTAAATAATTTATTTGACATTATTTTTTCCGTGTGCCCAATCCTTTTTCGTTCTCTTCTAATATGGTCTTACTGTTAATACTGCAAAGGGTATTGAACCCCTCTCTTTACAAATCTATCTACCCTCTCCGCGAACTTATGTTTGATTAAATTCGATAGTTTACGAAGTTTGTCATAATTTTGAAATAAATTCAGTGACCAAGTTGATTTATTTTATAGTAGCTTTAAGTGTATACGTAATGTGTTCCTGAACTAAATTCTGTATTTTTATTCTCATTCATTATTTTTACCCGGATATTTACAATATTTTTATATATGGAGAAAAGTGTCAAAAAATAGGGGTAGGAAATTTTTTGGCGGTACAAGTGGGATACTACGGTAGGACATGGAAGAAGTCCCATAGGTAGAGTCTGATTACAATTATAAGAACACAGCTACGTCATCATTTGGCAAAGTAATTAGTTGGTTATCGCCATCTACTGGAGGTCTAGTAGAGTGTTAATATCATAGGAATACTCATTTTTTATTTATTGATAGTTATAGATAATATGTATTCGAAATTCGAAGTAATGGTTAAGACTAGACCTAGGAATATATGCACCCAAAAAGTAGTTAAATATGCGCATATATATATGCCGCAAAATACTTCAATATATGCGTAAAAAATTGAAAAATATGCAGAGCATATGCAATAAGAGTAATTTGTTATTTGATCGAAATAGTTTATTTATATTTATTATTTGTTTTATTTTACAATACCTAATATAATACTTAATAATTATTTAATTATTAACTAATTTTATTTACAAATCAACATTATTATAAAACGAATGAACAATTAGATATTTTTCTAAATTATCTGTATTAAATGATTGTCTCCTATCAGTAAGTATGTACTTGTACAAAGAAAAACTCCTTTCGACATCTACAGAAGTAATAGGTGCAAACTTAAATTTTCCTGAAATATCTAGATGAATAGTATTAATATCTTCAAAGTTACCAGAATAAATATTAGCAAGGTTTCTTAAAACAATAAATCCTTCATTTTTTAAAATCATCTTTCCAATATCGTCCTGGACATTTTTACACTCTGATTCAAACGTCTTAATTAAATTTACGGAAGTCACCAAAGGTAACTTTTTTTGTTTTAAATCTAATATAATTTTGGGTACAAATGCATAATTTTTAAAAACACTAATTGCTTTGGTAATATGTGATTTTAAAAAAAGATTTTTTGGTGATATAAAGGCTACAATATCACCTCCGACAAAACTTTCGTTTTTAGGAGTTTAGATGTCGTCTGAGGCTAGAACCGATGAAAATTCGGCAAAACGTTGACGCCTCCGAAATCGGAGGTAAAAACGTTTCTTTATTATATATTTTGGAGGCGACACTGTACCGTTTACAAATATATATATATATATATATATATATATATATATATACAAGAAAGAAGTCTTTGCTGACTCGTTAGGAAATGAACTTGAGTTATTGGGTTTGCAGCAAAACGATATGTGTACTCTTATAAGTTTATTCCAAGCTTTCGAATGTGAATACATTCATCTTCAGGGATCTAGAATATTTATTACAGGAAAATTAAAATTGAATAATGAACAATTAATGTTTACTTACTACTTAGTGAGATTGGTTCGTGAAAAAATTTTGTTGATAAAATTAATGATGTGATTGAAACTGTACTAGATAAACATTGACATGAACATTTTAGACGATGCATTGAAAATTTTTAAAACATTTTAAAATTATATACACTTTTTGCAACTAACTAGTTTAGTCGAAAATTAATAAAATTTTTGAGGTTACAATTGACCATGTACTCTTTTCAAGTTCATGGCGCATGCGTCTGTCATTAAGTCAATTTGCCAAAAAAGAAGAAGAATTTACTTTAACTGTGTAAGACTAATGAGGTCCTACAGCCAATTATTTCAAAACAGAAGGGGGTTGCATAAAGCTAATGAGACTTTATTACCAAACTACCCTTTCTTAATGGGAGGCGCACGTGTCATATACAATAGAACTGAACGACGGGTTGCTAAAAATTTATTTTATAACTATTGATTTATGAATAAAATTATATGAAACATAGTTAAAGATTTTGTTAATGACGACAAACATGTCTGTTTCCTGAATCCCTTATTGGTAAGTTCAATGAGTGGTCGGTTAATGGGGCCTACCACGTATTGAGACTTGTAGAGGGGGCAATGGGGGGTTAAAAATTTTATTAATTTTCGACTAAACTAGTTAGTTGCAAAAAGTGTATATAATTTTAAAATGTTTTAAAAATTTTCAATGCATCGTCTAAAATGTTCATGTCAATGTTTATCTAGTACAGTTTCAATCACATCATTAATTTTATCAACAAAATTTTTTCACGAACCAATCTCACTAAGTAGTAAGTAAACATTAATTGTTCATTATTCAATTTTAATTTTCCTGTAATAAATATTCTAGATCCCTGAAGATGAATGTATTCACATTCGAAAGCTTGGAATAAACTTATAAGAGTACACATATCGTTTTGCTGCAAACCCAATAACTCAAGTTCATATATATATATATATATATATATATATATATATATATATATGCAACATATGCAAAATATGGCGTTTTGCATATATTCCTAGCTCTAGTTATGACGTAACGGTGTTGTTCTAATCGTAATCGGACAGTAGGCCTCAGTAATTAAAGTTAAAAAAAAAAATTTGCTGTTTTCGGTAGCCAATATCTTTAAAACCATCAAGATTGGAAAAAATTAATATAAATAACCAGTAGAAAATTTTGGGTTAGGGCACAAACCAAAAACGGGACCTTCCGCCCTTGTTTTGTAACTAGATTTGAAGCCTTTTACAATTTTTAGCACTTACAACCCCAAAACAAAAACTCTAAAAAAAATACCTTCTTCCATGTTCTTTAAAACGTGAACGTTCATTGACTGGAATAAAAATCATCCATCAAATATTAAAAAAAAAAAAAAATTGAGAAATATGCTTGAATTAAGAGATAAATTATAAAAATGGAATAAATAAATTGGCCCGTTTGTATCAATAAGTGGACATAATAACTTTTAACATTCTTTTAAGCTAAAATTATTATAGTAATAATGTTAAATCCCCAAAATTATTTCTTACATAATTTTATTGAGCTTATAGGTATCATTAAGACATCCTATTACAATGTTTTTATTTACCTTATAATATCCAACAAGTGGTCAGTAAATTTCGAAATTATTGCAGCTTAAAACAAATTGTTTAAAACGTCTCAATTTTCGTCCTGAAAATGCAATTCGTCAAGCTTCATAAATAAAATATTCTCATAAATATTCATACACGAAGAAAAATGTCTATGAAATTGCCGTCCATTGCATATTGAAATAAATTATTAACGCTAATAGTATATTCTTTTATTGCTACATAATTTTTGAACAAGTTTTAATTTATTCTCGGTCTCTATATCAATGGACTGCGTTCGGAGTATTGAATTATTGCTTAGGTTAATTATTACTTCTCACGCCACATTACACTCCGTTATAATTAAACACTTATGAAAATTAATGATATACCATCAGTAGCCATGGGTTTTTGGTAACTGCTGGTTTATCACCATTTTGGGGGTGTTTTTAGTTCGATCGATAAAACTGATTTGACAGCGATACTACCATTTTTCGATCAATCCGATAAAGCCGGTGTATTTGGAGGTTTTAACCGAAAGCAACACTTTCTATACCAGGAGTTTTCTAAAAGTATTTACCATTTTCGACATGTTAACTTAATCTAACAGCCCTTGTAATGTAAAAGGTCTTTACAAAAACATACCACATATCCCTTAGACCAAAATAAGTCGATTTAAGTAAAATTACCTTTGTACAAAGTTGCTTCGTTTGGGCTCCAGAGGGCCTTGAAGTTACAATTTTTAAATCGTTTTTCCCATATAAATTTAAAACAGCATATGCGATTTTGCTGAAATTTAGTACATTGGTAGTTTTTTATGTGGAAAAAAAATGGTATTAAAATGTTGTCCGATAATAATACATAGGCGTAGAACTTGATTTTTTAAATAATTGCACCTTTATAAATTCTACGCCAATGGAAGAAAAGAAGTTTGAGTATGAAATTTAGATTGCGTAACTCATTTACTTTAAAAAAGGTGCTCTTGATAAGACTCGATTACTCTCATGGTTTTCGCTACATTTCTGTTTTAATAATTTAGAGTGTATAGGTTTCACAAAAATATTTATTTACAACATAAAAAAAATAGAGATTTTACAAAAATTGTTCAAAATTTTCACCATTTTCACGCATACAAAGATTTATACGTCGAAGAAAATTAAAATGTATCCTTTCCATAACTTCTTCATCACCTCTAAGATTGTTTATTGCATCTTGAATACGTTGCCAGAGTTGTTCCTCATTTTCTACAGGTTCCCTGTAAACTATGGATTTCAGATGTCCCCATAAAAAGAAATCCATCGGTGTTACGTCTGGAAAACGTGGTAGCCAATTTACAGATGCATCATTACCTCTGCCTATCCATTTGTGTGGATATTGTTCATTCAAGTGGTTTCTAACGTTTAAAGAAAAATGTGGTGGAGCTCCATCTTGAATAAACCACATATCTCTCCGAAGTTGGAGAGGTTAATCTTCTTACAATTCTGGCAACGCATTTTGTAGAAAATCCAAATAATTTTCTCCAGTTAAACTTCGTGGAACTATGACAGGACCAACAATGAAATTACCAATTATTCCAGCCCACACATTAATTTTGAATTCGTGCTGAAAATGGTTTACCTTTATTGCATGCGGATTTTCAACGGCATAAACATGTTCATTATGGGTATTAGTTGTACCTCTTCTTGTAAAACCCGCTTCATCGGTAAAGAGAACCTTCTTGACAAAGTTTGGATCTCTTTCTCTTTGCATATTAACAAATTGACAAAAACCCAAACGAATTTGAGGATCATGGACTAATAATTCTTGTAAAGGCTTCTTATGGTATGGATATAGCAATTGTTCTCTAAGCACTTTATGAACGACATCTTTACTTACTCCGTCTGGTGCTTAATTATGGATCTTCTTCAACACGTTCTAAAATGTCTTCTTCAACTTCAGGAATCCTTACAAAACGTTCTCTTCCATTATCAACAGTGTTGGGAGCAAAGGAACCGGTCTCCCGAAGACGTCTCTTAACTGCAGCATAAGTTGGGTGGCTAGGTACACGACGATTTGGAAACCTTTCAGAGTACACCCTGACACTCTCTCGAGCATTTCCTTCACAAAATCCTAATGTCAATAACATATCGGTATATTCTGCATTGGTATATTGTACAGCCATATTAATAAACCAAGCATTTGTTTTTTTAATTATTGAGTCAGATAGAACACTTTCAATCGTTAACAAGAGAGTAGGTGTTAAAACTTACCAATATTTTTATTTAGATGAAACTATCGAAACCAACAATAAATGTTTTTGTATACGTATTGCAGGCAAATAATTAATATTCCTCAAAAAATCGTAGATGGCAAGAATCGAGTATTTTTGTTAAAAGTCTCGATTAGAGGTGTTGAAGAAGATATGAAAAAAGTACATTTTTATGTTTTTCATCGTATAAAATTTTGTCCGATAATAATACATAGGCGTAGAACTTGATTTTTTAAATAATTGCACCTTTAAAAATTCTACGCCAATGGCAAAAAAGGGGTTTAAGTATGAAATTTGGATTGGGTACTCATTAACTAGAAAAAAGTACCCATGATAACACTCGATTTACTCTCGTGGTTTTGACAAAGTTTGTATTTTAATAATTGTTTATGTTCTAAAATTACTAAAATGCAAATTTCGTCAAAACCATGAGAGTAATCGAGTCTTATCAAAAGTACTTTTTTTAAAGTAAATGAGTTGCGCAATCTAAATTTTATACTCAAACTCCTTTTCTTACATTGGCGTAGAATTTTTAAAGGTGCAATTATTTAAAAAATCAGGTTCTACGCCTATGTATTATTTTTTTTTTTTTTTTTTTTTTTTTTTTTTTAATTTGGTGTCATCGGCGTCGACTACTACGGCCATTAGCCTCGTGTTCTGTGTAGGCTTTGTTACTGTTTCCCAGCGCCACTTTAGGAACAGCACTGTTAATTAGAACCCAACAGTGAATGGTCGAGTGGGGAATCCTACCAAGGCATCAGAATTAATTTTAAATAATGAAATTAAATGAAAAAATCCCGGCCAAAATGTATTATTATCGGACAAATATTTAATAACATTTTTTTTGCCACATAAAACTCTACCAATATACCAAATTTCAGCAAAATCGCATATGCCGTTTTAAATTTATATGGGAAAAACGATTTAAAAATTGTAACTTCAAGGCCCTCTGGAGCCCAAACGAGGGTCAAGTCATCATATTGCCAGGATTAAAACAGTCCTTAAGTGGTGAGACTGCCACACAATAGTTGGATTAGAGACTCCCAAATTACTAACCAAAAATAACTAGCTTCTTCCACAAACCTTTGTTACCACCATGGTGGTAACCTGCAAAAACTTCAACGCTGGATCCGCTGCATCTTCCTAGCAGCAATACGGCCAAGGTCCTAACTCAAAGGCAATAATTGCTTCTCCAACGCCTAGCTGAACAAGCTCCATCCCCTCATTTATGGATCAAACCATAGTCAAACCAAGAAACATTTTCCAAAAACTTCGAGATAACACCCCCCAGAAACCACAATCAGTACCCCTAAAACTCGTATAGCTTCCCCCTTAACCCGACAAACAACCCGACAATCAACCAAACAGACAACCAGACAGACAATCGGACAGACAATATCGATCCCCTACAAATCACTCACTTAACGTTCTCAGATACTTACCTTACCGCCTATTATACTCAAAAAGCCCTTTTTAACATTTTAAATATAAACGCACTATTTAGACAAAACCTAATACTCGTTAAAGCTAACTTTAAAGGACTGCTCTCATCAAGACCACCTCCACTAAAACCCCCACCGAACTCTGACAACGGATGGGGGACGACAAAATAATCTTGAATCCCAAATATACCCAAAATCCACCTGAAAAAACATACTCCCACCCGCCCTCAATTCTCTCTTGTCATCCGTCAGGTTGACCAAAATATTACCTAGAAGAAATTCAAACGGTTCTCGAGGAACTTTGCATTCCCCATATCAAGTTATGGAGAATACGGTCCAAGAAAACCCAATAGTTTACCTTATTCATAAGGGTGTTGACTCCTTCAGAGGGTTTCGGCATATTTGGCCGAAGACACCCCTGCGAGCTCTCTAACCAAAACCCCCTGCCTCCTATCCCCAAATACTATACCTAGTGCATCGACCTTGGGCATTTGGCTTCAGACTGCTCAAAAAAAATCCGCCCTTCTAAATAACGGGCTGCACCACAGGCCAGCAGACTGTAAAAAGTCCGAGGTGCCAAAATGCCCAAATTGTCGTGGCAACCACCCCGCATATTTCATAACCTGCCCAGAACGACAAAAGCCCTCACAAAAGCTTAAACAAAATATATATTCAAATCTTCTCGACTTCCTACCTAATAGTCAAGAAATTCTGATCAAACTATTGGGATCGCTAGTCCTGACCATCAGTCATTCTTGCACCATTACTGGTCATGGAAACTTAGCCATTTTCACATAAACTCCGATAAACCTCGACTGTTAATGGATTGTCTAATCGGAGCAATAAATATCAATGGCCTTGCTCGGAAGAGGAGGCCCTCGATCAAAAACCTTCTAAACACCGAAAACTTGCAAATATACTTAAGAGACACTTCCACCCAGCTTCACTCATAAATTAAATCCCAAAACTGCTTTGGAAATGCTCTATTTAGAGCCTCAAACCGACTCCCGACCTTCGTATCTCACCTAGGATCATCTATCATTGATCATATCCTCTTGACAAATTCCTGTACATGAATGATTGCTGATTGAAGAGACAATCACCTACGATCATTTTCCTATGATGTTACCCATATCTCTCCTTAAACCCGTCCCACCTAGAGCTACTATTTACACCTTCTGAAACCTCAAAAAAGCAGATTGACCACTATTTCAGAGAACCATATCTCCAAACATTACCAAGCAACGTCCGCTCCCCACAAGACATCGACACAATGATTGATAAGGTCCAAACCGCCATCTCTCATGCCGTCGAAACATCCGCCCCAATCACCTTAACAAACATTTCTAAAAAGCCCTTCGCCAATTCATCCTAACTCTCATTTCCCAGAAACGACAATAATTGTATAGACAATATGTCCGTACCCACGACCCAGTCATCAAAACTAAATAAAATCGCCTAAATGCCCTGACCAGGCTCTAACTTTAACTTACACAAACAACAACTATGGATCAATACCATTTCCAATTTAGATCATAGGGACGGTTCCAAGTTTTGAGACAAATTCTGACTTATCATGGGTCAAAAATCCAAAACTCATTCTCACCTCCAAATCCACCCAGCCCCCGACGTAAAAGCCCTAGCCCACAAAACCCACCTTGAAGCCAGCTTCAAAACCCTCGACAACCCCCACTTTGACGAACAATTGAAACACGAGACCGAACAAAACGTCCTTCAGACACTTTCCGCCCCAGTCCCACCTTTGTATTTTGAAAAACACCATTTTGATCCCAAAACCAGGCAAGGACCCCAAATCCGTAAATTCATACAGGCCCATCTCTCTCATATCAGTCCTAGGGAAACTCATGGAGCTTCTGCTTAAGGAAAGACTCTGATAATTTTGTAAAGAAAAAAATACCCCTCAATCCCAACATAATTTCAGACCTAACCACTCCACACAGGACGCAATCTCCTTCCTCCATACTACTGCGGTCACTGCAGTAAATTACCAACAAATTCCTTTAGCCCTTCTCTTAGATGTTCAAAAAGCCCTCGACCAAGTCTGGCATGCCGAGCTAGTCAAAAAACTTATGAATATAGGACTCCCCCCAAAATCTCCAAACTCATACACTCCTAGCTTACTGACAGAAAAATCGTCGTTAAAGTGAACAACTCCCTGTCAGACACATTTACCCGACTCGCTGGCATCACACAGGGCTCCATTCTGACCTCGCTTCTCTACCTAAACTATACACAAGATATCCCCCCCCAAACCACCCTCTGTTCAAATGCCTCCTATACGCCGATGATACAGCTCTAATCTCGGTAGTCAAAAATTCCAACCAACTAAATACTCGAACCCAAAATCTGTTAAAACAGTATTCTCGCTTGTGTAGCAAACTAAGGGTCTCATTAAATCCACAGAAAACACAATTTATCGTCTTTAAACACCCTGATTCTGAACCATAACCCCCAACTCGTAAATGTAAATCTCCTGGAAGTCAGGCTCCCTCAAAAGACTGAAGTTGACTATTTGGGGGTACGATTCTCTCGCACACTTAACTGGTCATCTGATAACCAACGCTCTGTTGATAAGAGCGAAAACGAGACAGCCTCCTTGTGCGGACGAATGGGGCGTTGCAATACAAACACCTTAATGCACACCTTTAAGTCTTTTTTCCGCATCGTTGCCGAGTACAGAGCTGTACCCTACGGTGTACTTCCTACACACCTGGCCTACAAATTCACCACATTCGAGAGACATATACTCAGACGTTGCTAATACCTCCCTAATCGCTTTCCCAGCGGAGAAGTCTTTGAAAACATCTCCAACACCCTCATCCTCACACGTTTTCAAACCCTCAGTAAACAATACGGCTCTCGCACGCTGAAAGGCACCAACACACATGAGGAAGAATTAAATGAAAACTTATATATTTCTCTGAAATAGCTTTACTAGAGCACAAACTATTTAGAGCTTTTAATTTTTAAGTTAATATGGGCAATCATTTATGACATGCCAAAGGAGTTTGCTGATTCCACAGATCCTCGCTAAACAAATATCACCCTATGAAATTCACATTTTCCATTTTAATGTACTTATTTAACAATTTAAAGTGAAATTATATTATTATTTTAATGAATTAAATTAAATTTACTTAAGATAGGATTCAAATTATTATTATTATTATATCAGTTTGGAAATTACTCTTTGGAGACGTCAGTTAAGCTGCAGTGGGAAAATATTGTAATTTCAGTTACAATCGAAAATTGCAACATGTAAAAATTTAGGAAATTTGAAGAAAAGTGTTAAATTTGAATTTCTCAGTATTTTCTTTGGCGATAAAAATATAAAAGGAAATGTGGAAAATGTAATTTTTAAATCATATCATATAAACTTTATAATTGGATGGGTCGTACTCAATATATTTGATAACCTTACAGGATTGGCATGTGTTGGATACATCAGATATTTCTTTTCATGGTTAGCAAAACATTTAAAATAATAAATTAGTCAATATTATGTACTGTTAATATATTTTAAATATTCAACTCCTTAAAAGTCCCGCACCTCAATAAGCAATAAAACAATAAACATTAGAGAAATACAACCAAAATTTACATTGTTTTTAATTGCCAATTCCATTGTTTCGTTTCTTATCCAGAATTGGCATGAAAAGACCGCATCGCGGGATCGAAATCCCCATCTAGTGCACTCCCGCGCCCTGCGGCAGGAAAAGGAACCACAGTCATGGTTTCCGGTTTGCATCGCCCTAACTCAACTCTGACACGATATCCAGCCATCATGGCAGTCGTTTTTCTCATTCCGTTTCTTACGTGAATTCCCATCCGGCTTATTTTAATATTCATAATTCTCTTTGAATAAACACAAATCACATAAAATGTATCGGTTAGTTTCAGTAGGAACTACATACAGGGTAAATTATAACTGAGAAAATAAAACTCGAAATCTATTCCACATATACATGGCAACCGGTTTTGGTTATAGGGCAATTTTAATTTTCAAGACTATAATAAATGTCACAAGGTACATGCGCATGCTGTGGAAGCAGAAATCACTCAACTGACAATTGTTGTTTTCGTGTTTCTGTCTCAACTGCAATCGCAAAGGACATCTCGCTACTGTGTCTACAAGTAAGAATCAAAATGTAAACAAATCTAAAAAAAACAATGCTATACTCGAACAAAATATTAAAGAAAGTGATTCCTTCCTGTTCACGTACAACAATCATACTATACCAGAGCATAATGAATGGAATCACGCGCTTAAAACTGCAGAAGTTATCGGAATCACGTGCCAACTAGTCATAAATGCATGTTTATTGCCAAAATGAATTACGCCAGTGGCGTATATAAACTATTGGCAAATTAAATGCGGTAATAGTAAATAATATTATACGAAAGTAGGTTGGTTATCTATTTTTGTAGTAATATTCATTTGTTTATAATTTTGTTTTGTTTATTGTTAAAATATGTGAATATTATGCCAGTGGCGTAGAAACACTATTGGAAAATTAAATAGGGTATTATACTAGAACAAAATATTGAAGAAGATGCGCCTTAAAACTTTCAGTGTCGCAGAAAGTAGGTTGGTTATCTATTTTTGTTATAATAATTCATCTATGTTTATAATTGTATTTTGTTTATTATAAAAATATGTAAATTAAGCTTGGTATTACTTTCTTGAATTCTAAATCTAAGTTTCGTAATCCATTGATTTTGCAGAACTATCACTGGAATCGTCTTTATCGTCGGAACTTAAAGTTATGACTACCGTTTCGATCATACCGTCCAAGCGCCACATATTATTTTCTTCCTTAATTACATGGGAAATAGCATTCTGCCAATCTTCAGGTTTAATACGTTCTATACCGCTTTTTAATAAACTTTGAACGTCGGCTATTTTAAAAGTTTTATTTTCTTGAGCTACAAACCCTTTCACTTGCGCCCAAATTAGTTCAATAGGATTGAATTCGCAGTGATAAGGGGAAAGTCTTAATACTGTAATACCACGATTACGAGCCATTGTGTCGACAACATATTGAATATATTTATGGCGGTGTTCCTTTGTTAGGTCCATTAATTCCAATTTAAGCATCTCCTCAGTAAATGTTATTGCTTTATATCGCAGCTAGGTTTGAATATCCGCTTTCCTACTGGACATTATCGGAATGCGTTCAACTCATCGACTGTGATAAAAAGCGTTATCTAGTACAATAACTGAATTTCGTTCTACACGCTGTAATACCTCAGTAAATCATTTTTCAAAGCATTCCGCATTCATGTCCTTGTAGTAGTCTCCTGTTTGTTTCGATATATAGACAAGAGCGCTATTTTCCAAAAATCCGCTGTCTTTTCCGATATGGGTAACAATTAGGCGCTGTCCTTTACCTGATGGTGCTTTCAGACCTGTAGATAATCCCTCTATAAAAGCTTGGCAATGACTAGTTACAGAAGTTTCTTGCCATATCTTAAATACCGTGTGTTCAGCATTCACCCACGTTTCGAGATAGTATATCTTTTTTTAGCGGCTCTAAACGCTTTAATATTGCGTAAATAACGCCGTCGCCAGGACACTATATGGGTGATTCTCGGATAACTGTGATTTTTTATGTCCAGTGTTTTATTTATCGTTTAGCATAAGTTTTCTTCATCAAAAAGTTATTAATATTATAAATTTAGAGGTATTTTACAACAGATATTATGAATTAGATCATAAACCTTCGTAATTTTTTTTGAGCTGCATATAAATATACTTGAAATGTCAGTACCGTCAGCATGTCCGATTCTCATTTTTGAAATTAAATATATAAATTTCTATCAAAATTCATTTTCTAATATAAAATTTACTACAATCCAATGCATATTGCATTGAATTTTATTGCAATTTTATACCAATCTTGCGATTGGTAAAAAAAAATAATCATTTATATGTCAGTACCGTGGAAATAATGTCAGTACCGTGGAAATAATGTTAGTACCGTGGCATTAAAAATTTTAAATTTTGTCACAGTTTTCGTTGTGTCGTAGCTGTAGTAGAACCACTTTGCAGGCTTTATTGTATGCATAAATAGAAAACAAAAACGCGTTAAACATACGTTTTAAAACATTTTTAACTTTAGAAAAATGTAAGTTGTAAAAATCACAGTTACACGAGAATCACCCATATCTGACTTAATTAAATTAATTAAAATTGATTTCCTACACCGTTTGACAAAACGAAATTTTAGGCCACATAAAATTATTCGTAAAGCTTCACAGCTCATTAATGGAATTTCTTCGTTTTCTCTTAATTTCGTAAGAACAACTTTAAATGTTGGGGCTTTGTTTTCGAAAAAAAGAATGTACAGCTCTTCGAATGATTTGTTTTTGGTTATCGTCCAATTTCAACGACCACGGGTATGCGTTTTAGGGGCTTCTAAGGAGCCTTTTTTGTCTTTTGGCATACAATACGTTCAATTGTTGAAACAGATACTCCAGTTAAAAAAGAACTGCGGTTTACAGCTTCATTTGTAGGAAATGTCTGTTTCAGCCCATCATACACTTTCCATATAATGTTCTTCTCATCCCTTAATAAGGGCTTTCGCCGACGTAATTGGGTTTCACTTGGACCCGCCTCTGAATCCATTACTATTGTAACAATATAATTCTACTATTAAATTGTTTTTGTTAAATTTATAAAGACACCAATATTTTACTATTTAATAAACTTTTAAAGTACCTACCTAACATACTACACAATAAATATGCACTACCACTACCAAATTGTAAGGCACAAACATGAACACCTACTCGTATATCAGAAAAAAGCAATTATACAAAAAATTGTTTATAAAATATTAAATAATTATCGTAAATAGTTAAAGCGATACGAATCTAACTTCGTCGAAAGTTAGTTTTCAACTGTCTTTTTGTCTGTGCTGCCAATAATATTTAATCTGTAACCCGTCTGTCGTTTATTTACCTAAAACATATTTTAAAACCATTAAACACAGAAAACGAAGTCATTAGGGAATAAATATATTCATTTCTTGAAAACTATCAAAAACGTATATTTAACGCATCATCTTTGTTGAAATGAAGTTGTTGACAAACAAATTTAATAAAGTTTACTAACAAATACCTAATAAATAATAAATAATTATTTGGTATTTGATACGCTGCCTATGCTGACTCTGTCGGAATTTTCATTCATAGACAACAGTGTTGATCATGCATATGACTCACCTTCTCCAATATTTTGTCCTAGTATAGAAACAATTTTTTGTAAGATGAAGAATTTTCTATGTTTAATATTCAGTTTAATACTGATCCTGTTTGGATTGATTTGTTAATAGAAAATAATTCATTTACTTTTAATTTAGATACCGGGGCGAGTTTTTTTAAAAATAATTTTTCTGACAAACCATTATTGACAACAGAAAAAAAAAATTAATTCATATAATGGGGATAAAAATGTTCCGTTAGGTTATTTTTCGGATGAAGTAAGATTTAAAAATATAGTTAAACCCTTAAATTTTTATGTTAATAAACAAGGGGTCCCACCTCTTTTGGGTTGCAATTTTTTCAAATCATTCGAACTTAGTATTCATAATCTGAATAATTTAAATTCACCCCAAGATTTAAATTGCATGCTAAGCAAGTGCAAAACTTTATTTTCAGCTGATTTAGGAACCTTGTCCATAAAATTAAAATCAAATATTAAAATTTGTCCTACAGAAAAAATGGTAAAGGAATTAGAAAGGTTATGCAGTCTTGGCGTGATTGAATCAGTAGAATACCCACAGTGGGGTTCGCCTATCGTCCCTGTGTTGGAAAAGGATGGCTCTGTTCGTATATGTCGAGACTTTAAAGTAACAGTAAATCCTTTTATTGAAATAGATCCTTTTCCCTTGCCTAAAATTGAAGAGTTGTTCGTTAAATTACAAGAAGCTGTTCATTTTTCAAAATTAGATTTGTCCAACGCTTACCAACAAATGTGTCTTGATGAAGAATCTAAAGAATTAGTGACAATATCTACCTATAAGGGATTGTTTAAATATAATAGGGCACCATTTGAAATTGCTAGTATCCTTGAGAAATTCCAAGGGATTTTGGTATCGCTACTGCAAGGTTTAAGTGGGGTCGTGTGTTTTTTAGATGACATTTTGATTACGGCTAGAAATCGGTTGGAACATCTAGAACCCTTGGAGTCTGTCCTTTCCATCTTACAAAACTGCGGGTTTAAAATTATCAATGAAGAAATGTACTTTTTTCAACATAAAATAACTTATTTGGGACATGATATTGATGTAAATGGTTTACAATCTTATAAATCAAAGATAACTGCTATGGTTAATGATCCAATTCCCAAAGGTATAATGACACTTACCGTTTCTTGGTCTCATCAATTATTACGGGAAATTTGTTCCAAACCTTTCCACTATTTTAAATCCACTATTCCTCTGTAAAAGTTCTTTACAAAAACATACCACATACCACAATGTATTTTATAAAAACTCTTTATCATATATTTAATGAAGGGGTTAGGTGGAAGAATAGCCTCAGGCTAAATCTCGCCCCGCAAATGTACTCATGTATTTATTTATTATAGTACAAATAAAGACGTTTTATTATTATTATTATTATTATTATTATTATTATTATTATTATTATTATTATTATTATTATTATTATTATTATTATTATTATTATTATTATTATTATTATTATTATTATTATTATTATTATTATTATTATTATTATTATTATTATTATTATTATTATTATTATTATTATTATTATTATTATTATTATTATTATTATTATTATTATTATTATTATTATTATTATTATTATTATTATTATTATTATTATTATTATTATTATTATTATTATTATTATTATTATTATTATTAATTATTATTATTATTATTATTATTAATTATTATTATTATTATTATATTCCTTAGACCAAAATAATTCGATTTAAGTAAAATTACCTTAGTACAAAGTTGCTTCGTTCGGGTTCCAGAGGGCCTTGAAGTTACAATTTTTAAATCGTTTTTCTCATATAAATTTACAACGGCATATGCTATTTTGCTGAAATTTGGTATATTAGTAGAGTTTTATGTGGGAAAAAAATGGTATTAAAATTTTGTACGATAATAATACATAGGCGTATAACTTGATTTTTTAAATAATTGCACCTTTAAAAATTCTACGCCAATGGAAAAAAAGGAGTTTGAGTTTGAGTATGAAATTTAGATTGCACAACTCATTTACTTTAAAAAAGGTACTCCTGATAAGACTCGATTACTCTCATGGTTTTCGCTAAATTTCTGTTTTAATAATTTAGAGTGTATAGCTTTCACAAAAATTATTATTTAAAACATAATCAAAATAGAGATTTTACAAAACTTGTTTAAAATGTTCACCATTTTCACGCATACAAAGATTTATACTTCGAAGAAAATTAAAATGTATCCTTTCCATAACTTCTTCATCACCTCTAAGATTGTTTATTGCATCTTGAATACGTTGCCAGAGTTGTTCCTCATTTTCTACAGGTTTCCTGTAAACTGTGGATTTCAGATGTCCCCATAAAAAGTAATCCATCGGTGTTAGGTCTGGGAACGTAGTGGCCAGTTTACAGTGTAACGTTCAAAAACGACGTTAATTAGTTCCCACCTCTATTCAGAAATTCGTTTAATTTTTAAAGGTCTAATGTTATCAATTTTGTCTGTCTTTTGTGTTGCATACATGTAGGGTCCATAAATGGAATAAATTATTAATTTCTTAAACAAACCTTTAAGGTTTATTTAACTTTTACAGGTTTAGGTATTTACTACAATATTGCTTAATAATCAAAAATGCGCTCCAAACATAATTTTAATATTTTGTCGTTCGTAATTTGGATATATCAAATTTGAATTTTGAGTCCGTTACTCCCACCACCCGTCATGTCCTGCCGATGGGCCACATACTTTCCTGATTTTTGAACTTGAGCTTGGTGCCTCGTGTTTGTTAGTGTGCAGATTGCTAAAAATAATTTTATGGTTTTGTATGCCATCCATCTTGGGATTTATTATTTTAGCATATATTTGTTACAGAGAATTTTCTTAGTTGCATTTGTAGATTTATTGGTTTCGAAAATCTCTAGTAATTTCTTCATTGAAGGATTTGTGCCGCTAATCGCGTTGTTTCTATTATCAAGCTGTAAAATCAGGTATGTACATCGTAGTTGTTTTTTTTATTGGGCATTTTTTTTACAATAAAGTAATATTCTATTTTGAGTAATATCTGTATTACTGCTAAGTCATTTTGAGGGTTTTAATAGTAAATTAAAAATTATTAATTTAACGTATATCGTTAAAAGTACTTTGGCCTAATATTTTATTATTTCTTTCTTTTAGAGAGGATAATAAGGCCTTAAACCACTATATAATTTATTGGAGAGCACACCAGTTCTAGTTGGGTGTCTTTTAAATTATTAACTATTACCCTTGGCTAGGGTAAGAATTTATATTATTTAATTGTTATTTCTTGATTATCAAAAATCGCTTATGGTGGGCCGATCCCATCTCTATAGGCATTTGTATATTGTTTCGTCGTGGAAGTCTTTCGGTCACTATTCTCAATGTTTTTGATTATTTTTTATTAAAATATTTTGAGGTCGATTTAAAAATAAATTAAATCAGCTGTTTCTATAGATTATGTTGGAAATTTGCCGTTATGATTTAAAATATTGCAATTTGCAGTATTTACTTTAAAGTCAGTTATATGAAATAAGTTATTGTTTTATATTACCGGTAATATTTTATTGGTTGTTAATTTTTCTTTTTTTACTCTTAATTTAATTTGGAGAAACAAAAAAAAACTACTTACATTTAAAAATACATTTAATAAGTATTGATTTCTGAAATTCATAGAATAAATATTTTTGATTTTTGTGTGTTTTATCTAAATAAATATCAGGGTAGTAACTGTAAATTTTTCTATTCCTAAATTTATCCCCTTCCTGGAGTCGTCGATTTTCTTTTGGAGTGGGTGATTAATTTGACTCAACGAATTCTCCTGGAAACTAGATTTTCCTTCCTTGGATTTTTTTGGATTGTGATTTGTGTTGCTCTAAACGTTTACCAAGGAACTCAAATAAGAAGAAGCTGTCTATTCCTGAGTGGAAGGAATCACGCAAGTTTTTCTTTTTTTGTTATTGCTATTAGCATTATGTCTCATTTTATTTATTTATTAGCTTATTAGATTAGTTAAAAGCTAACGATTATTTTCAATCTTGTTCGTGACTAAATTCGTCACTAGCTTATTAAGCTTAACTTATAGTTTACTCTTTATAAAGTTTTACTTAAATATTGGTTCACAAGTATTACTCAGTTTATATTAAACATTGTTTGCGTCGCTTACCTGGCTTACAATTAGGCTAGTAATTTGTAAACTGCGACTAAGGTCTCGTGATATTAATAACTTTTTTTTAATTGTTCTTACTCACGCATGCGCCTGAGCTCAAGCGGTGTGTGCCATAACCTCTCATTCGTACGAAAAGTTGCTACATTACTTAGCGGCCTTAGCAACCAGTGTAATATAATTTTAAGTAGGTACATAACTAATTATATATCAAGTGTAAAATGTCTGAGGACATATGATTTTATTTTTTGTCCCAATCTCTAATGTTGTAAATATTTGAATACGGATTTTTAATGTTGATTTATTGAAATTGCTTCTATTATATGAAGCTGAAAATAGCAGCCAGAGATAGCAGCCTTTGTGAGAAAATACGTACAAGTTAGATTTCACAAATTAAAGCAATAATACTACTTAATTTGTCTTATTATAATAATATTAGTAATAATAACAATAATAATGATAATAACAAAGTGAGGATATCCGTATTTGGGAAAAAAATATTGGTAAAAATTATATGAATATAGGTACTTTAAAAAAAAACTTTAAATATATATTCAAATTTTTCTTAACGAAAAATGATCGGCGCTGGATTAAATCATACATAAATAGATTCTTCAAGTAATAAGGTACAAGAACACATCAATCAAAAAAACAATATCTAGTGCTGGATTGTTGGAATTATTATATTTGTATGCTAACGTAATACCTAACACAAAAAACATATTGTTTTTTTAATGAAAAATTAACGGCGCTGGGTGTTATCGTACGTAGATGGAATCCTCAAACAATATGCTATAAGAATCAGTTAATCAAAAGTACATTATCGAGTGCTAGAACGATGAAAATATCAAAAAACTTTCAGGTTCCAAATACATTTCCAGTAAACATGTGATTTCTCTTAACGAAAAACTATCGGCGCTGGGTTATATTATACATCAGTGAATTACTCAAGCAATAGGCTACGAGAATACGGCAATATAAAATACAATATCGAGTGCTAGAACTTTGAAAATAACAAAAATTAGTAAGGCTAGAGAAATATTTCTCGTAAAAATATAATTTTTCTTTAAGAAAAATTAACGGCGCGCGCTGGGTTTTATCGTACATAGATGGAATCCTCAACCAATATGCTATAAGAATCAGTTATTCAAAAGTACATTATCGAGTGCTAGAACGTTAAAAATATCAAAAAACTTTTAGGCTCGAGAGACAACGTTGGGTGACTAGGTACACGACGATTTGGAAACCTTTCAGAGTACACCCTGACACTCTGTCAAACATTTCCTTCACAAAATCTTAATGTCAGTAACATATCGGTATATTCTGCATTGGTATATTGTACAGCCATATTAATAAACCACGCATTTGTTTTTTAATTATTGAGTCAGATAGAACACTTTCAAACGTTAACAAGAGATTAGGTGTTAAAACTTGACAATATTTTTATTTAGATGAAACTATGGAAATCATAATAAATGTTTTTGTATACGTATTGCAGGCAAATAATTAATATTCCTCAAAAAATCGTACACGGCAAGAATCGAGTATTTTTGTTAAAAGTCTCGATTAGAGGTGTTGAAGAAGATATGAAAAAAGTACATTTTTATGTTTTTCATCGTATAAAATTTTGTCCGATAATAATACATAGGCGTAGAACTTGATTTTTTAAATAATTGCACTTTTAAAAATTCTACGCCAGTGGCAGAAAAGGGGTTTGGGTATGAAATTTGGATTGGGTACTCATTTACTACAAAAAGTACCCTTGATAACACTCGATTTACTCTCATGGTTTTGACAAAGTTTGTATTTTAATAATTATTGTTTATGTTCTAAAATTACTAAAATGCAAATTTCGTCAAAACCATGAGAGTAATCGAGTCTTATCAAGAGTACCTTTTTTAAATTAAATGAGTTGCGCAATCTAAATTTTATACTTAAACTCCTTTTCTTCCATTGGCGTAGAATTTTTAAAGGAGCAATTATTTAAAAAATCAAGTTCTACGCCTATGTATTATTATTGGACAACATTTTAATACCATTTTTTTGCCACATAAAACTCTACCAGTTTACCAAATTTCAGCAAAATCGCATATTCCGTTTTAAATTTATATGGGAAAAACGATTTAAAAATTGTAACTTCAAGGCCCTCTGGAGCCCAAACGAAGCAACTTTGTACTAAGGTAATTTTACTTAAATCCTCTTATTTTGCTCTAAGGAATATGTGGTATGTTTTTGTAAAGACCTTTTACAGACACCCTGTATAATTTTTTGAAAGTAAATGTAAAGAGGAAATGATCAGCAAATTGTGAATCTGTTTTTCAAAATGTAAAAAAATTATTCAGCTCCGATTTCAGATCATTATAACCCGAACTTGCCGCTTCGATTATTTACAGATGCTAGTAATTATGGGGTAGGGGTACTAATTTCTCATATAATGCCAGATAATTCGGAAAAAGTTATTGCGTATGAAGAAGGAGGCTTTGGGAGTCATTTTTAGCCTGTGTAAATTCAATAACTATTTTTTCCTTAAAAAATTTACTCTGGTGATTGATATTAGGCCGCTATCATATATTTTTAGTCCACAGAAAAATATTCCTTTATACTCAGCGAATCGCCTAAAGAGATGGGCCCTAATACTTTCTAGCTATGGTTACGACTTAGAGTTGGTCAAATCAAAAAAAATCTAGCAGACACCTTGTCATGTTTGCGCTTGCCTTTAGAAGAGAATTCATTAGCTGATGTCGAACTAAATTTTATAAATAATTTTTCCAAAAACGAATATATTCACGTAGATTTTAATATGATTAAAGCAGCTACGTCGAAAGACAAATTGTTATCAAGTATTTTAAATTTAGTAAATACTGGGTGGCCACAAAAATGTTCGTGGCATAAAAATCCAAACTTTCAAAGTTTTTACCGAATACGCAATGAGCTAAGTATTGAATCTATTTGTTTATTGTGGAACAACAGAATTATTAGTCCTAATGATTTACAAGAGACAATCACAAGATTTGCACGCTCCTATTTTTGGTGGCCCGGAATTGGAAAAGATATTGAAGAGATTTGTAAAGCGGTCAAAATTGTTTACTGTACAAAAAACTCCGGATAAATCAATATTAAATACGTAGTGTTGGCCTGACCAGCCGTGGCATAGACTGCACATAGACTTTATGGGACCATTTTTAAACAAATACTTTTTGATTATTTTAGACGCACATAGCAAATGGATTGAAGTCTTTCCAATGACATCGATTACATCTAAGATGACTATTGATGTTTTGCGCACCTGTTTCTCACGTTTCGGTTAACCCAAAAAAATTGTTACCGATAACGGTTCGTCTTTTTGCTCTTATAACGTATGGTCCTAAAATTTTTGGAAAATTTTAAAATTATTTATTTTTGTACCCTATGTCGTTTAATCAAGTTGCCATTGAAACTAAAACGTCACACGTAATCAAGTTTGATTATGACAGTTTAGTTTTGGAAATCGATTATAGCAAAATGTCTTACAAATTAGATATGCGTAAGGGCATTTACAATCTAGTTGGACGAATACCTAAGCATGATATTGTTGCAATCTACCCAGAGCAAAATATAAGTAAGTCAACCATTTACAACACTATAAAGAATTGTGAAGAGGGTATACCATGCATTAATTTACCCAAAAGCGGTAGACCAAGAATTTTGAGTGTAAGAAGAGAAAGAAGACTGATGGAAGCTGCTAAAGACAAAGTTGGAGTTTCTCAGAGAAAATTAGCCCGGAGATTTGGTATTTCGAAAACCACTGTATTAAGAACAATTGATCGCACAAACTTAGTGTTTAGGAAAAGAAGAAAGTCACCAAAATACACCGCAGACCAGCTAGAAAGAATTCCGCGTATCCACTTTGCCAATAAATTGATTGTAATGGATGATGAAAAATATTTTACCTTATCCCATTCAGAGATTAAAGGAAACGATGGATTTTATACCGATAACATAGAAAATACACCAGACAATGTTAATTTAAAGGTAAATCGAAATTTGAGGATAAAGTTTTAGTGTGGTGTGCCATTTCTGAAGCAGGATTTATCTCTCAGCCGTATGTTGGTCGTGTTCGGGGAGAAGCCTTAAATGCAGAACTTTATATTCAAAGATGTCTTACTAAACAACTTAATTTTTTAAATACACATCATCTCAACGATAATATAATGTTTTGGCCTGATCTAGCTTCATCCCATTATGCTAGAATTACCAGACAGTGGTTAAGTGAAAATAACATTGACTTTGTACCTAAGTTGGACAATCCTCCTAATGTACCTCAGGCTAGGCCAATAGAGGAATTTTGGTCAATACTATCGAGGAAAGTGTACGATAAAGGATGGTAAGCTACAAATGAAGATCAATTGCGGCGTCGCATCTTCCAAAAGATTAGAGAAATAGAACCTGCTCTTGTCCAAGGGAAGATGGGACAAGTCCGAAGAAAATTACGACTCATTGAGGATAATGTGCCACTATCCATAATGTAATTAGTAATTATTTTTCATTATTAGTGTTGTTAATTGTTGCCACATGTGCTTTTAAAATTAAAAAAATTTGGAAAAATTTATTAGCATTTAAAAATTTTCCAAAAACTTTAGGACCATACGTTAAATTTAAGGATTTTTTAACCAGAATAATATTATGCACATCACTAGTCCAACTTACCACCCTTTATCGAATGGCGCAGCAAATAATGCTGTCAAAACAACAAAATATGCATTGAAAAATGCACTTAGCAAAAATCCTATTTTAAATAATTTAAATTTTGTTTTAAACAATTTTTAGTTTGATTACCGGTCAACTAAGCACTGCACTACCAAAGAAACTCCTGCAAAATTGTTATTGGGTCGCGAACTTCGTACACGTTTCAATATTTTGTTAACTGATTCTAATATTGAAAATGAGTTGAAAGATCGTGTCTCAAAAGCTCAAGAAAAGCAGAAATTTTATCATGGTGGTAAACGTAATATTTGTTTTGTTCCTGGTGAAAGTGTTACAGTGCGGGATTATCGAAGAGTAAATTATGAATTAAAGGTGTTATTTTTAAGAAAATCTGATAATCGGCCTATATTGTCACTATTCCTGAACTTAATGTGAAATGAAAATGTCATTTAAATCAGATTAAAACATACAATATTACGAATTCAGAAATGTTTGAGAATAGTGATTTAAAATCTCAAAATGCTGATATAACAATAATGTTATATACACTTCCCCAATAAATTAACGCACCATCGAAAAATAACAAAAAGTTTAAAGTAAATATTTGTCAAAACCACTTGTCTGTTTTGGACGATTTTTTTTTTAAATGACAGGTTGCCTCTTCCACATCGTCGGTTTGCTAACTGTGTTTGCATAAAATCCTCTTTTTTATTAAAATCATAAATCATACAAGTTGTAACACCCTGTAGAGCGCAATAGTTACATTACCAAGTTCGCATTGATATCACAATTTAGCCTTATCTTCTCTTAACAATTTCATTTTTTATTTACTCCATTATGTTTCCTGTTACACGAGAAACTCAATTTTATAACTTAACATGACTTTATTCATTTGCATTAGCATTATAAGCACTAAAGTAAGTAGCATGCTATGGAAAAACCAGTAATTGTCAAATACAGATGGGTATTGTCAGAATTTAGTCCATTCGCCATTTTTTGCAAAAAAAATTATTAAACAATATGCCACGAAGTCTTACTCGCGAAGAATGTGCTCAAGTTTTAATATTGTTTGAAGAGGGTTGGAGTTACCGAAGAATTGGTGAACGATTTGACGTAACCCACACAACCGTTTCACGAGTTATACAAAGATATAGAGAGACTGGAAATCATGGTCGTAGGCCGGGACAAGGAAGAAACCGAGTAACTACTCCGATTCAGGATCGATTTTTAAGACTGTCAGCCTTAAGACAACGTTTTGTAACAGCTCGGACCCTTCAAACCCAGCTTCGGGATACTAATGGTTTAGAAGTTTGTACAGAAACTGTTCGTTAGCGACTGAGGGAACATAATTTGAGGCCTAGAATAGCTGCTCGAGGTCCAGTTCTAACTAGAGTTCATCGCAGAGCAAGGCTAAATTTTGCCAGAGAGCATCGTAACTGGTTAGAAGCTGAATGGCAACAGGTATTATTTACTGATGAGTCTCGATTTTGTCTGTATAACAATGATAAACGTATGCGCGTATACCGACGCCCTAATGAACGGTATGCTCAGTGTAATTTCTCACATACAACATTATTTGGAGGAGGATCTCTGATGGTCTGGGGAGGCATTTCTTTGACTGGTCGCACAGAACTTGTAATCTTAAATGGAAGCCTTACAGCTGACAGGTACATATTGGAGATTTTAGACGAACATGTAGTTCCATTTGCACCATATATAGGGCAGGGATTTTTGTTGATGCAAGATAATGCCAGGCCTCATGTTGCTCGAGTTGTGAGAAATTATCTAGAGGAAGTTGGTATCGCTACCATGGCATAGCCAGCTCGGAGCCCGGATTTAAATCCGATAGAAAATCTCTGGGATACTCTTGGGAGGAGATTACAAGAGGAACGTAATCTGAACTCTCTGGAAGATATACGGCAGAGACTGATTCAAATATGGGAAGAATTGGACCAAAATGACATAAGGTCTCTTATTTTAAGTATGGGCCACCGTTGTCAAGAAGTTATTCGTGCCAGAGGCGGAAATACTCGCTACTGAAACTTATTTCGTTACATTTTGTTTCGTGTTTTCATTGTTAAATATTGATATTAATTTTTAATAAAATCATGTTATGTTATAAAATAATGTCTCTCAAATAATGACAAAGATAATGGAGTAAATAAGAAAAGAAATTGTTAAGAATAGATAAGGCTACATTGTGAGATCAATTCTAACTTGATAATGTAACTGTTGCACTCTACAGGGTGCTACAACTTTTATGAAAAAATCACGTTATAATTGATACACCCTGTATTAATAAAAAAGAGGGTTTTATACAAACACAGTTAGCACACCGACATTGTGTAAGAGACAACCTTTCATTTAAAAAAAAATCGTCCAAATCAGACAAGTCGTTTTGACAAATATTTACTTTAAACTTTTTGTTATTTTTTGATGGTGCGTTAATTTATTGGGGAAGTGTATATTATTGTGTTTAATGTGTTTAATTTGTGTTGTAACCAACCATCATATTATGGTCCAGGATGTTACAATCATTACTGATTCTTTATACCATACTACTTCTCAACAATTGCAATCTAGTCCCAAATTCTATCAAATTCTCATTTCTGTACGGTTTGGTCCTAGTTAATTCTTGGATAAGACAAAATAAATTACGTTTATCAGAGAAACATGGCCTCAGTGCATTTTTTAATAAATTTAAATCTGTTTGTTCTACCCTATTTCCAACCATAAACTCGGCTTTTCGTATTAATTTTCCCTGTATGCAATTAAAAATATGACTATTTATTTCTCTGTTATTATAACTACTTTATGTTGCCATTAATTTTTCGCATTCACAAATAAATTTATTTAATGTATTAACATCGCCATCATAAGGCCTGATATTTTCTATTTTTAACTGGAAAAATCCCAGTTAACACAATTCATAAAATTTCGTAAATGGGCCGAGTTCATTTTTTATAGGTATTGATGATGTGTAAATGCAATTTGAAAGATTTTTCAAAATTCTTGAAATTAACGAAGATATTTAAATAAATTTAATAACAGGCCAATGGGCCCAACGCGGTCCTGGTACCACTCAAATGCCATCACTGGACCAGTGGTCCCGTCGTGACTCGAGTTAGCATAGAATTGTGCACGTGGTTAGTTCGTTTGTAATTAGATATCATAGATAAGGTGTAAAAGTTGGTGAAAAGGCAGAATAATCTTATTCGTAAGTTTTTCATATAATAATAGTAGTACAGTTATAAAATAAACACACACAAACAATATTTTATAAGTTTACAAGCGTTATAATAGCAAGAATTGAATTATGTTAGGTTATATTATGAAAAATGTTTTATTTTTACAGATGTCGCGGAGACATAATCGCCCTCTTACGCAAAAAGAATTATAAAAAATTGCGGAGACGATGGATATGTCTGACGAAGAACTTGATTTGTCATTTGATGATCCATTATATAATACGGATGAAAGTAGCAGCGATTCTGATGAAAGTACTACAAATGTCTACACAACAAAATCAACGTCACGACTATTGAAACGGAAGAGAAACATTTATGAGGCAGGTCCGTCATCAGCTGAAAATGTTCTATACGAGTCTGATAATTCTGAGATAGAAAATCATGTGCCAACTTGTGATGTTGCAACTGATACTGCGAAAGCAGCTGTTCGAAAAACTAAAAAAAAAGTTGTACTACCTGAACCAGAAAAGTGGTTACCACCTTTAGGTAATCAACCTAAACTAATACAGTTTGAAGGTACTGGAGGTGTTGATCCAGATGTTGCTGGGATACTAGCAGACTATAGGCCTATTGATGTTTATAATAGTGTTGTTGATGATCACATTTGGACCATTATTGTTGAACAGACGAATCTCTATGCCACACAGCAACTTATGGACAGTGATACCACTCCACAGTTACGCATGCACGATTGGAATCCGGTAAGTGAAGCTGAAACTAAGACATTTTTTGGACTGGTTCTTTGGATGGGATTGGTAAAATTGCCGTCTATTGAGGACTACTGGAGCCGACATTCTATATACGACGTTGGATTTGGTAAATCAAAGATGTCTCGAAATCGATTTGAGCTCATTTTGACAATGATTAATTTCTCCAACAACGATGAATGTCTTGAAAGAGACAGATTATATAAAATACAACCTTTAGTTGATATGCTCGTACACAACTTTCAAACCCTGTACACTCCTGACGAATTAATTTGCGTGGATGAAACAATGGTTCCCTTTAGAGGACGACTTGTTATGAGACAATACAATAAACAAAAACGACATAAATACGGAATCAAGTTGTTCAAAATATGTACTAGTATGGGCTATACCTACAACATAAAAGTATATGCTGGTAAAAATGCGGAACTAGAGAAAACGGTTCCTGTTGATCTTGTTGTGTCATTAGAGAATGACCTGCTGAATAAGGGTAGAACAATGTTTACTGATAACTGATATACCAGCCTAGACTTAGCCAATAGACTATTAGATGTTAACACACATCTAATTCAAACAATAAATCGTAAAAGAAGGACGTGGTAGCCTAAGGACGTGGTAGCAAAGAACATAAAGATAAAGAAAAGAGATATAATAGCGAAAGAAAATTAATGTGGAATAACAGTTTTAAACAACTGGAAAGACATTCAATAGAGAAACAAGAAGTGAGATATAGAGGAACAACTAAGCTTAAACCAAAATTGATTTTAGAATATAATAAAGGTAAAGGAGCTGTTGATATTTCCGATCAAATAGGTGCCTACAACAATTCTTTACGTAAATCATTAAAGTGGTACAGAAAACTAGCTTTTGAATTACTACTTACCGCTGCAGTAGTAAATTCACATATTGTATACAAAGAAATCTATAACGAAGATCTGTCCATAACTGATTTTAAAAAATATCTTGTAGAGCAATTGACTTGTAATCTCGAAGATGTTTCATTGACAACACCAAATTTAAAACATCATTTACAAAAAAAAAACCGGATCAAGTCATTGTAATAAGGCGTTTTTGTTCTGTTATAAGATAATATCCCAAAGAGATGAAAAAAAGGCAGCTCAGAATAAACAAAAAAGTAAGAACGTTCTGTTCCGGGTGTATAGGAGAACCATCAATGTGCTTGGACTGTTGTAATTTGTTACATTAAAATATACTTTGTTTCAGTTTTATTTGTACCGAATTGTATTTACAAAATATAAAAAATAAACACATATTATTCGACCATACATTTTTTTTGACCTAGGGACCACATATTTATGTGAACATCAATTTCTTATTCACAAATTATAATTCCCCTGGACCCTGCCGATCCGCTCATACCGTTAAACATATTGTAACTATGGTTCAACAGTCCACACAGTCATTTAGAATGAGGTGTGTTATGACAATCCCCACGGACCAACAAGGTCCAAAAGTCCCAAAAATAACTATTTTTTCGTAATAATCGATTTAGCACAGTTTTTCCGCGACCTCGCGAATCCTACTGACTGCGCCAAATATGTATTTTGAAACTGATATCAGGTTTTTAAAAAACAATTTTTTTACTTGACGAAAGCTAAACAAAATCTGCCTAATAATACATGAGAATTAACATAAAAGATTAAAAGTACAAGTAAGACATTGAAATAGAATATGACTTGGGATTTACATTTAATATAAAGAAATCAATAATCGCCACTTGAGAATTTTTTACTCGCATGACTTATTTGTAATACGAGTATAAAACAATTGTACTATAAATTACAAATTAGTCTATTAAACGTTTATTAATAATTTTATATCTGATGAACTGTTACACGGAAAGAACTAACTAAAATAAAATTTTAATTGGCTTAAAAACTTTAATCATACTCTGGGCGTAACTTGTGGATGTTGACTTCTTCATTCTTCATCAAGTTTCGTAACTTGAGGTTAGATATTTTTGGGTAGAGTCGCGGTTAACCGCAAAAGTGTTCGGGAAGCTAAAGCAGAAGCAAAATCAATTTGGTTTAATCTTTTATTCATCCGACGACGACGAAAAATTCATATTGACTGCTTGAATTTTGTTTCGGTTCCTTCATACATATAAAAGGCTATTACTGGGTCTATTAGGTATATCTAGAATAAAAAAATTCAAATACAAAAGAATCAAATTAATAATTAAACTACGAATATAATTTTAGAAGAAAATAAATAAATAGCCATTTAAAGTAAAGTTTTTTTAAGAGAGATTTATTTTTATTTTTACAGACCTACATAATTTAGGTTGTTGCAGATTTGTTGTATTCCATTTACCTCTATACTTGTTCCGTCACTGAACATAGAGATTATCAAGGGTAATATAACGAGACCTTGATAAATAGTCGACTTATCTAAATTTTGAGTGTTTTTGGTACAAATTTGTGGAGACATAATTTTGTCATTAATAATCTGAATAGAGTCCGAGAGCTTTAGCTCGAGGACTTTATTCTTTGATTATTAATGACAAAATTGTCGAGACAAATTGCAAAATACAGAAAAAATTTAGTAACAATAAAAATAGGCGCTAATTTATTAAGGTCGAGATATATTTAGTAAGATTATTTCTAGAGCCCTAGTTGTAACTAAAAAAAATAAATACACATGAAAATAACTTTTATTTCATAAATTAGAAAAAATTAGTTGAAGTTAAAAAAACAATTATTGTAAGTGACATTTCCAGTTTGCATAATTTTGGATATTCGTCCTGCTTTTGACGAAGTAGCGGTATTCATGGTAGCAGTAGAAACTTGACTTTCTTCTACCGGCTTAAAATCAGTATTCACAAAAGTGAAAACTTGACTTTCTGTATGTCCTCGAAGTTGGTTAATAACACTTTGATGATGCTGGTCATCCATCTGTAAGTATGGTTAAATAGATGATGAACTAGAATGCCTAGTTATTTTAATTAATTGTTGCTCCTGTACACCTGATTTTGCAAGTTGAGAGACTACTGTCGAGCGACAAGAATGGTTAGTAATCTTTAAACGCTTGGTGTCTAATCCAATAGACTCCGCACCGTATTAGGTCCATTTAAAAAACTCATTCTAATAGGTGAATTTTTGTACCAGAAAGAGTTAATATTTTGTCAAAATGGATTTGGAGTTAGAAATAAATGTGAACATGTGAATTGTGGACCTCGTTTTCCAATCAATTTTTTGAATAATCTAACTGGGTAGTATTGCGGATTTTGAGTATTTGGAATCAACCACTTTCTGCACATTTTTTGTCTCCTCCTTTGCAAATTTTCGTAAAAATAGGATTATATTCTAACCTGCCTGTTTCTTTACCATCTTCAGAGGTTTCAAATTAAAAATATTCTGGTAAACATGTTGCGCCTTCCCCACCGCGCCAAGCTAATTCCACGGATGCCAAATAATAGAAAATCTTTTGGAGACCGTCTGGAGTTTCTTCATCCAATTTGTCAATAATATCGTGTATATGTTTTAAACTTAGAAAATTTCTGCAATTCCCGTCTTTTTGCATTTCGTGCATCGCGAAAACTTTTAAATTCAATACTTTGAAATGGATCTATCTTTATATAACATTTTTTAAGACATATTTCTTGTAACGTCTTAGCAGTTGAGTTCCACATACACTTTAAAGAATACTCTTTGTAGTCGCTTGCGTCTTTTTTTTTTTGTTTTTCATGTTCCAAGCCCAATCTTTTAACATATTACATAGTTCAGCAACAGTTTTATCATTTGACATATTTGCGCTGAACGCAAAATTTTATAAACTGATTCCACGCACTATTTTTACTTTTAATTGTATTCTTCGGGCTACTTTTGTCTATAAAACTGTCTATTTCTCCGCTATTAACAAACTCAAATCGGTTCATTTTAAACGTTTCACTAATATATTCATTTTTAGTCTGCCACTTAATTATTTGACAGTAATCACACCTACAATCAAGTACGCGAGTTGCTGTCAACATAGCTGAATATCGAGCACCATGCAAGGATAGTCGATTTCAAATAGTCAGTGAAAATAATCTTAGAGCATATAAGACTAGAGATATCATTCAATGTATTTTGTTATGTATAAGCGGGGTCATCACTTCTGGCGTGAGGGGAGAAGGGTAGGTACGCCATTCTCAATGGCGTACGGTTTGAAAGGGTTCGTATTTATGTTTACCATTTATGCACTGTAATTTCACAATAACTAATAATTTAGATAATTGATTCGCATGATTAATAAACAAATTTATTAAACAATGTTCTTTTTCTATTTATGTTAAGCTTTCGTTATACATTGTATTGTATACATGTTTTACTGGAAATGACTATATGTTCGTTTAGGACTGAAAACTTTATTGTAGATATAGGTTTTGAAACTGTATGCTTTCAAATAAATTGGTGATTACACATTATTTTCGTTTAGTTCAAGTAGATCATTTAGAAACTAAAATATTTTTTATATAAAGCAAATAAAAGTAAAACGAAAACGAAAACAAATAACAATACTTTATTTCTAGTAATAACAATATTAAATGTACATGTTTCATAATAAAATTATTAATCAATGTAATCAAAACAAGAGATAATATAAAATATAGTAATAGACATATTTATTAACTTTACAAGCAGAACACAATAGCTTATTTTGCTTCAACTGACTGATTTTGTTGAAACTTGCTGCCAATATCAACATATCCAATATATTTTTAGCCAGTCCATTCCACCCTTTGCATAATTGCCATTTCATCCATCAAAAGATTTAAAAAACCTTTTCTATAACCTTTTTGACTTTCTGGCCTTTAAATTTAAATGCTCTTTAGTGAATCCAGGAGAACCATCAACAGCCTAATGTCACTTTGATAAAGTACTGGGATGTGGGAGACAATTGTTAAATTTTTCCCTCACATATGTATAAGCCTTCATACTGTAGAAGCTTAAAGTTAGTGCTAACGCTCTTAATTCAGGGGAGTATTTTGTTCTGAAATATCTTCAATTGCTCTGTTGACCAATTCCTAAGATCCATTTGCAAGAGAAGCCTAAAAAATAAACTAATTTGACCCAAAATAACATATATAAATAAAATGTTTCCTCATCATTAAAAACATTTATGAATATTACTGGAATTAATTCTTACATCCACAAGTATATCTGTACTTTTTATAAAAGAGTTAGTTTTTATATATCCTATCATACTATTTAAAGATTCCAATCTACTTTGTAAAAAATATTTCCCCTAAGTTTTTCAATTATATTTTTTTTTTGGCATAGAATCTTCTTTTGGACAAAAGCTAATTTTTTATAAAAA
The DNA here is from genome assembly GCA_927349885.1 of Psylliodes chrysocephalus. Lineage (NCBI taxonomy): Eukaryota > Metazoa > Arthropoda > Insecta > Coleoptera > Chrysomelidae > Psylliodes > Psylliodes chrysocephalus. Next base: position 1,665,140 of record OV651817.1, on the reverse strand, counting down.
AATAACTGTTTAATTTTTTTTCTTAAGCATTGCTCTCCTGAAATCATAATAATGCTTGAATTTATGAGAAAATAACTTATTTGACTATAACAAACCTTCGTTTTTCTTTTTTAAATTCTTTTTCCCTTTTAGAAGAGAGCTTACAGATATTGTGGTTTTAGGTGATGAGTTTATCAAATTTTAAACAATTTTTTGTCTTTTAAAGAGAGTTAAAGATTGAAGTTCCCTGTCTTGTCGTCCCTACAAATGAAATGTACATAAAATGTATTCTGAGGATTTTTAATGATATACATTTAATTAAATTTCAAAAGTTCCAAAGGCTATTATTACCAGCACCTGTTTGGCTTTTAAAAAAATATGAGAGCTAATCATACCTTTTCATTAGCCTTTCTTTTCTAACTTCGAAATTTTCAATGTTGGGAACTGCAGATAAGGGCATATTTTTTTTACTGTTGTTATTTTTATGCCTGTAAACAATAATGTAATAAAAATAATATATATGTCTAGTATTTAACAAAATAAGCCACATATATGAATATCGAATTACAAGTATTTACAGTTTATTTGGAAAAAAACTCATTTCTATAGCAAAGTACAGCTACAGATTTTGGTATAGATCCTTTTATTAATCTATTGCTACCTTTAAAATAATGTTCAGTTGAAAATGGTCTGAACACAGACATGTGTCATTAGAAATGCTATTAATTCTCAAATTAAATACTTGACAGTTTGGTTGTGAGATCAGCGGGAAATCTGAAATAAGTAAAAAAAGATTTAAAATATTAATGGCAGTTGAATAAACATATACGATACAAAAATATATCTAATCCATTTTACATTATATACAAAAAGCATTATCGCAAAGAAAACGAATATTTTCTGTCGAACGCAACCAGTTGCGGTCATGCTCAAATGAAGAAAATTCTACAAACATGTTTTCTTATTCATTTGCCTATTTCCCATTTTAAGTTACGTTTATGGAATATAGAATACTTACTTGTGAAACGTCAACTAGGATCCTTTTAAGTATGTATTATTGCAAACTATACAAGCTATTTTATTTATTTTATAATAAAATTACACTCAAAAAGTTTTTCAAAGGGAAACCTCGTCCAAATTGTCTTTAGAAGCCACAAAAATGATATTTTTAAAAACGAACACAAGACGTCAAATGAAATGTCATTTATCATAAATACGCGCGTTATTTAAATTCGCCAAACATAAATCGTCGTGTTCCTAACTCGCCAATCATAATGCGTCGTGTACCTAACACCGAAGGGGTTACCCCCCTCAGTACATAACAAACCCATTTGAGTAACACCTCTACTATTATATGCTCTAAGAAAATAATCGATTTATTTGTTTCTGATTGGTTCTAACAATAACGTAAAATTTCAAATCCGACAGGCGAGGGACATATAATTGATTACTTTTGTCAAAATAAACATTAAATACAGAAAAGGATATATGTAGTTTTCCCTTTTTCAATATACAGTCCATTCAAAACTACAATTTAGGTTGAAACACATTTATCCATAGATAATAATGTAAATCCTTATACATCCTCGTAAATCCTCATTAATGCTTCATACATCCTTAAAAATCTTCATAAATCCTTTTTATATTCTCGGACATTCTCACCTTTGTGTGACTAAAATAATATATGCATAAAAACATGAAACAGTCTGCAGTTTAAGTACTATATGGGCATTGTCTCGGAATTACGTAAAATTTTGCAATTTTACTTCCCACCATATAAATAGTACGTACTTTACAACTAAAATCAATTGTAGCAAACATTGGTAATTATAATAAACCCGGCCAAAATAACTCATACAACCGTGAGACAGGCCTGCGCCGTACATAAAGGCAAAGTCGTGTGGTGTACGACGGCGCCGAGGCGCCATAGGTTCCGAAAAGCCTCAAAACAAAAGTAAAAAACAGATAAAGCAACAAACAACATTGTCAAAACAAAATTTATAATGATAAAAAAAACAGTAAGGAATTGCTAGCTACTACATTGGTTTTATTTACCATTTTATTTTTACTCTTTGAGATGAGGGAACCGAATTTCTCGAAAATAATATATTCATCAAATGAAAGTACGCAATAATAGCATTTATTCGATCTAACGTACGAGGTAAGCGCCAATAATTCCCGACCTGACAATGAAGGAGGCAAAGTACAACAACAAGTTTTTATTATTTTTCAATGTAATCTCCCTTAACCTCAATGCATTTCTTACAACGTTTAGTTAACAATTCAATCCCTTTAAAAAAATATTCTTTCGGTTTATCCTCAAAATGGGCCAACACAGCTTCTTGTAACTCAAAATCGTCCCGAAAACGTCGACCGTGCAGGTCCTTTTTCAAATAACTAAACAAATAATAATCGCTGGGAGCCATATCTGGACTATAAGGAGGGTGATCTTTATTTTGAAACCTGCAATCTAGGATGGCAGCTTGTGTAACGCCAGCAGTATGAACGGGCGCACGCTTCTGGTTAGTTTTTCTCGAAGTTTTTCCCGAATACATTCCCGCAACTTATGAAGTAATGCGGCATTATATGTGCAATTAACGGTGGTATTTGTCTCTTTAAAATCAATCAGAAGGATTTCTTCACAATCCCAGAAGATCGTAGCCATCATCTTTTTCGTTGATTGGCAGACTCTAAATTTTCGTGGGGGGGCTTCACCCTTACGGCGCCACTCTATTGATTCCTTTTTTGACAGAGGATCATAATACAGAACCATAGTTTCATCTCCAGTGACTATTGTTTCCAACACGGGGTTCGGATCATCTCCACACAGTTCCAAAAACGATCGAGCACACTCGACACGACGTTGCTTCTGAATCGCCAGAAGGTGTTTGGGCACTTATCTTGCACTAAAATTATGCATACCCAAATGTTCATGGAGGATTCGGCGAACAGTGGTATCATAAAGCTTGGTAATTTTTGCCATTTCCTTGACCTTCAAACGTCGGTCACTTAGCACCAGGTTTTCCACAAGGGCCACTTTGTCCTCCGTTATCACCTCCACTGGCCGTCTAGGTCTTTCATCATCTTCAAGGGATTCCTGACCCATGCGAAAACGTTTTGCCCATTCCTTCACTACCAAATAGGAAGGGAACTGGCCATATACGCCATCGAGTCTTTCTTTAATAATTTTAGGTGTAAGCCCTTCTTTTGTTAAAAATTTAATAACCGCTCTGTACTCAATTTTCGTCACCTGAAAATTAAAAACTACTTGACGTAAGTCGCTTATTTTGTTACCACAGCCTACTAAGGTTTGTAGTTATAAAATGTTAAACTATTATCCTGATAAAATATCTACAACTATGTCAGGCCGGGAATTATTGGCGCTTCCCTCGTAACATGTTTTACTGTCTGAACTTGCAATGTACGAAACTTTATATATTAAGCGCTGCATCGGTCGCGATTTTATTTGTAGCCAGATGCCCGATCGATAATTAACTTAGCGAAGTGAAAAGGTACATAGGGTAAAAGATATCTGTTTTTGAAACTTTAGTTTTTTGTAGTTTTACGGACTTATGTTTTGTGTTGTGAATTAAGGTGAGTTCATCTTTAATTTATGTTTTATTTTAGATTCATTAAAACATTAAAAGCCAAAAACTTGCAACTCAAAAATCATTTCATATTTGATTATATAAACATCATTGTTAATTGAAGTAAATTCAAACAGAATAATTGATAAGCACAAATATTACTAAGTATTTATAAAAATTTACAAATTTTGAAATAAGTAATATCAAGAAAATACTATTACGCAGCACCCTGTAGCGTGCTGCGGTCATCATAAGTAAAGTTACGAGTCAATGAAGAAAAGTCTCGAAATGACATTCCTTGTCAAAGGAAAGTCTAGATTGTTCGAGAAGTTTCCAGAAGGGAAGGCAAGCTATATAAGGCGGCGACCTAACGTCAGAGTTTAGTTTTATGATAGACGTTATACGTGAATATTATCAGTTGTAAAGTTATTGTCAAAGTTGAATTATGGTTATTGTAAAGTTTAGTAGAAATAAATTGTGATACCAAAAACCAGCGTAACATTGATGACAGCGGTGGGATATAAAGTAAAAGTTCATGGTAAATACTAAATCTACTGAGTACGAAGCAGAAATGGACACCAGGCCCACCAGCATGGTTATTGAAGATGAAAGAGAAAAAGGAACGGCGTAGGAAGGAAGAAGAGGAGCCGAAGGAACGGCGTAGGAAGGAAGAAGAGGAGGAAAAGGAACGGCGTAGAAAGGAAGAAGATGAGAAGAGAGTGAGGCGAGAAGAGGAAAAGGAAAGGCGTAGGAAGGAAGAAGAGGAGGAGAAGGAAAAGCGTAGAAAGGAAGAAGAGGAGGAAAAGGAAAGGCGTAGGAAGGAAGAAGAGAAGGAAAAGGAAAGGCGTACAAAGGAAAAAGAAAAGAAGGAAAGGCGAAGGAAAGTAGAGGTAAAAAATATGAATGGTTTGCTGCAAATCCAAGACACCTTCAAGAGGTTAGTCAGCTTTAAATTAGAATAGATCTACTGGAGCAACAACAAGAGCGTCTAAAAGCAAATTTAGAGAAACAGCAAGAGAATTTGAAAGCTAATTTAGAACAACAAGAACAGGCTAGACTAGAGTTGGAAAGGCAAATTAGAGCCGAAATGGCTGAGTTTGAAAAAATAATTTACAGCCAAGCTTCAGAAAACAGCATTGAAGCTGCAAACACTACTACCTCGTCTTCATCCATAACCGAACCAAGCCGCATTCGAATCCCATTTTCACAAAACTATACTAGCAAGACCCTGAAACCACCCACGTTTGACGGTCAGACAACATGGGAATCATATCGACTCCAATTTGAAACTGCAGCTAGAGCCAATGGATGGACCGAGAAAGAGATGGCGGCTTCATTAATAGTGTCACTACAAGGTCAAACAGCAACCAATTTACAGTTACTTCCTCAAGAGGAGCCCAGTTTCTCATCTCTCGTCCAAGCTTTGGAGACAAGATATGGTCAGCAGCATTTGCAACAGGTATTCCAAAGCCAGCTTAAGGTTCGTAGTTAGAAACATAATGAGAGTCTACAGGAATTCGAGGCTGATATAAGAAGGTTGATTCATCTGGTCTATCCACGGGTGCCGACAGATTTTCAAGAACAACTCGGAATACAAGCATTCATTGATGGACTACAAGATGCGGAAATGCAGCAAGTCCTTCGTCTACAACATCTCTAGACACTGAAGAAGAAACTGATTGCAGCCCAGGAATATGAAGCGGTAAAACTCATATCCAGATCTTCTTGCGCAAAAATGAGAGAAATTAAATACCAGGAAAGTGAGGAGACCCATACTAATGCTATTCCCCAACCTACCTTCTCGCAAATATTAAATATCCTGCAAAATATACAATGAAATAACCAAAATAAGAACAGAAGATGCTTTAATTGCAGAAGAATCAGGCACCTTCAAAGAACTTGTAGAAGCAGAGCTCGTTCTATAAATAGAGAATCAGGGAATGAAGTCGAAAAGTCACAAAGATCAATCTTTCAAAGCTCGTCACGAAGTCCAACAAGGAATAGTCACAGCAGTCATGCGTCCCGAAGTAGCCAATAACCCACACCGAGCCGGTTTTCTAGGAATAATCAGGAAGTAAAGCATCGTAGAGTCCATCTGTATAGCAATGCAGACATTTTTTTCAGGCGACCCTGTTTAGAACGAGAATGCCAGTAAAGTAAGGAGCATGGAGAACGAGAGGAACCAGTTGATAAAGTTACCCTTCGGGCTACTACTATCAAGCTAGAGGGCGGCGAAGAAGAAATCACCCTTGAAAGTCTGAGACAGGGACAGAAGAAAAACAATGACACAAAGGTTGTCCGAGAATGGCTGAAAAATAAAGTCACACCTACTTGGCAAGAGATAGCCAAATACAGTAGAACTATAAAAGGCTACTGGACCCAGTGGGATTCCCTGTATCTTCACGATGGCCTATTGCACCGGCAGTGGGAGAGCCCCGATGGAGTACATGTAATCTGCTAAGTGATACTGCCGAGGTCACAGGTGAGAAATATATTGGAGAAGCTTCATAGCAGCCGTTCAGGAAGACACTTTGATACTAAGAGGACACTGGAACGAGTTCGGGAAAGATTTTATTGGGTCAACAGCCGACGAAATGTAGCGGATTGGTGTAAAAGATGTGATGTATGCAATGGTAGGACAAATGTCTATGGATTCGCTCGTCAACGTTTGAAAGTTAATAGCGATAAGGCATGCATGCCACAGGGACACATTTTAAGAGAGGCAATCCAGTATGGCTGTACAATCCCAAGCGCCGAAAAGGACTTTGTCAAAAGCTGCAACGGAACTGGGAAGGCCCCTACACCGTCCTCAAGAAAATCAACTACCTGATCTACCGTATTCAGTTGTCGACGAGAAGTAAACCCAAGGTAGTTCACATTGAGTAGTTAGCACCATACCGTGGTTCAGATCCTCCCCGTTGGCTCCAACCAGATCCCAGTAATCAAATTATTCGAGGCGAATAACTAGAGAGGAGGGAGCAATGTTACACAGCACCCTGTAGCGTGCTGCGGTCACATCGAGATAGAATAAAGTAGAGACGACATAAACACTATTTTGCGATAAGACATATGGACGCACTTAGCGATGCTAAGACTGACAGAAAAATTTAATTAAAATGGCGACGTAGACAGAGTAGTACTTTGATTTGAAGTCAGTAATTTTATATTTGAAGATTGTCGGAATGAAAATATTTAACTAATGTTAAGAAAATATATAAAATGTATTGTTCAAAAAAATTGCTTTAATTTCAACACATATTTTTTAATTAGAATAAATGATTTTATCTGGGTAAATTAAAAGTCATTTTTTTTAAATGTTTTATTTCCCTTCAAATAAAACCATCTTATTACTATGGTGTCTTATGCTAATTTTCTTATTTGCTTTATTTTTTGATAAATAGCAGACTTAATACTAACTGAATCAAGATGTCAAGTGAAATCTGTTTTTCAGAAACTAATTAATCTGATTTTTAAAATCTTTTCACATGCCATACAGTAAGCGATAACATCTTCTGATGGGTAATGCAATTTGTTTTTATTTTTCATATCTATGAATGAATATATATTAATATTTTTTGTATCACTTATTAGTGCTTGAGAACATTGTCCAGAATATATTTTTTTATTTATAGAATGAACAACGTAACCCGCGATGTAAGTAATTACATATTTCGAAAATGGAGTAATACAGGGATCTCGTACATAACCGTGATCTAATTCGATGGCTTCAATAATTTCAAAGGGATCATTTTCATAATCTTGTGCTTGATTGGCAAATGAATATCCAGTTGATGTTAGTTAAGTTGTCGACTACATCGCACTTTAAAATACTAATCTCTTCTAAGGGTATACAGTTCCCACGAAAATTTTCACATAACTCTACATGGACGAGTAGCTTTTTATAGGCTGACACAAATTGTCTTACTGTGGGGTTGTTATTATAACCCCCATGTAAACGGATCGAACAAAAAAATAATTCCAAGTTATCCTGGGAGATTTTATATTTTGGTAAGAAAGATAATAAATTGTTTTGCACAACTAAAGAATTAAATAAACATTTGGTACCGTGGATACAGACTTGTAATCCTAAAAATCTCGTATGCCTCCCACTGTCTAATAATAATTGCCCATTGCAATGTGTTTTTAAGCCGTCAATATATTTATCGGCCATATCCAAAAATATTAAAATATTTTCAAAATTTTTTGTAGATAGAGGTTTTTTGTAACCAAATTGAAGAAGATTTCTCAAATTTTGTGACTTTCTTTCTAGACTGTATCTAAATTATAGAATAAATTCTTAAAAATATGAGACCAGAAATATATATAATTTTTCTGGAAAATTCTTTTTGATGTCCAGCAAAGTATTACACCATCTTTAGTTCTTATTGTTTACTTTGCCTTAACGAAAATCTTTAATTAGAAGGTCTTAAACTTTGAAATTTAAACAAATTAACAATACACTTTTTAACAACTCATTAAAAATGGTGACTTAGCAAGATAGGATTCTTCAATAGTTCATTATTGAAATAACGATGAAAACCGACATTGAAGGACTTTTTTGCTTGACGATAAGCACTTAAGATGGCTAAATGCCGAAAGTGCCTTGCTATTTCAATAAAAAAATTGCACGAAATATTAGTTTTCTTTGCTGATCTAAACTGCGTGCACATATGAGTTAATCTCTTTTGGTTCCTTTTAATTGTTTCATGTGACCGACCACATCTGATAAGAGAACTAAACTTGGATTCAGCAAAGACGGAATCGCATAATCTTTTAGACGAACAAAATGTACAGAATTTCTATAGAAACAGTTTTCTTCAAACTGTCTAGAGCATAGTACACTATATTTTGAAGGTTTCCAGTCAACTCCATTTACAAATCCAATCCATGAATCCCGCGTTACAGAGTTCTTTGGAAATCTATAATTCAAGTATTTGTATATTTAGCGTTGTGAAAATTTAAAACTTATTCCTTCACTGTACCTACAGGAATAGCATATAATATGATCTTTATAGCCCAAATGATTTACATGGGCATCACTACTGATGTATAATTATCATTACATTTTTATCAGAATCTAAACTAGCAAGATTGATATACTTATATTATTAGAAAAGTAAATTATGATTAATTAACACACAAACATTGAAAACAAAAATTCAGAATACGGTCCTTATAATTGTTGAGAATATGCTTTAATGAAATGTAATTCCTGAAGTTTTTTTCTTATTAACACTGTCACTGCTGCAACAGCTTCTTATAGCACATGATACCATTATTTAAAATTAAAATAACAACCTTTTATAAGATTTAAGTGTAGCTATTTAAATAAAATGGCGTTTATTCTCACCAAAACAGTAATCAAACTGACTAGGTTACGTTAGTTTGACACATGACGTAAAAATGTAATGCTTATTGAAAAGTGCGGACACTTTTAGTAACGTCATAGCGTCTCCCCTTTATTCTATCTCCATGTGCGGTCATCATAAGTAAAGGTACGAGTCAACGAAGAAAATAGAATATTTCCGAAAAGTCGCGAAATGACATTCCTTGTCAAAGGAAAGTCTAGATTGTTCGAGAAGTTTCCAGAAGGGAAGGCAAGCTATATAAGGCGACGACCTGACGTCAGAGTTTAGTTTTATGATATACGACGTAATACGTGAATGTTATCAGTTGTAAAGTTATTGTCAAAGTTGAATTATAGTTATTGTAAAGTTCATTTGAATTAAATTGTGATACCAAAAACCAGCGTAACAATACTTTCCAGTCTGAATTTGAGACGTCGAAACATTTCCATTTTCATGATTAATTTGTCAATTTGTTTACTTACGTATACATAAAAAAGAAGAAACTGTTTGATTACCAAAATTTGCTAAATAAAATAAAAAGAGAGGAAGAACTGGAAAACCATGTCAAAATTACGCATTTTTTTTTTAACCCGAATCTTTGTTGCCAAATATTAATAACAAAAATAATACAGCTGAATCCCAATATTCTGAACCTGTACTTAAAACAAGTATCAGCCACAGACAAGAAACTAAATCTAGAAAGCAATCCATCAACATCTTCAAGTTTCGCTGATAATAAGAAATCAACACCTTCAAAAATTACCAGACTGGAAAATATGAGACAACTTTCAAAAGATGCAGCACTATGGCCAAATAAATTACGTCCTTGCCCTGCTCATTATCAAAACAAAAAGGTTATTTATTTGAGAGATAGTTCGGAGTCGAGGCGTTAGTTTTCCGAAATTTACTTCTTTAGAATTTTACCGAACAAAGAAAAAATTGACTGTTTTTGGTTGTTGTAATTCAAAACCAAAAATTCACTTTACTGCTTTTGTTGTAGAATATTTAATGATAGCGATTAGAAATCCGTTCATTCGCCGTACATTTTACAAGAGTTTTCTTGCCTCTTTCTAGCCACCTCTACTGCTTGAGCTTTTTTTAGAGATAGCTTATTTCTTTCACAAAAATTTAAGAACCATTGTTCTCCGGGACGATTATTTTTAAATTTTGTAATATTTAAATTTCTATTCATCAAATATAACTGCACTAGTCCAACGTCTCTTGGCGTAGAAGCCCATATCCCCACTTTTGCATTGTATTTAATGTAGAAACTAGTTGCTCTTCCGCTTCTTTAGTTAAAGCATTTTTTCCTCCTCTTTCGTGTCCTTAAGCCAAAAATACCAGTTCCTCTTGTATCTTGAGAATTTATTACTATTTTTAACGTTTTCGGCAGCATGAATAAGAGCTTCTCGGGAATATCGTTTACCATCTGCCCCTTTTTGGGTACGACGCTGGTAATTACGCAACATTATGTCCTGAAAATTTTAATACTGTCACTTTTATGCACATTTATTATTTGCAGTAGGATAAAATAGAAGATAAATGTAAAAATATCAAACTAACAGTTACAATACAACTGTATTGGGTAACTGAAACCTACAGATCCAGTTACCCGAAAACTTAAGTTCCAGTTGCCTCATCATATCGAATTTATCAAGGCAACTGAAACCTATACAATCAAACTTTTTTTCATTAATATAACCTTAAAATGTTAAAATGAATTACACTATAGATGCTTTTTCTTATACCAGACTGATTTTCATGTTAAAAAATGTATTATTGTACTTACTGCGATTTTTTTAATACGTTGTTATTCTTCTACCAAAAAAATATTTTAACATAAATATTTTCGTTACGATACTTACAGCAAGAACTTAAAAACTAGATGTAACGGAAGCTTTGGGATAATAGCTGTCATGTTACAAAGCGCGAGAAGTTTAAAATATTGGATTACAAAATTAGAAGTTTAGGGCCCAGTTATCTCTAGGTTCAAGTTAACCAACTTGAATATATTATGAATAACATTTACTGAGCAGTGGCATTTAAAAAGTCACATTATTCAAAAACGGTTCACTCTATCGCGTTTAAACAAAATCACCTTTTTGTAGGAAAAACTATAAAAAAAAATTTTTCCTAAACAGTATTTAATAATATTTAACCCACCTCCTTAAGTACCCCTCTAAAAATTATTTTTTCTTTTGTTTTACCAATAAATTTGGTTACAATTGAGGACCGAAACACTAGTTTTTCCATTCCTCCGTTTGATTCACCTTGTATTAGTGAAAGTGTATCTAATATTATTGATAATATTGTAATATGCACGTATATTGTATTTATCTAATATTAGTAATTATCCTTATAATTAGAGCTAGGAATATATGCAAAACACCATATTTTGCATAGGTTGCATATATATACAATTTTTGATTTTGAATGCATATATTGATATTTTGTTAATTTTTTGGCATATATCTGACGTACTAATTGGCTGGAAATAATAAAATTATGAATTTTGGACCAAAATATTATTTTGTGAAATGCCTTTACAGGTCGATTTCCTAAAATATTGAAGGATTAACTTTTCCCTGTAATAAATTATAGTTAATGGTGTAGGTACTTGAGAGGATTAACTTATAAACACCCTTCTTAAACCAACAAATTTTGCCAAATATCCTTTCAGGTAGTTGTATTAATATCTTCAAATTTCTAAATGACTCAGTTTACTTTCAACTTCATTTCAGTCTTTATTGATGTGTTGTGTTAACCAGTGGGAAAAATGGCAAAATTAATTGAGTCGTGGGTAAAATCTTATTAAGATTTTGTTGTAGAAGGTGATAACCAGGTGTTTTGTAAAACATGTTCTAAAATTGTAAGTACTTTTTTTATTTTATATATTATTTTGACCTTTCACAATGGTAAATCAAACGACAGTAAAATATTATTTTAACTCACAGTTAAAAAAAAAAGTAGGTCAACTTTACAACGTACGCATTTATTTAATTTAATTAAAACTTCAACATCTACAGGAATTTATTTGTTTTAGAGTCCATGTAAAAAAAATTTCAAATCGACCAACACGCGAAAACACCCTCACATATAGCAAAGCAGAAATCTAAAGACACTTGCGGACAAAGTCAACTTCCCTTGAAACAATATTTAGAATCTGGATCGTCTAGAAGTGAACAAGCTATTTTTAATGAAGATTTATGCAAAGCTTTAGTGACTTCGAATATCCCTTAAATACGATTAAATAATCCAAATCTCCGAGCATTTTTGCAAAAATACTGTAAATTTAATATTCCAGAGCAAAGTATATTACGCAAACGTGGTGTTGACTGTTTGTACATTGAGACTCTTAAAAAAATTCGTGAGATTACCGTTGGAAACCATTTCTACTTTATTGTGGATGAAACAACAGACTCTTGTGGTCGATATATAGCCCATTTAATGATAGGTTCATTACGCGAAGAAATGCAAATTGGTCCATATCTAATCGCTTCAAAGCAATTAGATAAAACAAATAACTTGACAAATAACTCGTTTTATAATAAATGATTTAGTTAGTAATGTAAAAAAAATACTTCTTAAAGCTCCTCTAAGAACTCAATTGTACTGGGTCTTCAACAATACCGAAAACCCACGTGACCAAATCGTCATGACAGCGATTGGTGAAAATAAAAGTGAAAATCCCTAGATGTGAGCCAGTGCCGTAGTTATTTTATTACAAAATAGATCTTCTTCTTTTTTTATGGTCTGCAACTATGAGAACAAAATTTAGTTAGGTAACTGTTAGAATTACAACACAAAATCATAATATTAATAATTAGAGGTGCTTTACATTATTGTATATTTAATGTTAGAATTTTAATTAGATTTAGTCAAATGCAATAATCTAACTTTTAAAATTATGATACAATTAACATAATCTTAAAAACTGAGCTATTTATATCTAGTTTGTATTTATCGAAAAGAATGATAAACTGAAATATGGTTCATACTAGTTATTGCTACTATTACAAAAAAAACCTTTACCAGAACGTTATGGACAAAAAATGTTATGCATTAAAATATGAATAATATTAAAAATTATTTACTTTAGATTGACTCTAAGCTATTTAGCTACAGCTGAAACTTTAAATACGATTGGCAGAAGACAATGGCAAATATTGCAGTTTAAGTAAACAAATTTAAAACTTACTAGAATTATACCTGGGCAATGGGAAATAATAAATATTTTTTGAAGTTTGTCCTATTATTTATTTGTTACAGGGTTTAAACCATTTACAAGATATATTATGTTACTTATATGTATACAAAAAATTATTATTATCAATGTAGCAAGAACACATTTGTATTACCTTACATATCTCACTTTAAATTATAAAGGCATACCTATTAACAACTATTTTATTTTAAAAGCATATTCAGTAGTAATCGGTAGTGCACAAACGATACTAATTCACAGTACCTATCTGTTCAAAATCTTTACCACCAGCTTTAATACAAGCATTAATTGTTCTTCTTTGAACACATTATGCAGTTTCTCCAGTTCATAAACGTCACACAAACGATTTTGAATTGAACCATCTGTAATATTCCATAGGTAGGTTTAACAAAATTAAGGTAAAATGATTGTTGCAGTACTGAAACTTTATAGGGGATGCATATCAGAAATGTTTTCAATACTTTGGCTAGTTCGTAGTGACAAACCTAAAAAAAAAGTTTTGAATTTCACTCGTCAGAGTCAGTCTTTGAAACACCGTTCATACCTGTTTGAGGTGCTGTTTTTTTACTAATTTATTGGGAATTTGCACCATGTTAATTTGCACATCTTCAACAGCTTCTGTTATTACTGTGGACCTTTTAGAGCTTTTTCCTTTTTTTTTATAATTTTGAACAAGTATTTGTTTATGACGACAAAAAAGAATCACATTCCATTTATTCAACTGGAAAACGTTCCTCAAATTTTCGAATACAATTACGAATATAAAATAATTTTGTTTCTGTGTAACATTACCTGAAATAAAATAAATTATAATAATATAGTCATTAACTTTTACGAGTTACAGTAAATAAATTTGTACTTCCCAATAAAAAAGAATTGAGCCACCAATTTTGTCTAAAAATAACTAATTGCTTTATTACTATTAAATGAAAAACGGAATAAAGGTGTTTATAAAATGTAAACAAACAACATAAATATTGTCAGTCCCTCGTCATTCCCCAAATGAACGCCAGTGACATTTCTGACAGGACTGACAGTTCAGTTTAGTTCCTTTTACGTCAAATCAGGCCCTTTCGATGGGTTTTTGATGGTTATCAGATCACGTGGGTTTCGGGTATTGTTGAAGACCTGGTACAAAGAAAAATTTCCTGAATTACAGATGCCACCGGAACCTGTGATTACTCGGTGGGGTACATGGCTTAAAGCTGCCTTTTTTACGCAGATAATTATGAAAAAATTAAAGAAATCATATTTAATTTTGATGATTCATCTAAGGGAATATCTAATACAAAGAAGTTGTTTCAAAATAACATATTACCAAAGCAATTAGTGTTTTTAAAAAATTATGCATTTGTACCCAAAATTTTATTAGAATTAGAACAAAAAAATTTACCTTTGGTGACTACCGTAAATTTAATTAAGACGTTTGAATCAGAGTGTAAAAATGACCGGGGCGATATTGGAAAGACGATTTTTCATAAATTTTCAAATGTAATTTTAAAAAATGAAGGATTTATTGCTTTAAGAAACCTAGCTAATAGCTATTCTGGTAACTTTGAAGATATTAATACTATTCATCCAGATATTTCAGGAAAATTTAAGTTTGCACCTATTACTTCTGTAGATGTCGAAAGGAGTTTTTCTTTGTACAAGTACATACTTACTGATAGACAATCATTTAATACAGATAATTTAGAAAAACATCTAATTGTTCATTCGTTTTATAATAATGTTGATTTGTAAATAAAATTAGTTAATAATTAAATAATTATAAAGTATTATATTAGGTATTGTAAAATAAAACAAATAAGAAATATTAATAAACTATTTCTATCAAATAACAAATTACTCTTATTGCATATGCTCTGCATATTTTTCAATTTTTTACGCATATATTGAAATATTTTGCGGCATATATATGCGCATATTTAGCTACTTTTTGGGTGCATATATTCCTAGATCTACTTATAATTGTTAAAATAATTAAATAAAAACAAATTTAAAGTTTTTGCGATTATATTTAGAACGCCACTGTTTTTTAAGCTTTGATAATGCTGGTTCTATAATATTTCTTCGTGTGTTTCAACATCAGCAGATAAAATCATATAGGTGTCTATATATAACTGCATTCGGAATCAATTTTATTTTTCTTCCTTTGCGGTTAACCCAAAGGCATACATAGGTACCTTTCCGAAAAAGTAACCTCAATTACGTTTTTTGGCAGACACCGGGAGCATTAGAAAATGAGTGCATCACGTGATCGTTCGGCGCCAAGTGCCCGCTACAAACGGCCTAACTTACCAAAAATCGGACACACGAAATGATAGAGCGCGTCCCGAAACGGCCCTAAGGCCCAGGGGCCCAAAAGGAGGCAGACGGACATAATTACTACTTCGTTCTCGTCTGCACACTCGTACGTGTGTTATTATATATTTTTTATGCCGGAAACCGGCGCTTTAAGTTTTTTTTCTTTAATTTTTTCGAATGCTAGCATTGTTTTAGAATTTCTTGCTGGATGTCATAAGGATGGGCAGATGGTTTTTGGGGTTGATCTGTCATTTTGATGTCATATTGCGACCTTAACTGATTAGAGGTTTGTATAAAAGGCGGTTTTTTTTTTAGTCTTCCGAGTAAAGAAATTTTACTTAAATTAATATTAAGTAGTAAATTAAAAATTGAGGTTGAAAATAAAAAAAAAATTATATGAAGATCAAACTAATGTCGATTTCTTCATATAAGCAAGCGATAAAAATATAGATTTTCTAAAAGATGCAGATTACATCAAAATATACTTAGATATGTTTAGCGAATTCGGTTGTGTCAGCAATAAATACTCCTACAAGAATAGATAAAAATAGTATAAGTTCTTAGATTATACAAACCTTAGATGGAACATAAGACACTGCTCATAATCCCACTTCGAAATTATTCACACCCACCAATCACAGTTGAGAACATCACATGTCAGAGCGTTGTCCATCCAAATTTAATGTGTCAACGAGAATTAATTTGGTATTTTAGTGACTTAAATTTTGGAAATTAACGTTGAAAATGCTAAGATGTGTTGTAAAAAGCTTTATTTATAATAAAAGTGCGAAATGTGACTGAGATAAAAAAAACTTACATTTATTTCGATGAGTTGGTCATTGGTACATGTTATAAGTAGCAAATAAAGGTTATTATTATAAATTGTTTACTATTTCTTGTTTCATGAGGAATATTTTTTTAGAGTAACATACAATCAAACACAAAAATATCAATTTCATTGTCAATTTATTTGTTTCAAACTTCACAACTGGTTTCAATAGTTTTTTTTAAAACTATTTAGTATTTCTCTATAACAGTGTTACTCAAAGTGTGCTCCGCGGAGCCCTGGGGCTCTGCACAGCCTTTGTGAGGACTCTGCGAAGAAAATAATCATAATAAAAAAAACAGTACTATTATGGAGGGACCTGGCTTGAGGACTTTTTTTAGAAAAGTAATTTTTTTAAGTCATTAAGAGGAAGGATGATATAATTTTGCTTGATGATTTTTTTTTAATTTATTTTTTATGGGTGAAATGGATTAAGGATAATTCTTGCAAGGAATCTTTGGAATTAATCAAAAATAAATTAACAACAAATGATGTTCTTGTGCATTTTCAGCCTGAGTTGCCGATTAAATTAATCGTAGATGCATCAAATGTGGAAATAAGGGACATGATATGTCATGTTTTTAAAAAAAAAAATATTGAGAAATCTATAGCTTCTACTTCGCGTACCTTATCAAAGTCCGAACAAAAATATTCCCAAATTGAAAGAGAGGGTCTTGCAATAATTTAATAAATATTTATATGGACATTTCTTTATCCTTGTTATAGATCACTTACCTCTAGTAACTATTTTTAACCCAGCTAAAGGTATACCCCAATTTTCAGCCAACAGACAACGTAGATGGGCAGTAATATTGTCAAATACCAATTATAAAATTGAATATGTGAAATCGGAGCATAATATAAAGCCGGTTTTTTATCACGTTTACCTATTGAAAGTCAAAATGAAGCAAAATTTGAAAAATATTTTTTAAATTAAATGTTTTATGTATTTAGGGCTCCATCAAATATTTCGCTTTTCAAAAAGGTTGCGTCGCCAAAAAAGTGAAAAACACTGCTCTATAATAATATGGGATCTATCCATTTAATTTACATTTTGTTATTAGGCATTCCAAACTGAATGGCTACCAGTGGGTTTTGACAGGTTATGATATGGCAAAATTATGGCAACCCTGTAGGCCTGGTGATTTGACAAGGTCAATGAAATAGATAGTTACATAGATAGATCATCCATATTTTTCAAAATAAACATAAGCTTATGCCTTGATGTAAAAATGTAAGCAGTTATTATTTTTTAAATATCTAAAGGCTGACAATTGGTTTTAAAACACATTTTTGCTAAACCGATTCAAATTAATAAATATTTGCCAGGCAATATGGCCGCACGCAAACGACCAGCTTTGAGCAATCTATATAACTATATATGTATCATTGACCCTATTAATGTCAACATGACAACAGGTTTGCCATATCTAAACTGTCATTACCCACTGGTAGCCATTTGGACAGGTCGTTGGAATGCCTAATTTTCTCTAATTTTGACATATAAAGTAATATATTTTGCACATACTTTGATTTTCTTTTACTATACGGAGAATGGTCGCACTGCGCAGCTTTCTGAGTGCCTTTTAAAAGGAGATAGAAAACTCCACCATTTTGAATCCTCATTACGTGTTGCCTACATCTTGGCGCAATATTTTTAATGGGTGCGTTTTAATCATCCGCTTCTGCTTCGGAATTGTCGGTTTTCTTGTTTTAATCTGACAGGTTAGAACGAATAGACCGACAATTCCGAAAGCAGAAGCGGATGATTAAAACGCACCTGATATTTTGTTTGCTGCTGTCAGTGAATATTATTTTAGGAGTCACAATTTATTGCTAAAGAATCAGTTAGCTCACTCGGACCAGTTGAAAGTTCCAAAATAACATCCACTCCAGGGATACAAATTTAGAATACGTAGAAGACTGCTGTTTTATTGTAGGCAGTTGTCATATATTGTATTATCTGAGTTGCGCAGTGTATAAACTGGAACATTGAGATAAAAAATGCCGACGCAGAGTGAGCGATCTGATTCTTTAGCTATAAACTGTGTCATAGGGTTCAAAATAGCCGCGCTCTATGTTGGGCGTGTCGGACCTCTCTCTTGCCCCGTACAGTAATCAAAGTATGTGATATTTTGTAATCGCAGCAAGTGTCAAAACGATCTACTTTATGCTCAGATAAACAAATGAAATATAGATGTGTTATGGGCGCAGTTTTACATAGGCTTTGTTTGAAGCCAGTATCTACGAACTTTTGACAGCCATGGTCTCCATGGGCGTATCAAATAGTTTTTTCATCAGAATCCAAAGCATTCTTTTGTACAAGTTCATCAAATTTCTAGAGGTGTTCGACGCCCAGACAGAGAACGCACTAAGTGTGACTAAGATAGCTATTGTACAGTCTGCTAAACAAGTTATTTTAAATATTTTTTAATATTTTTAGGTAATTAAATTTTAAAAGTGTGGAATAGTTTAGGGATTAAATTGGTCTGATTGGACTTTCTTAGAACGTTTTTAAAAGCAGCTAAAGATAGTATGTAGAATTGAAAATAATTATTATGCCATAAAAGGTGTTTTGGAATTCCTTCAACCTTTGAAATTGAGTCAGAAAATATAAATTTTATAGGATAGCGGAAAATACCTATAATTTTTTTGTAGGCCTTTGTAAATCGTGGAAATAGTTTATATTTTATTTCTACCTTATTAAGGAAAATGGTACCTATTATTAATAACGGTTGTTTCTGAAACATTACTAAAATTTTCGAAATTTTGTTTTTCTACAAAATAATAAACTATACTATTTAGAAAAAAATGTATTTCTCTTATAATTTTATAAAAAATTAACAGGGGAATATTTACATTTCTTGATCTATTAAACAAAACGATAAATTATCTCGACGAATGACACCATGTTCTAGTACGGAAGCTAGCTTTACATTTTTGTTGGTGGTTTCATGGGTTTCATATCAATTTTTTGTAATTGTAGTTTACACGTACATATACCTCTTAACACTTGTTTGCTTTATTAAAAAAGTGTGTTGTGATTTACGTCGAAATAAGTCAAAAACAACTTGAAACCCCATATAAAATCAAAAAGGAGAAACGGAAAAAAATTGAGCCTGTAAATGAACACAACTCAGAAACAAAAATAGCTATCTAATAATAAAAAAATAAAATTTGATTCTTGTGCATTATTAATCTATATCATTAACTGTTTTTGGGTTTTTTAATGGTTTTTCTTGGTGATGAAAATTCCGATATCTCACGGTTATCGATTCTTTTTTTCTCTCCAGAAATGCGGACGACAGTGTTTTTAGATACTCCTGTGGCTGCAGCAACACGATCATTTACATTTTTAAATGGTATTGAAGGTGAATTAAAGTTTCCTTCTCTTCTCATAAACTCTATAACATTGGCTATTATTTCGCGAGATTGACTGTTAATCACGCGGCCTCTTAATTTGCTATTAAACTCCATACTTAGGTTCTATTAAACTGTAATGAGCAAAAAACACAAACGAAAATAAAAGAAATGTTTTAGCGAAATTTACATCTGACATTTACGTCAGAATGAAATAGTGAAATACTTGATGCGCAGAGTGTACTTTCATTGCGTAAATCCGTCGGGATGCCTGTCAGTAGTGCTTTCTCTGTCTAGCCGTCGAAAGCCTCTAGAAATTTGATGAACTTTGTCAATAACAAATTTAAAGAACAATGCAATTCATGCATAAAATTTCATTTTACAAAAATTAAATTCTATTTTTTATTCAAATGTAATAAACGATATTTATAATTCAAATAATTACACTGTTAATATTGTTTATAGGTAGATATTAGTAAGCTGTATATTTAAAATGGAACAACAATCCCTATTGAAAAAAGTAAGCCAAACTAAATTTACCCATTAGGTCACAGGAGTACTGGTGAGATTGGTGCACAAAGTGCCTTTGCAAGTCCGTTTTAATCATTTCATCTTATTTTAAAACCAGGAGAAATTAATATTTCTGAAACTCAACAATAAAAAAAAATCCAATTTACTTTTCCCTTATATACCTAAAGGTAGCATTTTTACCACTTAAAGTGATAAATTTAAATTAATTTTTTAGCATATACAAGGGATGTCAAAAAATGGGAATTAAGGCAGTTACTTATTTTTAAAAATATAAAAAAATGATATGTATTAGATTTTATCATTTCTTAAAAATAAACAAACATATTCTTTGAGAGTAATTTATAATGGATAGATACCAATCTATAAATTTGTTGAAACTTACTATTATAGTCTGTAATCTTGTTCCAAGAAAGATCTAATGGAGACTGTTAAGTCTAATAGAAACAATAGATCTCTTTTCACAAACATATAAACTAGAAGCATAAAAAGGTTGAAGTGACGAGGCCTTTAAACCTTGACTAACGGCATTAATTTTATTTAAATAAAATGCTAAGATAAATTAACTGTAGCTTTATTAGTAAAATAGTAACATTACAATTTTCCATTAAAACGTCCCCAACTCTAGCAACATTTTCATTGATTTATTATCGATTCAGGTTTTATTTTTGTTCTTATAAACTAAAATATTTCTTTATCTAAATAACAATTTTATAGATGAGAAATATATTTTTCATAAATTTTTAATGACATTTATAGAATTAAAATAGGTATTTGTGTACCAAAGGCTGTAAGTATCGAGTTGATCTTCTACGGCCGAATCAGAAATTTACGGCCGAGGCCAAGTAACTTCTGGTAAGTAATATTACATCCATTTAACAACTTATGTAAGAATAGAAAATCCGTATCATGCATTCATTTTTCACGAGAGCAATTATTAATAATTCCAGATATTTGACGCCAGTATCTAGCTAATTTATTCCTACATGGTATGTATAATTTCTGAAAAACCTCCTGTATACATCTAATAAATCACATAAATTAAATTTTGTCTATGTACAATTTGTGTGTGATAAAAATGTTTTATATATAAGACTTAATTACGCTGCATCCAAAAATGTATTAACATACAATTAATGCAAATTAAAAAACAATACAAGAATTAAATTATAAAAATTCAATATAAAATTAATAAAAAATACAATATAAAAGTATCAAAAGTGGTAATTATAAATAAAAAAAGGATAAAATTGGTTCAAAGAAATATAATGGAAATCCCATAGGAACCAAAGTTGTGCATGGCCTACATATTATATTAAAATGTATGTCACCAAATTGAATTATTTTTATTTAAATACTAGATACATAGGTACCTCAACTGCTTCTGATGCATTTTCACTCATGTAATTTTTGGTCTCTTAAATAAATATGTTAGAAGCGAATATTGACAGATATTCTAGATTGAAACCTTCTTCTACTTCGCTGAGTTAAAACGGGGGCTTATTATCTAACCAGCATTTTTGAAAGCACTCAGCTCCCTCCCTAAACGCGACAACTAGCAAAAATGTAAAGCACAAACGTTTTGGTATTCTCTACTTGTTGTGCTGTTTGTATTTGAAAAAAGTAAAGCGCATTCAAAAAAGTTTATTTTCGGAAGTAGATGAGTCAAACATTAAAATATATATCTAAATATTATGACTTGAATATTAAAATGTCAGCAAATGTATGATGTTTATTGTTTTTGATTTCTTACAATTCTGAAATTGGCCTTAATATATTCTAATTGAGTTTATAATTGTAATAATGTCAAAATTACATTAAAATACTAACCTTAGATATTTAGACAAATCAGCAATTACGATTTATAATTATTATGACAGATTACAACAAAAATTAAAATCACATACGAATAGCAAAATCGTCTAGCATTAGAGAATACCATAATCACATGCAAACGTTTTGGTAATCGAACTTCCGAACTTTGTTGAAAAGTCCGCTTGGCGCTTTCGTTGATATGCATTTTCAGCTGAAAGTTAGAAAATAACCCCCTTTGACTTGTTCTAGATTAACACACTTCCCATTTATAAACTTTTTTTTTTTGGTGTGTCATCGGCTTCAACTGCTAAGGGTTATTTCACCTCGTGTTCTGTGTAGGCTTTGTTACTGTCTCCCAGCGACTTTTAACATGTTTTTTAAATTTTTTGGAATTTAGATATTTTAATAATCTCCAAAATGATATGTGACAAATATTTTTTTAAAAACGGGCATTTTTAAATGTATTATTTTTAGCATAACCTTTTGTCTCTGAATTTGGGCATTTTTATAGATGTCTTCTTTATAAATTGAATAACCTATTCTATAGCTTCTGGAGCAATGTCGGTGGAAAAACTTAAATTTTCTGATCCAGTATGTGCATATTATAAATCACTTCTAGACTCTGTATTTCACTACATTCACTAGGAAGTAAATTTTACCTAAAAAGAATTATAAAATATTTACAACATAATCATTCTATAAGTATAATTCATTTCATTACTAAGATACAAGAAACTCTTTGGAGTAGTTTATATTTTCATAAAATGTTTTCTTTCCAGAAAGCACTAAGATTTATTTTACTTTGTCTAGGAAAATACAATATAGCATTTATTTCTTAAATTTAATCTCCAAGTTTGTATTAGGTATTGTATTACATAATATTATTATAACTTACTTGTATGACTTACTTGAAGACGGACCAAGTTGAAAAGTGAATAAAATAGGAATTGCTTCCAGCTTTAAATTCGTCTTTTCTGGCAGAATTCGTAACAAAATAATATTATAAAATGTTTCCAATATATTTTATATTTCCAATTTATGTTAATTATCAACTTCAACCTTCTCTTATTTTAGGATTTGAATACAAATTTCCATTGCTTCAGTTTATAGGAAGCCTGCGTAAAAAAATACTAATAATATTTTACAATATAGGTGTACCGCCCATGTGTTTTATTTACTTACCTTTGAAACGACGTGGAACTTCTCCAAATTTGTTTTAGGGCAAACAAACATTGAATAATAATTTTTAGACTTACAACTAACAAAATTCGTTAAACAAACATTCTAGACACTCTAAAAACTTTAAAAATATGCCCTGGGAATATAAAATCACACAAAATGTGCAAACAAAACTGACAGTTCCCAAATGCTTGTTGACAGTTGTGAGTAAATGGCGCTGCTATTTAAAATAGACGAATCACATCAAAGACCAAGAAGCAAGAGAAAGTAATAGATAAAACGGTTCATATTAGCTTCAAACACATCCAGACCATTACTTATCTATTATTCATTTGTTTATCTGAGACTTAATGCAACTGATCACGAAAAGCTACGAAATAAAAATAAATAAAACTGCCTTATTTTTGGTTTTTAAGTCGAAAAATCGAAAAATCTAAAATTCCAAAAAAACGAAAACTCGAAAAAAAAAAGCAATGAATAGTAACATTTCACATTTGAAAATATTACGTTTAACAACAAAAAAGAAAAGCTGTAAATTGCGTTTAATTTTTTAAATAACACCGTTATTGAAAACTGCCCAGAAATGTTGGGGGTAAAATTTTGACGTACTCTTTTAAGGATAATGGGTAAAAACGTTTTTTTTTTAATTTCCCGCGGGTAATGTCAAAAATCAGATCGGCAACACTGCATATGTCGACATGTCCCTTTTTTTATTACTATTAAAAAAAAAAAGTCGTAGGGCAATCAAATACAACAATTTTCTAAAATATTTGATTGAAAGTACCTACAAAAGAATGATGGTGAATAATTTTTCAACACAATTTTATAAATAATCAAGTCAAAATTAAAAAAAATATTGTATGTTAACACGTTACGAAATGCCGTTTTGTGTAACTTGTTCATTTTGCGGGACCACGCTCCGCTCGTCCTGCAAATATTTACTCAATACATAAAAAGGCATTTTGTAACTGGTTACATAAATAGCTATTTATTGACTTCCTATTTTAAATCATTGAACAGTATTTTCCGTAAATAATTAAATCATACATAATTACCGGCATATAAGTACCAAAACAATTTTTTTTTCTTCGAAAAATATTATAACGAACGAAATGGTAACCCATTTCTAATAAAATATAATTATTTATTTTATTTTGGAGTGATCGTAAAAAAATCTTGTGTGTAATTCGAACAAAAAGTACTTTGACTGTTTCGATAACTTTTTGTCTCAACAGCTATTTTGTTACACTAATTTTATAAACTTTTACTTAGGGTCGAATTCACCGTTTTGTTAAACGAAGATTAAAATGACACTTTTACATTAGCAATGTCATTTTAATATTCGTTCAGTAGATTAAACTTCGTTTAACACAACGGTGGAATCGTCCCTTAGCTACTAGCTATATATTGATAAAGTGTTATTGCCCTCATCATAAATGAATCGTACTAACAAATAAAGTCAAAACAACGTCTCATAAATTCTCATATTTTAGTTACCTACCAAAATTAGGTAACACAAAACAAATATTTAAATAAGGCCCAGAAAATCTCCTTACTCCTTTCACCCAGTTTTTCGGTTTTGGAAAAATTCGCGCAGCGACAACTGCTTCTTATGTTACCTCTACCCTTTCTAACCTCTTTGTAAAAGTTCCATTGATCACATATTTATTAAAAATAAAATTAATTCTGATGCCTTGGTAGGATTCCCCTTTCGACTATTCACTGTTGGGTACTAATTAACAGTGCTGTTCCTAAAGTGGCGCTGGGAAACAGTAACAAAGCCTACACAGAACACGAGGCTAATAACCATAGCAGTTGATGCCGATGACACAAAAAAACATATATAATCAGTTTATTCCTATTACTATAGAGACCGACAAAATTGACCATTTCACAATAATATGCCAAATAATATTCCTAGAAAATAAAAAAAAAATCTGATCAACCATGGGCGTCGGTTAAGGGGGGGTGGAAGGGGGCAATAGCCCCTTAGCTTTTACGACTTAATCAACAACGCGTAAGATATGCATTACGAACAACAATCTCATAGAAATATTAATATTCTGGCTAATAATATTCTTCAGCTATATTATAGCTGAAGAATGTTATAGGTTGAATATATTTATTGCATATCTGAGTTCCCTTACGTCGTTTACATCACGCTTTTCCGAATACTCTGTTAGTTTTTCTTTAAGCCTGTTACATCCCAAAAACATAAAAAATATTTTTTTCACTACCGATTAGAAAATGAAAGCAGTGGAAAAATTTGGAATCGACAATTTTGAAGCTGAATACCAAACTGTAGTACGAAAGAGCTTCCTGCACACAATGAGCTGTCCAAAGAGTGCGTCAGTTTAAAGCCATGTGCGAAAACAAGAAAAATGATTTACATTACTTTAACGGATTGAAGAGTTGTTAACATGCTGGAATTAATAATTATTGTTAACTCGAAGAGGTATTCATTACACAAAAAAAACATTAAACATTAAAAGTTAAATAAAAACATATTTTTATAATTCACATCTCAGTGTATACCTTTTAATTTCGGATAATTATTTTTAATAAATAAATGATAAAATTATTTTGTCCACGACCACTTAATAATGAATTAATATTCTACCTCCTAACTAAAAGCATATGGTACCCATATATCACGGAGTGAATTATGATAATTCCCGCTTTTGTAATTCTGGCACATTCCGGTAGATAACTAAAGATAGGCGATACTTTCCATAACGATATTTTCTAGATCGAAAAATCAAAAAATCCAAAAATCAATAAATCAATAAATCAAAAATCAAAAAATCGAAAAATCGAAAAATCGAAAAATCGAAAAATCGAAAAATCGAAAAATCGAAAAATCGAAAAATCGAAAAAAACCAAAAAATCGAAAAATCGAAAAATCGAAAAATCGAAAAATCGAAAAATCGAAAAATCGAAAAATCAAAAAATCAAAAAATCGAAAAATCGAAAAACTCGAAAAATCGAAAAATCGAAAAATCAAAAAATCCAAAAATCGAAAAATCGAAAAATCGAAAAAAAAAAAATGGAAAAAAAAAAACCGAAAAATCGAAAAAAAATCGAAAAATTGAAAAAAATCGAAAAAAAAATCGAAAAATCGAATAAAAATCGAAAAATCGAAAAAAAAATCGAAAAATCGAAAAAAAATAGAAAAATCGAAAAACATTGACAAATCGAAAAATCGATAAAAACGAAAAACCGAAAAGTCGAAAAAACAACAGTTAGTTACCTATGTTTAATAAAAACTTTCCATTCTACACTTAACTTTTATTTAATAAAGAAACCATAATGGTCGTGGACAAAGTATAGTATTAGACTCGCAATTTATGGCCATTATTCACTCGGGTGACTAATGGCTACCATAAATTGCTCGTTTAATAATATACTATTAATGTAATTGAGCGAAATTACTGTATGTAAGAAATAACAAAATGAAATCAAATCACTAAAGAGTAGAAAAAGATTATATTTTTTTGGTGTCACCCTCTAGCTAGACGAAAAAACTTTCAATGTATTTCTTTCCTTAGATTTTTTTCGGAAAAAACTAATTCAAATTTTGGTACGGGTTTAGCCTTTACCTGTACTTATATAAATTTTCTTTTGGTAAAAATAAAAAATAATCCATAAAATTGGTGTACTATGAAACCCTTGCATATAATATACCATCAACTGGGGTGAAGTCGGACAATATTTTGCGTTTTTTTAAGATACTGCAATCAATTTTACCTCCAAAATTATCCAAAAATTCATTAAGTTAGATCTGGGCACTGCTAACGATATGGGCTATTTATAGTTTGCAAAAAAAATCAAGAACATATTTTTTTTTTGTGAAAAATGAGTGTCCAACTTTCCCCACAAAATTAGGTGAACTGGCTTTAAATGTACATACAACCAACTACCGAAGTCTATATAAGCAGATTTGGACAATAAAAATCATTTTTTAAAAATATGACACTAATTTAAACACTTAAAAAAATTAAAACTGCTGTTAAGAGTACAAATATTTTATTCTAAATGAAACAAAACTTGAAAATATTTTTCTATCTCTAAAACAAGTTAACAGAGAGCAAACTACAAAAGAAAGGAACTTAAAAAAAGTTTAGATCTTGATTGAAGCGCCTAAGAAGCGCCTACCCTATAAAATCGTAATTGAGATATTCTCGGAACTGGATGCGATTTCTTCTCAAGTCAATGGGATTTCTTAACAAAATCTTGATATCTCCGTTGTAAACTATAACAAAGTAGTAATAATTACCCCTCCATACCTTTTCAGAAAATTTCTTTCTTAGGAAGTTTATAGTACAAAAGTCCCCATGGATATCTTCAATTTTTCCAACAAAGTTTAAATTTCTTTTATTGGCCTCGAACTTAACAACAACAAATTGGTCCGTTTGAAACACAGTATTATTAGGAACAGAAGGTTTTACAGCCCTATTTTTATTAAGAGCATCACTGTTATTTTCGTCATCACCACTTCTTTCAGCATTATTGTTTACTGAAACTTGATCTGAGTCCACGCCCTCTTCTGATTTAGCATCATTGTTTGTTGGAACTTGATCTAAGTCCTCGTTCTCGTCTGATTCAGAAATGAATGTTAAAGCTTCTTCACCAGATTCATCATCTTTATCATTATTAGAAAATGATACACTTCTACCTGGTACAATGAAAAGCTTTTTTCCCCTCGGTTTTCTTGTAGAAGACGTCGAAGTAATATTGTCTTTAAAAAAACTAGTAAAACTGTCAGTCCAGTTCGTTTCTACAATGGTATTGTCATTAACGGGTGTATAGTCCGCTAATTTTTTTAAAACTCTGGATTGTGTGGTATGATTCCGCATGCTGCAAATCCAGCCTTAACGTTATCGGCAGAGCGAAGACTAATTTTTTTAAATGTCTTGGACAGCAAAGATCGGAAATCACTTTTGGGGAAAACGCCTCTATTCTTAGTTTTCCACTCTCTAAGAACAGAGCGCCACGCTTCTTTCATTGGTCTAAAATAAGAGGCATCAAGTGGCTGGCAGAGGTGTGTGGAATTTGGTGGGAGAAGTGTAAATTCAATGTTATTGTCCTTACATTTCTTGATCACTGATACAGAGACATGGCTTGAAAGGTTGTCACCCAAAAGATTTTTTTTACCTTGGAGCTTAGAAAAATAAGGCAAGGCTATTTTATTAAACCAATCTTTAAAAGAAAATTGGTCAAACCAGCCACTCTTGCTTCTATTATACACAGCACCTTGGGGCCCATTTTCAATCCATGTTGGATACAAATGTTGTGCCTTATACACGACATATGGCGGGAGAACATGGCCAGACCCTGCAGCAACAATCATAATAGAAATACTAGTTTTGGAACTATCCATAATACGGTCGCAATGTTTTGCTCCTCTTTTAGCAATAACTGTAACTTTTACCGGATCATCTGAAAAGTTGGTCTCGTCATAGTTGACCACATTTTCGGGAGGGACATTTTCAATTATATTGTGAAGCTCTTTAAAATAATTTTGAATCACAGTCGATGTCACTTCTGCTCACGCACGTTTCATATTTTGTGACAGTCTAACAGGTAATTCATTATGTCTGTTTAGAAAAATTTTTGACCATTCATATCCAGGAACGTTGTTATGAAAAATATTAATGTTCTTCCCAGTTCGATCTAAGTAAGACTTCACAATAAGCCTAAAATCTCTAGTAGTAAGTGGAAAATACCATTTTGCTGCCGTCATAATGCCTTCGCTTAATATTGATTCCTCAGCTGCAGATAGGACTGTTTGGCCGCCATAATTTTTTTCGCATTTAATTCCCTTTAAGTGATTGTAAATTGTAGACTTAGGAATAGAATATTTTTCAGCTGCCTTCCTAAGATTTAGCTTCTTTGATCTTTGTAGATAGCAGGAAATCAGAATCACAGTAATTAAAAGATAATTTTATTTTAAATATGAAAAGCGTTATATAAAAATTGTTGTGTCAAAGGTAAGTCTTGTCTTGTTAATTTCGAAATCGGTAATCAATCAATCTTTTGTTTTCTTTTTCCATGATTACCATCCATCGGATAAGTAGGGTGCTAGTGTACGCAGCTATCGACCAAGATCATAATATATGTGATATTATAATGGTACCATCTGACATTGACACTTGACCAACCTCAAATAAAAACTGACTAAGAAACCTTAAAATAAATTGACGTAAAAGTCAAAACTAAAGGTAAGACTATGTGGTGCTATGATGTCGCCACAATCTTACATCTTGAACTGCCTTGCGCAAATTTTCTTTTAAATAATTTGACTTTGGTAGCACTCCTAATTTCCGTTTGTAAGTCCGAACCAGTTTGTCCAACTTGCCCCTACAAAATATTTTTTTTTAATGTTACGCCACTGGCATCACTATATTTAATAAATATGCGGGTAGTACTTTTACGGTTTGTTACTAACATAATAATGAAATATAAACACAAATATCACTATCCTATTATTGTCCATACGTCAGGTACAATAGTTATAAAACAGAATTTCAAAACACAAAAAAATTTCCTTTTATATTTACGTAAAAATATGAATTACTTACCGCTAGTAGATCTACCTCTCCTGTCGGCATAAACCATACTAAATTTAAATAGACTGCTTATCCATACTATTCCATACGTAAATAAAACGATGAAAAGTGGGTCGAACTGGGAGATGTTTTCTCTTTGTCTAGTGCATGCAATGTTTGTGTTTTGTCTCAATTTTGAGTGCTCACTGGTAAACAAACCTTTCACAGGACCGGTTTTAAAGAAAATTTAGTCTAGTTGAGATTTTGTTCTCATTGTCATTACTCAGTCGGACATTTTGTTGAATTGTTTATTTTATTTAGTTTTAATTATACTTATATTCTGTTTTAAGTTTTTTAATTATTTGAGTATAAAAACTTGTTTTGTTTTTAAATTTAAATGGTGAATTGCTCTATAAAGGTTTGTAAGACCAGCTACAGAAATATAAAAAGTAACATTTCATTTTTGACGCAAGTATCAATACAAGTAGGTACAAGGTAAATACGTTTATAATAATTTTACGAATTATAATTAATTATAATAATAATATTAATAATAATAAAGTATTTATTGTAAATACAATTACATAAATATTATTATATTCAAAGGCCCGAGTTAGAGCTATCTGGGCTTTACAAGTACATTTTAAAAGTTAGTTAGATACAGAGAAGTATCGTATAATAAAAACTCAATATAAATAGAAGAAAAACGGACATAAGTACCAATACAGAGAGACAAACACTTTCATTCTTTGATAGGTTCTTTCTATGTGAATTCTAGCTCTGGCAATTTTGGCATTAAGTAAAGCCTCTTGATGGCTGAACTGATTTTTTTTATTGAGGAAAGCTTCTGTTATGTTTCCAATAAAAAACCTTTGTTAAACATTTTACTATCGAGAAATGAATCACACACTTCAAGTATTGAACTTTGTTAAAAAATGTCTATTTCTGAAGTTTACCACCATATGCTTCACTTTTGTAAGTAATGAGACCAGTAGGTGACACTCCAGTCAATATTTTAATAGTATGACTCTTTTTGTAGTCAGAGTAATTTTTTAGCCTACAACAAAGACATTTGGCTTGCTGTATTGGGATTTCGGTACAATCAAGTAGTAGTACTCTTACTTACATAGAGGCACATTATTTAATATTTCTTGTTTTGAAGGCCGAATTATACCATACTAAGAACTTCTACCAGTTTTATTAAAAACTGTTAAAAAATTTAACGATAAAAAGTTTCATTCACTCCAAATAAAATGAATAAGACATTATATCTTGCATATCAGTTTTCAACTTCATAAAAGTAAATATAACTTGATCATTTACAGACATAACTGATCTCCTTTTTCCTATTCTTTAGAAACAACCCTGCTACTAATTCCACAATGGTGGCTAATAACTGGAAGGATTGCAATCCTATTAAAATAGATAGTTCTTTAGCAATAACAATTCTGTTTGAAAACGGATCAACTAAATCACCACTCTTCACTTGTGTTGAACAATCGATCCCAATTTTCTGCTTTTAAACAAAGTTTTGTAAATTAAGCAAAGCTATTCAGCAGCACACAAATCTTCATTATCTGCTTCAGTAGTAGATATATGTTCATTAACTGCAAAAACACATTAAACATAATAATAATAATTAACCAAATATTTAAATTATGCATACGTACATCCATTGCCTGAAGAAGATAACTCAACACTTAACATTCTACTAGTACTGGCAACATATCATTATTAAAGACAGTAGCCATAATTCTTGTTTTAGCTGGATTACTTAACTTTTTATTAATAGTCGCTTTCTTTTTACCACTAATCTGAGCTAACTTACATCGACTAAAGCCTTGGTTTCTTTGAACACTTCGTCGCGGTGAGCAGACAGTCCGTCAACCGTCGCGTTTTGACGATTTTATCCAACCAGAGTATTTAAATAAGAATGGTTTTCTTGAATCCGCTTAGCTGAGCAGGACGGCGTCATGCCGCTGATTTGTCGCGAAGAGTCGGTTGATATCTGTTGAGTTTGATATCAGCGGAATCGTCGGCGTGTGCGGAGACTATATTGTTATTAATTTTAAAACAATGAGTGACAAATTCACACATAGATGACATCATGACTTTATTTTTAGGTTTCTTGGAAATTATGTCCTTTATAAAACTCAACACGAATTCAAAAAGATCTGTAGAAAGTCTAAAATACTCCCTAAATTTGGTTTCATTTCTAAAAAGCCTCCGCTGCACAGTGATATTAAAGGCACCTTCTGTATCGCGACACAAAAACAACTCATCCACTGGCTCATTGGAAACTGACGGTTGCAATTGCCAGTCCCTCTTGTTCTTCCTCTTCCAACAATAATAACAACGCAAACAATTTATTTACATCCAATTTAGTACCTTTCGTTTACATTCATAATACATAAACAGCACGTACAGACATAGAGAAAGTATCATTTTCTATATTTTTTAACAAACCACCTCGGGCGAAAATTGCTGTCCTCAGCGGTCGACGGACTGTCCGCTCACCGCGACGGATTGTTCAAAGAAACCAAGGCTTAAGCTTAGTTGTACGTTCTTTTTGTGATTGTAAGTCAGAATCTTTATTTCCCTCTTACCGATGCTAAGGTACACGGATCTTGAAGTCAACTAAGATTGCACTTTGTACCTAGTCCATTTTACTATGATGTTGATCAGATTTCCACTGGTGGAATTTTATTATTATTCATCAAATCATTCACATTCACCGCCAAAATAATCCTTTATTGTCTAAAGGGACAAACTTTAGAATGTGAAAAAGCTACTAACTTTAAATCTTTAAAAATTTCATTCAATTTTTGCATAATATCTGCTTTTATAATATGAAATAAATTTTAAAAAAATAATCAAGTGTCCGAATATTGCCACTATACAGTAGTCATGGTCTAAAGTTAGTTATATACACATGAGTGTAAAATTGTTTATATCTATGTTCAAAATTGATTAGATCTCTTAAAATGTTTTGAAAATTGGGAAACTAGACGTTACGACTCAAAATCCTTTTTTAAAATACCTAACGCAAGCTCCTGTCTTGAAATAAACATACAGATATATATATTTTTTTTTAATTCAATTCCTACTTTGATGAAATATGTGTTTTAAACTCATTTGGGCCAGACTGATTCTGCCTGGTGAGCACTCGGCAAGCCAAGCAATATGACCCGCTTTTCGTCGTCTTGTTTATATATGGATGAGCAGTCTATTAATCTATATATGTCATTGACTAAATCATGCCAAAAACGATTTGACGTGTTTGGCGTCTCAAGGCCAAGTCATCGCCTTACGACAGGGCCGGATTAAGAAATACTACACATTGTGCAACTTTCCCAGCACTGTCCAACTAGACCCCAGTTGACGGTATATGCCAATCTTAGTATTACAGAAATGATTTACGTAAAAAATAAGGTGTACAAATAGGTAAAATTTATTTATCCCTCGTAAAACATCAGTAAAATATATTATAAATTGTTTTCATTCACAAATAATAATTTCTTAAACATCTAACAGAGGCGCCACTTTCCAGACGAAAAATCTTGCAATGTAAGGGTTTCGTAGTATCCCACTTTTAAAGTTTATTTTTGAATATTTTTAAAAGAAAAAAATATGTACGTGTAGGTAAAGGTTAAATCTATGCTCCTCTGGAACCACTTTTTTAAAAATTCAATTTAGTGTTTTCTAAAAAAATTGAGAAAATGGGTAAAAAAAGTCGAGTTTTGTATTTTTTTGTACAAAAAAACTAAATCCAATTTTGAAAAATTGTCTCCAGAGGAGCATATATTTAACCTTTACCTATACGTACATTTTTTTTTCTTTTAGAAAAAGTCAAAAATAAACTTTAAAAGTGGGGGTACTACGAAACCCTTGCATGCTCCGCGCTACAGGCATGTAAATACTCCTCTTAAATTCAAATTAAAAAATATCTGTCTATACCTAAGTTACATATTTAACTTTTTTATTTTTTCCCAACGTCTCCATACCTATTCTGTAATATTTTGATCATCTATTGACATATGCCACCAGAACATGAACTTCAAAAAAGCGCCGAAAATGCAAGATAAAATTTAAAACTACCTATAATTATTATTATAAAGAACTCTTTAAGCTCAAAATTATTCCATTTTTCGATTAAATTAGACACACTGTGACACGTATCTAATAAATCTTCAACCAGGCCCGTCTCATAAATATGATATGAAATCTATACGTTGGCCCAGCTGAGTTCTCCAACCGGCAGATACGAAATACGATTAAAAACGGACTGTGCGGGTTTAATAAAATGTGGGCGTGGAAGAAATATATTAAAAAAATTTATTGACTGTCCAAACCTACCGAATT
>OV651817.1:1561076-1626076 GCA_927349885.1 Psylliodes chrysocephalus | reverse complement strand
GTAGATATGTGGGATGTGACTTGTTAAGTGCCTAATCAAAATCACAATTTATGTTTGATACCTATTGCTTTTTTCGAGACATACTTTATTACCAACTGTAAACTAATTTACCAACAGCATTATTTTTATTTAATACCTGGCTGCGTATGCTTGAAAACGAGAGAAACTGAAACTCCCCGCGGAATATATTCACTTTATTTTCACTTTCCCAAAAAAATTGGTATTCTTGAAATAACGTGAAAGCCAAGGGAGGAGAAAGTAGATGGTGAAAATAAATACAGAGTTGTCAGATCGTTTTAGATCATCCGACCAATTAGAAACTACGAGCTTTTGATAGCAAATGTCACTTCTGGCATTTTAAGAATTTAGGTTATTATGATTTCTTTTCATCGACAACGGAATTTTGACTATATTGTTGATTAAAAATAATATTAACTCTTTTAAATAATTATGAAACTAAAAATTTAATTATCTTGGCAATAATTCAAGTAATATTTTTCTAAATGTTTAGTTTTAGTTTTAAAATGTCTTTATTTACAGTTAAAAACTCTACGATTGTAGGAGGTAGGTGCCTACCTATTACTTTCCTAAATAATTAATCATTTTAAAAACACGAGTCAAAGTACAAACAAATTTAAAAGCTGTTATTACTATTGGAAAAGGGGAGTATTATAGTGTACGGGGATAGTTTTACACTACTACCTTTTATAACTAAAGAAGTTGTTGTTCCATTTTGTCAATTTGTCTAAAATGTATCTGTGTTGAATAAAAATTATTCTTATTATTTTCGCGTCTAAATCCATTTTAAAGGGAAAGTAAATAGCGCAAATGTATAAATATACCTGAAAACTACTAACAACATCAATGAGGTTATAGTAATATTTTGATTTTTATTTATTTATTTAATTTCTGACAAGCACTGCGCATGCTTGTGAATTGAATTCTCTCGTTATTTTCATTCTCTCTACTTAAAAGTAGGAGAAAGTTTTGAGAGAAAATTCTCCCCCAATTTTGGTGAATTTGATTTCAAGAATACGAATTTTTACAAAGGAGTATAAAGTGAGAATTTTCTCTCAATATTTCTCACTCCCCGATTTCAAGAATAGGCACCCTGCAGTGATCCAAATTATAACATCTAATATTTTTGAAAATACTAAATTATACAAACAATGCAATAAAAAAATGTCATTAACATAAGAGATAGCTGGTTTGTATGCAACAAACGATCTAGATTAATATTTACAGGCAAACATAACTTTATATAGGTAAACTATTTAAATGTACATACATACATAGGTAAAATTTTTCATCGAATATATTAAATTAACTTGTTGATCTATTTTTCCGAATCAGACTTTTAAAATGAAAACCCATTTGTCTCTTTATCTTAATGAAATTTTTATTGTTCATTTCAGAATAATTAAATTTTTCCTGTTAGCCGGTTTGGTAGGAAAAAAATTTACAAATTTTTTGCTTACTTCTTACTTCATAGTATTTACAATTGGGTACAAAATAGACCATTTTGAAGTAGTCTTTGAATGGTCTTAGACACTGAAACAAAATGTAAAACATAACTTTATTATAGGTAAATAAAACAACATACCCTTAAAATTTTTTATTTACCTTGCCTTAAGAAGTTTTTCAGGAACAATTTTTAAATTGACACACATCCTTCCAATATATTAAAGTTGCAGTTCTCAATTAAACATTTTTTTTTAAATAATCACAAATAAAATAATCTTAATTTTATTAAAAGCGACGGAATGACAGTTTGCTTGTTTTTGTTATGTACCAGAGTTGTCTAAAAAATGTACCAGATTCCTTAAATTTATATAACCAACAGAGAAACTTTTACCATTCTTGTATAAATAAAAAGCATTAAATTTTGATTTTCTTTTAAGAAACTAAATATATTGATATGAAAACATCCTGTATATCAATTTTCTCTTAAACAGGATAATTCGGCTCTAAAAATTTAAAAATACTATATATCAAAATTCTTAGAACTATAACTTTGAAATTACTATTAAATCATTTATTATACATTTCACTTTCATTTATTCCGATTCTCTTCAGCATATCACATAGTCTTCCACATTTAAAAAAAATGTATCTTCTATCTTTGTTTCAAAATTGAAAATATCCCATATCTACTACTTTTCTTTCACCTTCGCCCTAATTTTTTCCTTTTTTGTCGACTTCTAATTTTGAACTATTTTACCTCATTCTTTGCTATTTACTGTAATTTCTCTTTCATACTTATTTTGCAATTGTTTTGATTTTACTCTAATTACTTTTATTATTTATTACGCTAATTTTCCATCCATCATCCTATCTGTTTTAATTTTATTTCAATGTCTTTTTTATTGTTATTTATTATTTCATTACTTGTTTCTTCCTACTGTTTGTTTTTGTTTTACTTTAATTTAATTTTTATTTGTTATAATACCTCCTTACCTTTCCTACCTTATCTTTCCTCTTTTTGATCCTATATGTTTTCTTTTCTTCCTTATCTTGTCTTCTATTCTCCTCTTGAATTTGTTTTCTTTAATTTTATATCTAATTTTAAACTTTAATTCTTTAATGTTTCTTTTACTTTTACTAATATTAATTGTTTCTTTTCCTACAATTTGCTCTTCTTTTATTACTTTATTTTGTTTTTTCAATTTCTAATTTTACGTTTTTTACTTCTATATTAAATTTATTTCTTCTTTATTTAATTCTAAATTTTCTACTATTATTTTATTATTTACTTTACATGTTTCTAATTTGCATATTTGTTCTTCTATTTTCTTTGTTTCTTCCCTATATGTCATTATCATGTCATTCATCATCTTTATACGGACGATCTTATAAAAATTTTGTATAGGATAAAAATTTAGTATTTTTCTCTATATTCGTTCATGAGTTATCGAGTATATAGATACAAAAACACAGACATCATCGTGAAAGTATTCAAAACGAATTCAAGAAACCCTTCTTCTGTTTGGGGTTCCATGACTGCAGATTTTACATCCATTCGCCTATCTTTATCGTTTTTAGTTCTTATTTTAATTTTACAATGTTTTATTTTTATCTAATTCCTACTAACTAAAATTTGTAATGTAAGTAAATTATATATTTTTTCTTTTCCCAATTTCTTTGTTAAATATATTTTTTAAATTCCCATTTTTTTGTTTATTTGTTTTTTTTGTCTCTTTTTTTTCCAGAGGAAACATAAACAGGGACACATTTTACGCCTAACGGTCAAGAAACCCCAAAACGCAAAATTCTGTCAAAAAGTCGAGGTTAAAAAAATCATTATTTCTATACATGATTCCTAGTAAAAAAAATACTGCTAATTAACCTTATTTTAATATTACAAGTGTATTTTTGTCACATTGACATAAAAATTAATATTTAACTATTATCGAGATTTTATTATCTTTTAAGAACCTGTAGGAAATAGACTTGTTTTTATTGAATACATTTTAACATGAAAATAAAGTTACTCCTTTATTTTTACCGTCGGCAATATCTCTGCATTGAAATTTCATAATTATACCCTACTGTGAGGACTAAATTTTTGACAATGGGCAATTAAAAGAAACAAAAAGGTAGTAATTAAAAATTACCCTAAAACATATTTTAGAAGATTATACACCTTCAGGGATAAGCAGTAGCTTACTAGATAACCAATAATTAAAACACTGTATTCACTTTTTAGCTAATGATTAGTTCACTTTGTATTTCACCAGAGGGAAATTTACATTGTAAAGGTACTTCGAATGCGACGTTGCCAGATCTTTTATTTTATTAATATAAATCAAATATTACCAACAATATTATATTAAGATAATTTAAACATATTTTAGAATTGTGAACGTGTTGAAAGTGAGACATAGAACAAAGAGTTTAGATCGTACTATATAATAGTATTGCTATAGTAAGTACTATCTAGCAGTTTAAACTATGCCATCGCTACATAATATGTTAAATAAATAGCAAGGTAGGTATTTTATAAGTATCTTATATATTCTGAAAGTAAAGATGGAAACAGACGACAGATAGATCAGAAATTAAATGGAAAGCAAATAATGAAGGGTAAAACAAATAGCGACATACAAATATTCCAAGCAGTACTATGAAAAAGGTGAGCAATTTTATTACCCTTCATTTAACAATAATTCGACCATTGAGACACAATGTTAATCGATAAAAAACTATTTATAGTATGTAAAACAAATTTAAAGCAGCAATGGCCTCTACTAATGCAACAGTCTAGAAATAAATAGCAGAAATGTGACTAATTTTCTATGAAAGCTATAAATGGAAGCAGAGTAATTGAAAAGAAACGCAAATAAGAGATTTATCCTACACTTGGGTATAGGTACAGGATGTAGGTAAAACACTTTCAGTGTTTAAGGAAGATATTATGTAAAGTAATATTTTCTTATTTTTAATTTGAAAATATGTATTACATTTTCCTCTAAATTTTAGTATCAGAAACATATACCTATTTATTATTCTCGTAAGCGGCAATGTCAAACTAGTTTAATTTAAACGTATATCATGATATACCTAGTTGAAATAGGAAAAATATAAATAAAACAAAATTAGTAGATCCTGAA
Organism: Psylliodes chrysocephalus; assembly: GCA_927349885.1. NCBI lineage: Eukaryota > Metazoa > Arthropoda > Insecta > Coleoptera > Chrysomelidae > Psylliodes > Psylliodes chrysocephalus. The sequence goes on along the minus strand of OV651817.1, from coordinate 1,621,466 downwards.
ACTTGTATATTTAAAAAAATACAACTTATAAATAAATATATTACAATTGATTCATTTAGTTTACACTGATATTCAATTAAATACTGAAATAATTTGTGAATTGCTTATTCTTGTTTGTCTTTTTTTATAATTCAACGACAAGCTTTCTGCTGTCTTTGATAATATATAGATTTTACAAAACTAAGGAATTCAAATGTATTTGTAATATCGTTCCACAGTACTATGGCATGCACTTGAGCATACATTAGGAATCATCAATCAAAATAATGAAGAGATTATGGCCATATTCTTTAGTAAATTTAAAACTATTATCAGAAACATCTAGTCAAATATTTTATTAAAAAGGGAAAATAAATCCAAACTTAAATGTGACCAAAATGTAAAATAAATGAAAACAAGAAAGTCTCTATACCATATGTTACAAAATAAACCGAGCGACTGATTCCCTTCAAAAAACAACTACTCCTTTGGCTAATTCAGCAAAAGACATTAAATTATATCCAAAGAAAAACAACAAAGTTAAAAAATTAATATTTCAACATTCAAACTTTGATCTTGCTTACCATAGAGAACGTTATTCTTGGACCGATTTTGTCCTTATTAGGACTCATCAGCAAGGAATAGACATTCTCGATTTCGGCCACTACAGGAATCTGAAAAGGCGGTAAATTCACTTACTTACATGAACGGAGGTTGTAAGAGAATAAGTGGGAACAAAGCTTCGATTTTGTTAAGTGCGAAGGGTTCTAGTTTTTTAGAACTGCAATCGACGGTTCTGTTTGAGCCAAAACAAACCCTTTAAAACTAGTATAAGGAAGTCACGAATTTCTATAAGTATACACACTCACTTGATAGGTCATCATTCATATATTTGCGACTCTGCATAACATATTTGTATATACAGTGAAACCTGAGTAAGCCGGAACCTGTGTAACACGGAATCCTGTGTATGACGGAAATTTTGGCGATTACCTACATATTGTAATGTAAAAATTGCTTATAAGCCGGAACCCTGTCTAACGCGAACACGGAATTAACCTAATCTGTTAAGCCGGAACCTACTTATGTTATTGATTTGCAGGTATAAAAGAATATATAGATGTTTACATAATTAGTTTATGATTTCGGAAAGCCCCATAATAAGGGCGAACTATTATCAATACTTAGAACCATTATCACAGAAATTTAGGTACAAAAGCAGTAAATACACAAATAAACCAGTATTGTGTAGGTACGGCAGTTTGATTTTATCCGTGAAAGTGCAAACATTTCAAAATGGCAAACGGAAAAACGAATACATTATCGCTAAAATCTAAAATGGACTTAATTAAATGTAGTGACCAAAAAAAACTTACTCCAAAGCAATTGGTTATTCAATTTAAGTGCGGAAAAACGCAAGTGTATGAAATTTTGAAAAACAAGGAAAAAATTAAAGAAGAGGGGATGCGTGGTGGTAATGGCGATATTAAGAGAAAGCCAAAGGAATCACATCACGACGACGTAAATTCAACAGTTTTGGAATGGTTTATGGATGCAAGGTCTCGCAATCTTCCTGTATCTGGAACAATTATTTAAGAAAAAGCAAGAGAAATTGCAAACCATTTTGGAAAAGTAGATTTTAAAGCTTCGAATGGATGGCTGGAAAGTTTTCGAACACGACATAACATAAGATTTAATCAGATCTGCGGTGAAGCTAAGGACGTCGACATGGAATCTGTGACTGAATGGACATCGCACATTACAGATTTAATTAAAGGATATACCCTAAAAGACATTGCTAATTGTGACGAAACTGGCCTTTTTTATAGAGCGCTGCCGGACAAGACAATGTGCTTTAAAGGTGAAAAATGTCAAGGAGGCAAACAATCTAAAGAAAGGTTAACCGTTTTGTTTTGCGCCTTTGCTGACGGAAAAATAGAAAAACCTCTAGTTATTGGAAAATCCTTCAGACCGCAATGTTTTAACAATACCAATGTCCCTCAGCTACCAGTTTATTGGAGAGCAAATAAAAAAGCATGGATGACATCAGTTCTTATGGAACAGTGGCTAAAAAGGTTAAATCAAAAAATGAAATTTGAAAATCGACACATCCTTCTATTTTTGGATAATGCAACGTGTCACCCCAAAATAATACTATTCAATATAAAATTGTGTTTTCTACCACCAAACACCACAAGTCAAACACAGCCTCTCGATCATGGAGTTATACAAAACTTCAAAATGCATTACAGAAAACAAGTGCTGCGGTAAATTATTGCGAATATGAGATTCTCTCAATCAGCAGGAGATTTGGCTAAAAAAATATCAGTTTTGGATGCTATCAGATAGATTAATTATTCAGTAAAAAATATTAAACCTGATTGTGTTAAAAAATGTTTTGCGGCATGTGGAATCAAGCAAGATGGAGACGTTGACCTAATCGAAAATGTTGACGAAATTGACGAAAGTACAAAAGAAGTCGAAGAGTTAATTACTGAAATTAATCCCGGTTGTAATTTTCATGATTACATCAGATTAGATGAAGCCGTTACAACAAATGCTGGATTTCAGTCCATAGAAGAACTGGTGTTAGAAAAAACTGCCGTGGAAACTACTGTGGCAGACGATAAAGATGGGATTGGAATTGGTAAGCGATTTTTCTAATTCTCTAACAAAAATAAACAACTTTTTATTTATTCTTTCCATCTTAATTGGGCATTTGGCCAAGTAGAAATAAAGTTAAAATACATAATAAAAATAAGATAGGAAGATTTCAGTTACCATCACAAAAATAACAGATAGAAAAAATTATTTTCCCATTAGCTTTTCAAAACGATCTGTTCCTAAATTATTATTTTTATCTACAGGAACAGAAGTTGAAGAATCCGATCGGATAAAAAATTTTTCTGAAGCTTTGAGGAGTGTTGCAGCGTTAGAGGATTGTTCCCAAAGAATAGAGAGCGAACCGATGAGAAAGAAGATTTTAGAATTAAGGACATTCATGGAATCATCTTACGTATTACAAAAGAATAAAAAACAATTTACATTGATAGAAATGTGGAATAAATAATAATTTATATTGTTTCTAATAATAAATAAAAATATGTAGGTACATAGTAATAATAACAACTATATATTAAATGTACGTATATTAGATTTTTTTTAATAAAATAATCACTTTTTTAAATCTACTATGTGCAATTTTTTATCTACCCTGTGTAACGCGGAATCCTGTATATGCCGGAAAATCGGTGCACGACCGTGCGATTCCGTTTTACACAGGTTTCACTGTATTTATTTATTTGTTTGGGGCACAAACAGGACAAACCCAGAACAGTGTCCACTAAAAAAATATACAAATAATGATTAAATAATCAAAAAATAAAGTTTAACATTAAAACTATGCTAAATATTAAATGCAAGGTGCTTAGGTATCTATAACAAATAATACAAGTGAACAATTATTATTTTAAAATATATAATAAATTTAGATTCCATAGAAAGTATGTCAAAAATGTAAAAAGTAAGCCCTAAGTGTTAGTAGCTCTATGAAGGGGCGAATTTAAATAGTAATTTGTTGATGCCTAATTTATGAAGAAAATATAATAATGTCTTGTATTAAAATTAGGAATAACAATAATAATATAAGCTTATATGTGTTTTGTATATTCTCTTACAAAAATAGCATTTTTTAAGGCGATATTTTTGTGTAAGACTGTCGCGAGTGATTTACCTTAAAGCTTGTTTTTTAGTTTCTTTAAACTATTATGTATTTTATACTTTTTAGTAATTTTGTATTAACACTATTCTACAAACTTTTTTATTCAATGTCATTTATACAAATATACTTTCGTCCGTATATATTGATTCATATATTCAGTTTTGTTTGCGTGTTAAAAAAACAATATTTTAAACAAAAACGTTATAATATTCAAAAAGTGGATTTCTATGTCAAATCCAAGTCTATAAAGATGCATTTTCAATAAATTTACTATTCTTAAAAAGCAAAACAGTTACATTTATACATCTGCCAAATTAACTTCAATTAAGTTTTTATTGGGACTAATCATCATACTGAGTACATGGATTAACAGAGGATCGAAAGAGATGGTAAAAAATGCACCCCCCTTTCCTCAGCCCCTAACATTAAATAAAATTTAATAAAAAGTTACCACAGGGATAACATTCAATATCGGATTTGGAAAATAGCTAATCCTGAAGCTCCTAATTAGGATAATGGGACAAATTATTTATATTAATGCATTGCCGTTGGTTTTTGATAAGTGTGTAAAGTTTCAAATCAATCCGACGTTTCAAAGGGGGTGAAAGTTACGTTCAAAGATTTCGTTACATAAATACATACATACCAAGCTAAGAAAAGCGTGTTAAAAAAAAAATTTAAACAAAAAACGTTATTATATTCAAAATATGGATCCCTTCGAAAAATCCAACTCTATAAAGATATACAATAAATTTACTATTTTTAAAAAGCAAAACAGTTAAATTAATACATTTGCCATATTAATATAACTTCAATCGAATTATTTATAAATATTTATGTTACTCGTTAAAACCAAAAAACCTAAATTAATTACCTCGAAACTTCTTACTACCAAAATTAAATTTAGAAATCCGTAGTTTCAACCTGATTATAATTTAACCATTACAACTAAAATTTTCTCACAAATTCAACCAAATTTTAGTTAAAATTATTTCAAATAATTATATAATTTGCCCGTTAAACCCAAATAGGTAATCTAAAATAATTATTTTTTAATTTTACAATAATTAAAAGGTTAACAATATTAAATTAAATTACTTAAAACTACATTTTCAATAGTTCTCTTAAGTTTCCTAATAGTGGATAAACTCGATTTATTTGTTTCCGTCGGATTCTAGTTTCACTATAAAATACTCTCATTGTAAATTTTGGTGAAGGCACAAGTTTTAGGTAATATAATTATATTTTAATAAGAAAAGTTTTTTTTTTAAACCGTTATATGAAACTCTTTATTTATTTCGTTTGATATCATTATTTATAGCCTTTCAAAATGAAACAAAATAAAAGGGCTAGTGTCGACTAAAATTTACTGTTGGTATGTTTTAAATTTTTTGTAATTGTAGATGTTTATTTAAAATAAATAATAATAATACCTATAATAATAATGACAAGATTTTTTCTTACTTCGACAGGCAGTAAAATTAGTTACAAACCTAAACCGCTTGTTGAATTTAGGCGATACCCTGCGCATTTAATATGATTACAACATCCTTATATTCCCTAATAAACCAAATAAAGTTTTAGAAATTTAATATAATGTATGTCAGTTTGAAACTATTAAATTAATTCATACATTTTTGTATTATATTTCTATTTCTGAATCGTTTATAAGTATTTAACATTAATCCTGGATTTGTGAAAGCAGATTCAGCTAATTTGGAAACGTCAACAAACGTCAAATAGAAGAAAAATACAAACCACTGAAGTAATTTATGCATTACGAAAAGAAAACAAAATTGAACTCAATTCCTGATTAAAAAAAAAAGACATTTTGTTATATAAAGTAGTATTTAAACTTGAAAATAACAGAATAAACGTTAAATAAATAGCAGTTAAAAGTACCTACCTAATCTGGTAAAAAATAGTAAAATAAAAAATTTATATTTTTTTTATTTAAAAAAATCAGTCACTCGGTGTGAATCTTAAACAACTTTTTCATATTTCAAACCTATATCTCGAAAACTTAAAAAGTTATTTAAAAAATAAAAAATAGTTTTGAACATATATTTTACTTATCTACTGACACACAGTGTATAAACATAGTATGCATTTTACACCCATTCTTCCCCCTTAGACTACGCCTATGACAACAAGTCGATCGCGACACACTTTTAAGATACAAAGTAGATCTTAAATACAGAATAGTTGGCCACCCCTGTTAATAGTCCATTATAATTTTCCCAAATAATCTAAAATAATTATCTCTAAACTTCTTACAATAATTAAAAGGTTAGCAACTTGTTTGTAAGCAAAAATAATGAAAATATATATTACTTAATGCTACATTTTCAATATTTCTCCTAAGTTTCCTAATAGTCGATAAACTGGCTTTATTTGTTTCCGTCGGATTCTAGTTTAACTATAAAATACAAAACTCCCATTCTAAATTTTGGTGAAGGCACAAGTTTTACATAATATAATTTATTATATTTTAATAAAAAAAAACTTTTTTTTAAACCGTTGTATAAAACTTTTTATTAACTTTGTTTATTGACATCATTATTTATAGCCTTTTAAAATAAAATAAAATATCCATGCCGCGTATTTGCATTTCGAAAATTTCCTTATTTATCAATTTGTCAAAGTGCTTATGTTTTGATCTAAAAATGTGGATGGGAGAGCTTAGCTTCACTGCCCTTATGCCACATTAGACCATTGTGCAACTGACTTTTCATTGGCTTATCATCAGCTTTCTGATTTTGATGCGTTTCTTCATATAAATTGCATTCAATTTTTAAAAATGGATCTTTTTGTAGCTAAAAATATTATATTATTAAAATTATAAAAAAAAAGAATTAAAATTGGAAAGTACAATTTTTTCTAATGAGAATAATATTTTAACAATAAAGACTCATGGACAAAACGATGTAACTTTTACTTTTTATTCTTTTTAAGTTGTGAAGCGCAGAACCAAACAATTTGGCAGAAAAACCAAAAATTTATTTTATTTTACGAGTAATCACTAAATTTCGATGATATATTCTTTTTACATTGTTATTCTGTTTTAGTTAGAAACTTTCATTGTTTAATTATGTTTATTTGGTTTCTTCAATAACTTATTATGTATTGTGTTACTGGACTCAAAGAAAATATATGATTTTCTCGCTGATAATGTCATTATTTTTCATGTCATGATAAAATTCTAAATTCGCAGTTATTGCAATTTGATTAGGTATTTATTTTGTATGTCAAAAAGTGTCAAACATTTAGTTTGTTGTCATCACTTTGTTGCCTAGACAGCAAGTTTGATATAATATAATAGGCACCTACTATTTTGCTGTCAGTCAATGGAAAACCATAATTTACCTTTCCTTCCTAATTTTAGTGTGCAAAGATTAATAAAGTATTTTTTAATAAAAATATGTCAACTATAATTAGGTATTTGAGAAGGTAATGTTTTTTTTTTTCACATTTTACACATTTCAAATATGGAATACTCTAGTAATTTTTAACTTGTATTTATAAAATTATTTTGCAAACATCATAAAATGTAATAACAAGCATTTTTAAATAATTTGTGGTTTAAATTAACAATCTAAAATACGAATACATACGATTTTTTTGTAATAGTAGGTTTTTTGGACTTTATAAAAATAAATTGTGGCTACAATAATTGAGTAAAACACTCAAATACCAAACACATAATACATTTGTCTATCTAGAAATAAAATAAGTGCTTTCAATAATTATAAAATGAACAAATTACCTAAATTGACAATGATAAATTTGATGCCATGATAAAAGAAATAAATTGGAATAAAATTATAACTATAAATTCACCGATTGCAGCAGATAATAACCATTTATAATAAGTGTAAAACGTTTTAAATTATTTCAACAAAACAACACAGAAAACTTAAACCTTGGATAACAAACTCAATAATAAACCTAATAAAGCATAGAGACAGAATAAAACAAAAATTAAATAAAAATAGAAATAATGATGAATTAATTCAAACTTATAAAAGATGCAGACATTTATTAAATAAAACTATTACACAAGCAAAAAATTAATATTACACAGAATTAATAAATAACAACAAAAATAATTTGAAAAAGCTGTTTAATATAGTCAATGGAAATAAAATGTATAACAGTGTTAAAAAAATTGTCAAAGAAAATGGAGATCCTTTTTCAAGCGAAAAAGAAATGGCAAACTATTGTAATGACTATTTTATCAATATAAGTCAGAAAATGGAAGATAAAATCGATGATGCTCCTTTAAATGTAGAATTAATCTATGTTTCTTTATCCAGTTGATGATAACAAAATTATCCTACACATACAAAGTTTAAAAACAAATAGTGCTCCAGGTTTAGATAGTTTTACAGCTAAACTTGTGAAGAGAACCCATTCTTACATTTCAGCTCCACTAGTACACATTATAAAGTGCCAGATGAGCTTAAACTATCAGTTGTAACACCTATTCACAAACAAAAGAATAAAAGCTTTATTACAAACTACAAATCCATCAGCTTGATTAGTACATTTACCAAAATATTTGAAAAATATGTAAACAAAAGGCTTTATGAACATCTCTCTAAAAATAATATTTTGTGTGAAAAACACTACGGTTTTATCCCAGATGTTAGTAGCAACGAGGCAATGTATGACCTTATAAGTGTAATCAAAACGAATCTAGATGATGGCAAAGTGTTTAGCTGCATTTTTAGATCTTAAGGTTCATGAACAATATGGAGTTAGAGGCATCTTGTTAGATTTATTCTCAAGTTATCTATTCAACAGAAAATAAGTCCTTAAAATTGGAAAAACATAAAATGATACCCAAACTGTACAAATGGGGATACCACAAGGCAAGGTTTTAAGGCCGTTATTATTCATAACATATATTAACTCTCTCTTACTAACTAAAATAGAAGGCTCGAATATTTCTTACGCAGATGACACGGTATTAGTGTTTTTTGTTTTCTATTGTTTTTGTTTCATTGTGTTTTATTGTTTTTTATTGTTTTTTATTGTTTTTTATTGTTTTTTATTGTTTTTTATTGTTTTTTATTGTTTTTTATTGTTTTTTATTGTTTTTTATTGTTTTTTTATTGTTTTTTTATTGTTTTTTATTGTTTTTTTATTGTTTTTTTATTGTTTTTTATTGTTTTTTTTATTGTTTTTTTATTGTTTTTTTATTGTTTTTTTATTGTTTTTTTTATTGTTTTTTATTGTTTTTTATTGTTTTTTATTGTTTTTTATTGTTTTTTATTGTTTTTTATTGTTTTTTATTGTTTTTTATTGTTTTTTATTGTTTTTTTATTGTTTTTTATTGTTTTTTATTGTTTTTTATTGTTTTTTATTGTTTTTTATTGTTTTTTATTGTTTTTTATTGTTTTTTATTGTTTTTTATTGTTTTTTATTGTTTTTTATTGTTTTTTATTGTTTTTTATTGTTTTTTATTGTTTTTTATTGTTTTTTATTGTTTTTTATTGTTTTTTATTGTTTTTTATTGTTTTTTATTGTTTTTTTATTGTTTTTTATTGTTTTTTATTGTTTTTTATTGTTTTTTATTGTTTTTTATTGTTTTGTATTGTTTTTTATTGTTTTTTATTGTTTTTTATTGTTTTTTTATTGTTTTTTATTGTTTTTTATTGTTTTTTTATTGTTTTTTTATTGTTTTTTATTGTTTTTTATTGTTTTTTATTGTTTTTTATTGTTTTCTATTGTTTTTTATTGTTTTTTTTATTGTTTTTTTATTGTTTTTTTATTGTTTTTTATTGTTTCTTATTGTTTTTTTATTGTTTTTTATTGTTTTTTATTGTTTTTTTATTGTTTTTTTATTGTTTTTTTATTGTTTTTTTATTGTTTTTTTATTGTTTTTTTATTGTTTTTTTATTGTTTTTTTATTGTTTTTTTTATTGTTTTTTTTATTGTTTTTTATTGTTTTTTTATTGTTTTTTATTGTTTTTTTATTGTTTTTTTATTGTTTTTTATTGTTTTTTTATTGTTTTTTATTGTTTTTTTATTGTTTTTTTATTGTTTTTTATTGTTTTTTATTGTTTTTTATTGTTTTTTATTGTTTTTTTATTGTTTTTTATTGTTTTTTATTGTTTTTTATTGTTTTTTATTGTTTTTTATTGTTTTTTATTGTTTTTTATTGTTTTTTTATTGTTTTTTATTGTTTTTTATTGTTTTTTATTGTTTTTTATTGTTTTTTATTGTTTTTTTATTGTTTTTTATTGTTTCTTATTGTTTTTTATTGTTTTTTATTGTTTTTTATTGTTTTTTTATTGTTTTTTATTGTTTTTTATTGTTTTTTATTGTTTTTTAATGTTTTTTTAATGTTTTTTATTGTTTTTTATTGTTTTTTTTTATTGTTTTTTATTGTTTTTTTATTGTTTTTTTTATTGTTTCTTTATTGTTTTTTATTGTTTTTTATTGTTTTTTATTGTTTTTTTATTGTTTTTTATTGTTTTTTATTGTTTTTTATTGTTTTTTATTGTTTTTTATTGTTTTTTATTGTTTTTTTTATTGTTTTTTATTGTTTTTTATTGTTTTTTATTGTTTTTTTATTGTTTTTTTATTGTTTTTTATTGTTTTTTATTGTTTTTTATTGTTTTTTATTGTTTTTTATTGTTTTTTTATTGTTTTTTATTGTTTTTTATTGTTTTTTATTGTTTTTTATTGTTTTTTTATTGTTTTTTATTGTTTTTTATTGTTTTTTATTGTTTTTTTATTGTTTTTTTTATTGTTTTTTATTGTTTTTTTATTGTTTTTTATTGTTTTTTATTGTTTTTTTATTGTTTTTTTATTGTTTTTTTATTGTTTTTTTATTGTTTTTTATTGTTTTTTTATTGTTTTTTTATTGTTTTTTATTGTTTTTTATTGTTTTTATTTTTTTTATTTTTTTTTTTTTTGTTTTTTATTGTTTTTTAGTGTTTTTATTGTTTTTGATTGTTTTTTTATTGTTTTTTTATTGTTTTTATTGTTTTTTATTGTTTTTATTGTTTTTTTAATTTTTTTATTGTTTTTTATTGTTTTTTATTGTTTTTTATTGTTTTTTATTGTTTTTTATTGTTTTTTATTGTTTTTTATTGTTTTTTATTGTTTTTTATTGTTTTTTATTGTTTTTTAATGTTTTTATTGTTTTTATTGTTTTTTTATTGTTTTTTTTTGTTTTTTTTATTGTTTTTTTTTATTGTTTGTTTTATTGTTTTTTATCGTTTTTTATTTTTTTTTATTGTTTTTCATTGTTTTTTGTTTTTTGTTTTTTTATTGTTTTTTATTGTTTTTTTTATTGTTTTTTATTGTTTTTTTATTGTTTTTTTATTGTTTTTTATTGTTTTTTATTGTTTTTTTTTATTGTTTCTTATTGTTTTTTTATTGTTTTTTACTGTTTTTTTTTTATTGTTTTTTTATTGTTTTTTTATTGTTTTTTATTGTTTTTTTGTTGTTTTTTATTGTTTTTTATTGTTTTTTATTGTTTTTTTATTGTTTTTTATTGTTTTTTTTATTGTGTTTTATTGTTTTTCATTGTTTTTTATTGTTTTTTATTGATTTTTATTGGATCTTTTAAATATTGCTTTATTATGTGTATCAATCCGCAAAATAGTTTGTTTTCTAATATTAAAATTATGAATATCCATTCTGTATGTGGCTAAGGAGACGTATGAGTATTATATCTTATGTTTGCGTTTTTTCTGCAAATTATGTGCAGAATTTGGTCAAATATATTCTTTTTAATTAAATATTGTGCTGGCGTAACGTTAAGTTAGCACAACTCTATTATTTATCAAGCAATTTGAACTTTAATTATTCCATAATTTTGTGCGTTTTGCAAATTATGTGCGGAATCAAAAATACATTTGGTCAAATATATTCTTTTTGATTAAATATTGTGCTAGCTTAATGTTAGGTAAGCACAACTTTTTATTATTTATTAAGTAATTTTAATAGCACTATAATTTTGTGCGTTTTTTGTGCAAATTATGTGTGGAATCAAAAACCAATTTGGTTAAATATATTCTTTTTAAATCATTATTAAAATTACTTGATAAATAATAAAAAGTTGTGCTACCTTAACGTTAAGCTAGCACAATATTTAATTAAAAATAATACATTTGACCAAAGTTATTTTTAATTACGCACATATTTTACACAAAAGACGCACAAAATTATGGTGTTATTAAAATTAAAATTACTTGATAAAAAAAAGTTGTGCTAACTTTACGTTAAGCCAGCACAATATTTAATTACAAAAAAACTATAAATGCACAAAAATCGTGAATAGTCCACAAAAATTGCACATAATTCGCACATAATTATAGATAAGGTTTTGATTGATTGTGCTAAGATCGTTGTGCTAACTTTACATACCTCCAAAATGTGCGAGGTTTAAATTCTAAAGTTGTCGATTTTTAAGCCAATGTTCGTGAAGTGAAACTTGGCTAAATAGTGATGTTAAAAGTTCGGAAATATTTTCTGACACATATGAAGTGTACAGTAAAGACCGCAGATTAGATTTAGTAAAAAAATCAACTGAAGGAAGAGTATTATTGACACTTAGAAGCTACATAAGATCAAGCAAGTTTGACACATTTTGATATACATTTTCCCTCAATCGATTTGCTTATTGTGAAGTGTTTGATTGGCCAAAAGTATTTTATTTATTAGTTCTGTATATTCCTGATAAGCTGACTGTAGATTGTAGATGATTTAAAATATTTTTTGATTGTTTGGAGCAATTGGATATCTTTAATATTATTATTATGTTAGGAGATTTTAATATTCCAAAATTTATAGGTTTAGATAGATCAGACAACAAGACTTCCATTTTAATGAATTTTATCGAATTACATAACTTAGTTCAATATAATCATGTAACAAATCGCTTAAATCGTACGCTTGATTTAGTTATTTCTTCCAATGAAAGCGAAGTTATTCATAATGATTTACCACTTGTAAAAGAGGATGATCAGCATCCGGCGCTGTCAATAATTTTTAGTGAAATGAGTAAAAAGGATATTACGTTTTTACCTCATTCGCAAACCAAAGTATAAAATTTCAGAAAAGCTGATTTTCCATCACTTTATGCGGAAATGTCAACCCTCGATTGGGGATTTTTGGATGTATACAATGATGTCAATAAGATGGTTAGTGATTTTTATGATAAAATATATCTTGTGTTTGACACATTCCAACTTATAGAAATAATAAACATAAATATGGTTTAATTCAGACATTATTAAACATATAAAACTTAAAGAAAGATATCATCGGAAGTATAAAAAAATAGGGCTACATGCAGATTGGCTCGAATTTAAACGGCTTAGAACACTAATGAAACAGAAAATTAAAATATTCTATGATAATTATTTGGAAGATGTTCAGTTAAGTATTTCAAATAATTCTGAAAAATTTTGGTCTTTTATACATTCAAAAAACAAATCTTCGAGAATACCAGGTGAAATAAGTTTAGATGGGACTGTTTTCAGTGATCCGCAAGGTATAGTTAATGCATTCAAATCATTTTTTCAAAGGGTATACTTACCTTCTGATTCCGATATTTCTGATGAACTATTAGTACGCAACTCATGACAATAAATATGTCAGCATTTTTTGAAAAAGAAATCAATGTGGCTGCTGGTAAACTTAAAAATAAGATAACATCGGGTCCAGACAACATACCTTCTTTCTTAATGGGCCATGTTCACATGTGAGATATGCTGTTTTATAAACTATATTGTAATAGTTAGTCGCTATACAAGTTATTCTAAATAATCAGTTTGTTAAAAAAGCTAAAAGTTTTTAAATTAAGCCCAATTGAAATTTAAAATTTGAAATTATACGTCATCGGGAATAGACCAATCAGCTTGTGTCGAAGTTTTTTTTGTTATACAAAACCAAGCCAACGAACAAACCGACACACAGAATGTCAAAGTGAACGCACATCTAACTGATCTAAGTGACATTAAAAATTGACACCACCTAACAACTAACCTTAGTTTTTTGTTTTGGTTTAATTTTATTATTAATCTGAATTTATCTGGGTAAATTATCCTGTGGGATATAGCCCAATATAGGAAGAAGAATATGAATTTATCAGCTGTATTTATAAAAGTTGAATCAAGTATTTTTCCCATTGTAAACGAAAATATGATTACCGAGATGATTACAGCATTTTTTAACAATACTCAGTTTACAAAAGATAGAAAGGTAAAACTTTATTTATAAATTGTTTTAATGGTAGGTAGTTAAAGTTTATATGGAACAATACACCTTATAGTAAAACATATTTGTCTCAGGTTTTATTTTTAGATCTGCCAAGCAAGAATATGGAGATATTTACTTTTTCCATAAGAGATAAGGAGATAAATTACACCTAAACATAAAGTACAGCAAAAACCTTATGATGTGGTTGTTGTATTTAACAAAAATGAAATTTTTAGTGCACAATGCTTAGGATATGCTGAATCTCAAGGTTTGTAATATTTATTATGCTTTTTTGTTTTTATATCACATATAATAAACAGTGTATAAGGCCCTTTATTCCTATATTTTTTTCTAATTTTGACATATAAAGAGACATTTTTTGTAATCGCAGCAAGTGTTAAAATATTCTAGAAATAGATTTTGTTAGTGAACCTAGTAATAATTATGATACCAAAGAATGCTGCAGAGCACCTATGAAATTTTGAGTTAAAACATATGCCATATTTTTGAGCTATTTTTATACCCTTTTCAAAAATTTTATGCTCCTTGTTTTGTGCAAAACTTAAAATGCTCTGATAGCTTCGAACGAAGTCAGCAAAGCACCTCTGTTTTATAAAGTTTTTCTGTAAAAACAGCAACACCATATATTTATGCACTTGCAATATTATCATTTTAAAAAAAAATGATATTTTTACAAAATAGATGGTGCTTGCTAACCTTCGAAAGAAGCCAGCAGAGCAATTCGGTTTTTTTTAAAGCTTTTTTCTAAAAATTACACCCCATTTTTAGACTCTTGAAATATTGTAAAACTTTACTAAAAAAAATGCTATTTTTAAATAATACAGGGTGCTTTGTTGGAACAAAGTCAGCAGGACACTTCAGTTTTTAATTTGTTTTTTTTTATATATAAAAACTTTGAAGTCAGCAAGGAATTGCGAATTTTTTTAAAAATGCCAAATTTCGAATATTTTAGGAGCCAAAAACCGTGGTGTGGTTTAAAAAAAAAAACTATGCTGGATTCGTTTGAAGCTAACAAAGCATCCCGTAATTTTTTATTTTATAATACTCAATAGCCTAAAATGAGACATAGCTGTTTAAAAAAAATTGTACTTTTAAAAATAGCAGTTTTTTTCGAAAAGCTCTATAATATTTCAAAAATGTGGTGGATTGTTTTTTTTTAAGTCTTGAAAATCCGAGGTTCTTTACTGGATTCGTTCAGAGCTAGTAAAGCTCTGCTCGTCTTGTTACATAAAATAAGGCATTTTGTAGCTGGTTATATAGTTATTTTGTAACTACATATCTAACCCTTTTATTTTTTCAGGTGGTTATAAACATGTAGCTTTTTTGCTGTGGCTTCATAGAAGAAGTGAGGAACCATCTGTAAAATCTACTCAGTGTTATTGGAAAAGCTCTAATTTATCAAAATGCGTAAATATTGATGTAGACTTGGCTAGATTGTTAAAGAAAATAAATCAGTACTTTTATATTCTTTCATATTCTTAGGATTTGTATATATATTTTTTATTTGTAAATAAATTGTTTTTTACTTCATTTTTCTAATTTTTTATTAAAAGGTTAATTAATAAAATTTTCACAGATGTAAACAATAATCGAAGAGTTTTTATTAAAAATCACTAATGTTAATAATAATAATAACTTTAGTCAATATTATTATTTCTCCTTTTTTAAAGCTACTATCAATAAAGGTATTACTTTAGCTTGACCTATGATCAATTTTTAATTTTGTGATATATTTGGTTTGACAGAAAAAAATTATAACCCTTTGACATTGGTTGTTTTTACTTAGATTTTCATAAAAAATAAAAAATAAACGGAACTGCAAACATGTTTTACTATCGTAATAACGAATAGCAACATTAAATTTTTTTTTCACATTTATCACTGTTGTCATTTTCATAAAGGATTGATAAGAAGGCACACTTTCTGGTTTTTTGTAAAAGGTGGCAAGAATTGTGATATTTTTAAATTTATCACCAGTGATACCACATGTAGTTACCCGATTTATTAGAATATATAGACTTTGCTACCACATTCAACTGAACTTGGTTGTTTTTAATATTTATCACTGTGACATAGGCGTTTTTGTTAAAATGTTTCATTTTAAACTGCTGTAAATAGGTGCCTTTGCTTCGGTAGTTTTAGTCCCAAAAAAATCTATGCATATACAGGTACTCATTCCTCTTTGATTTGCTCGAAAAGTTAAAATTTTATAAAAAATTACATTGGCTGTTTAAAAACTCATTATAATCCCTGAAATGTGATAATTAGGTAAATTAAATTAAAAAACAAACAAAAAAGTTTATTAAATTAATATTTACTCTTACAAAATAGGTTCTTGTAAGTTAACAAGCAATTATGCAGATATTACTAAGTAAATGTACTTGCTTAAAATTCACACACGAATGTGGTTTTAACATGTTAAATTAACTAACCCTTCTTATAACTCTTTCCACATGTATTCTTAGAGATGCTATTCTTTTACTTAATTGTACATCTTCTGGAGAACTTTTTTCATTCTGTGATACACTAGGTGTGGCTTTACTAAAGTGCATCCCATGTTTTCAAGTAGCTGATTATTCTGAAACCCCTTTCTGCCATTATATGGGATCCAGGAATCAGTTTGTTTAAATACCCACATTTTTCTATTATTTCTTTATCACTAGTTCTTCCACAAAATGATGAATAAATTCGGTATCTTCAAAACTTTCAGGAGATTCGGCATTTTCTTCCAGGGATTTTTAGGTTATACACCTAAGAATTTATAGTAGCCTCATTTTCAAGGGAAGGCTACAATTAGGGGGGACAATTAGCAGAAATTGCTGCTACATCTTGATAATCCGGTGTATTTTTATTAAGAAGTTCACGAGAAACATCACTAGTAGAAGGTTGATTTTCTTCTTTCCAAATTTCTAGGAACACTAATAAATATTTTTAAAAATGAATGTGAATCATTATCACATTCTGGAACAAAACACTTTTTCGTAGTCATAATATTTATAAAAAGTACAAAATTAAACACTCAAATTCCAAATAAATTCTTGATCGAGACACTATGATGACAGATGCACAGAACACTTACTGACAGATGCCATACACAGTGCTGCCATTTTGCCATTTTCTGAATTATTAAGTGACTTTTAAAACAATGAAACTTTAAATATGGTAAAAGTTTAAACAGAAATAATACTTTAAAAAAACATTTGATATTATATATTTAAAAGATATTTGTTTAACGATGTTTTAGAAGTCTAAAAGTAAGAAGGAGTACACAAACGAACGTACATCACTTCTCGTAAACCTTCTAGCCGGCAACGTTGTGCGCTAGCTCCTATTAGTCTATTCCCGGTGACGTCATAAATTTAAAAAAAATTCATAACTTTGGCAAATGAATAGATAAAAAAAAAATAAAAAAAATGTAGTTTTATTTTCAACTCTATTATTCATAAAAAAAAATTTCAAAATTTTTGAACATGCCCCATTAAGCATTGTTCCAGAATTTTGACACAGACTTAAAAATTTTTTAATTTGTCGTTAAAGACGGAGAAATATCTCCTAAACAATAAAAAGAAGCTAGAATATCCCCAATATTTAAAAGCGGGACAAAATCTGAGGTAGGAAACTATAGGCCAATGTTGTGCAACTTTTCAAAGATCTTCGAGGTCGTTCTGTATAATCGTATATATTCATTTGTCCGAAGTTACATTTCACCATATCAGCATGGGTTTATAGACAAACGGTCAATGGTAACAAATTTAACTGTGATTACACAATTTATTGCAAATGTATTAGATGACCAAGAACAGGTGGATGTGATATATACCAATTTCTCGAAGGCATTTGCTATAGTCTATTTTTATGTATGAGAGAGTATTAAAATAAAGCGTTCGTAATCCATAGGCGTACCACTTCTTTTAGTAGACGGTTAAAATATTTTTTGAAGTTATTCCTCGAGTATACACTTATATTTTCAGCTAATTAACCTGCTTAAAAATTCTAAACAGCTTAAGGTAAAAAAGTGCAATTTTTTCTAAAATGTTTTATTTTTCTACAAGGTATGTTAAAAACATTGTGTCAAACGGGTTACGTAGGTATAAGGGTTTAAACTTTGACTTTTAAACAACGTTACGTTCATAAATAATAATTTTAATAGAAAAACTACTTCTTACCTACAAATCCAAATCACAATCGAAATCAGAAGATGAACTGTCGCAAGCAATATTTACAATGAGTGGCTCGATCATTTCATCAGTAATATTGTCCAACTTCCACATTTTCTCTTCTTCTTTAATCGTATGATTTACTTTCTTTTCCCAGTTTTCAGGCTTCATATTATTTACAGCCTCCAAAAACAACTGTTTAACATCACTCATTTTAAAAGAATTATTTTTTCTTGAAACTTCTCCCTTTATCTGTGCCCATATCAGTTCAATCGGGTTTACTTCGCAATTATATGGTGGTGATCTAACCACCGCCATCCCACGATTTTTTGCAATTTCAAAATTTCATATTTTTTGAATTTCTCTTTATGAAGGCAACACAAATGATACAGTTCTTTTCTCACAGAACCGAGATGAAACTTAATATTGTTTGAATTTAGCCAATACTGTAAATCTTTTTTTAACCACTTGGTTGTGGGCATTTTTTCTATAATTCTCGAGTAATAACTTGCATTATCCATTACTATTATACAGTTCTGAGGAAGAAGATCTATAATTTGTTTGAACCACTCTTTAAAGACATTAGCATTCATGTCCTCACGGTAGTCACCGGTACGAGTAGATTCAAAAGTCAATAAATCACCTTTAACAAAACCGTTTGAACTACCGATGTGTACTATTATTAGTCTGCGCCCCTTTCCTGATGGTAGATTTAAACCAGTAGATAAATTATTTAAAAAAGCCTCTCTTCAACTTGTAACAGTTTTATCTTGCCAAAATTTATTTGGTTTATGTCCCTCGTTGATCCATGTTTCATCTAAATAAAATATATTTTTTCTTTGGTTTCTCATTTCTTTTATAGTTTTTAGGTAATTTCTTCTCCATACTACAATATCGCTTCTTTCTATTAAAATAGACTTTCTGGAATGCTTTTTCCATAGAAAACCTATTTCTTTTAAAAGTTTCCATAGTGTGCTTCGACTCATTTCAGGGTAATCCTTATCATCTTGAACCGTGGCAAGAACTTTGTCTACTGTCGGAAATTCTTTTTTAAATAAGAACGCATGCACTTTCCTTCGAAGTCTTTCTCTCAAAAGATTTTCTAATTGAAATTTTGGTTTTCCTGGAGCTTTACGTGCTGTGTGAAACTCGCCACATTTCTCTTCTTTAACAACTCTGTAAATCGTAGATTTCCCAACACCAAGCGTACTACTAACTAATTCCACTGTGTCATCAACACTTTTACATAAATGTTTGTCTCTACATGATTTTAAACAATTAAATATTAATATTTTTTCATTAACTGTTAAAGGACCGATTTTTTGTCGTTTACGCGGCCCTTCCTAATTTTCCATGATCACACTAGAATTCACACTGCACCTTGCAAGTTGCAACTAAACGACATTTAGTAAACTGACAAGAATACACAACTTGGACCTCCTTACTAAATGGAAAACCTATAATCGCATTTTCAGTTAAATTTGTTGGGAAGATATTTATCTACTTATAATTCGATTACTGTAAGAAATTCTTGGAATTAAAATAAAACAAAATTGGCAAATAGGTACTTATTGAAAATAATCTTAAGATACGGCTATTTAATCTTTAATACACAGGGCTTTTGGCCTGTCCAAACCGTTTTCTATTGTTCTGTACAACTTATGTTTATAAAGGACCAATAAAAGACCCATTATTCTGTAAAAATATTTAAAATGACTGTACTAAGTTTTGCATTAGAAATGCTGTTTTATTACTCTCATACATAAAAATAGACTATAGAGTTAAGCATAGCTTCTTAATTTCAAAACTTTCAGACTGGTTTTACTAACAGCACTTTAGCTCTATTCAAGTCATATTTCTCAAATAGGACACAATTCGTTACTTACAATGGATTTAAATCAGAATCAATTGCGGTTACATCTGGAGTACCACACGGTTCAAATCTTGGACCTTTACTATTTTTAATATTTATTAATGATTTATACAATGAAATAAGTTGTAATAAATTGTGTTTTGCGGATGATTTAAAGATTTTCTCAAGTATTAAAAATACAGATCACTGCAGAGAAATTTGAACTGTATTAATAACTAGGGTAAGACAAATATGTTACACCTAAATGCTCAAAAATGTAAGATAGTTACTTACTCTAGGAAAAGAGAAAATATTTAATTCTCATATTCGGTTGGAGATAATGAGTTGGGAGTTGTTCTACTATTGGGGACTTAGGTGTAATTTTTGATGCTAAATTAACCTTCTCAAATCATATTTAAGTCAAAGTTTCCAAAGCTTTTAGAATATATGGATTTATTATTAGAAACTGCAGGCAATTTTCAAATATAGCACCCCTTAAATTATTATTTAGTACCCACGTGCGTTCTAAGCTGGAATATTGTAGTCTGATCTGGAACCCTCATAACAACTGCTACGTTCTGGATATAGAACGGGTTCGAAGAAAATTTTTTAAATACCTAGTTTTTAAAGTTGATGGAGTATATCCCGAACGTGGTTGTGATTATGCGAAGTTGTGTAAACCAATTTGAGATTAACAACTTGATCCTAAGAAGAAACACATCCTCGCTTATTTTTCTATTTAAACTAGTACAAAATTTTATTGATTGTAGCGATATTTTGTCACAAATTAAATTTAATATACCCCGTCTAAATTCTAGAACGAACAAGCTATTCGAATGCCCTAGGGCAAAAACCAACTCGATGGTAAAATCACCCTTACATGTAATGTGTAACAATTACAATAAAATTAGTAGTCATTGCGATATTTTTCATTGTTCTCTTGGTGAACTACTTAAAAATGCAGTTACTTTCCTTAACGAAATATTGTAATAAGTTTATTGTATTATATGGCATTTTCTTTGTGTTATTTTTGTAAGAATTATTTTTAAGTTTTCTTTAATATTTTCTTAGCTTGTTCTCAATATTCATTTGTTTTCTATTATAATTTTTATTTTGCTACTTTTAATTAGTTTACGGGTTACATCACAACCTATAGGTATAATTTACTTTTGTAATTTATTAATTTTATTTTTAGATATCACTTTTATTATCGTTACTTACTATTTAGAATATTGTCCTGTAAATGGGAAACTGTTGGGCAATAAAGCTATTATTATTAATATTAATATTAAGATCTAGATGTTTACATTGAGGTGTAATAGGTTTTTCAGTCCCGTAATTATCAGTTGCACGGTGTCCAAAATATTTTGAATGCCAAATATTAGAGCGGATGATTTATTTAGGTTAATTTTTAGACAATGATCTTTTAAAATACCAAAGATCTTTTCTTAATCTAAATTTATTCGTTGAATAGCTTCTACTGTTTGTATATTAAAGACGTTAATGACAATACTGTAGGTCAAGTAACAAGTTAGAAGCATAAAGAGAGAATAATATGAGGCCTAAAAGACTTCCCTGTGTTACACCAGACTAAATTTCCATTAAAGCGTATTTTTTATCATCGACTTGTTTAATTTGCTTTCGCTTCTACTAGTAGGATGATAAAAACATAAGATATGTTTCACTAAATCGATTTTTTTTTGGCATTGATAATAAGATAGTACGATTAATCGTGTCAAAAGCTTTAGTGTAGTTTAAAAGAATTGATACTGATATTTTGTTATTATCCAAAGCCTTTAAAATTTCATCTAAAACATCAGAAAGTGCATTAGCACAGTTAAAACCGCATCTAAAACCTGAATGCTTAGAAGGTAAAATTTTATTAGAATTTTAAAAACTCTAGCTAACATCGAATACCTTCAGCGGTATTTTTGTAAAAGAATATTAAAGCCACGTTATTTTAGTAGAAGAAAAGTATACTTGTTATTAACCTTAAAACTTAACGGTTTACGATATAATCGCTTTTTAGGGATCAGCTGCAGGATTATTATTGAAAATATTTAGAAAACAAATTAAAAAAAAAAACTAAGCTAAATAACATTATATTTTTAATTGTGTCACATTAAATGTTCGATATGTCCTCCATTCTTGTCGATACATTTATCTACACGTTCCATAAAAGATCGTCTCATATTAAACAACATCATTGGATCTATTTATTTCTTCCCAAATTAATAATTATTTATTTCGGGAACTATTAACGTAGTAGGCGGACGCCACGAATGATTTTGACAGCAAAGCATTCGATTTGTTTCAATATTATGTCAGTCTTGTAATATTTGAGAATATTTGAGAAGATATCCAAACAGGCAGCAACCTAATCATCAAACATTCAAAAATTTAAGAATTTAGGCGAAAGTGGTTTGTTTCGTCTTAAGCGTGACAACTTAGGCCGACCAAGAATAATTACACCTGATAAAGATGACGAAATAATGGTTCGCATTGAAGATGATCCTCAAGTTAGTACACGGCGTTTATCTGCTGCTTTAGAAATCAGTAAAACTTCTATTTTGAAAAGACTGCTCTTCCAGAAGTATTACCCATACCATTTTACTCCGGTACAAAATTTATTGCCAGCAGATCTACCGTTAAGATACCAATTTGCAAGTGCTATCCGTTTGCAAGTGCTATTCGAAACAAGCAAAATCTTGATCACACCTTCGTCGACAGAATATTATTTACCGCCACGGTATTTTTAATTTAAGGAACAATCGTCTTTGGGCTATTGAAAATCCCCATGGTAAACGAGAAAGGCATTTCCAATGTGAATTCAAAATAAACGTATGGTGTGGTATTATTAATAACAATTTCTTAGGACCATACGAGTTACCTCGTTATTTAAATGGTGAGAACTACCTATATTTTTTGCAAAAATATTTCGTTAATCTATTGGAAGAACTGCCACTGAATATAAGACAAAATATGTGGTTCATGCAAGATGGTGCACCACCGCATAATACGATATTTAACATAACATATTTAAATAACAACTTTACTGATTGCTGGATTGGTCGTGGTAGCCATTTCCTCTCGATTTCGGTGTATGGGGTGCAATAAAACAACTTGTTTATAAGGATCCCATAAATACCGGCGACCAACTTTGGGAAGAAATAAATAGAGCGGCGGATTTTTTTGATCCAATGATGTTTAATATGAGACGATCTTTTATGGAACGTGTAGATAAATGCATAGACGAGAATGGAGGACATATCGAACATTTAATGTGACACAATTAATATCAATAATAATCATGCAGCTGATCCCTAAAATGCGATTATATCGTAAACCGTTAAGTTTTAAGGTTAATAACAAGTATACTTTTCTTTTATTAAAATAACGTGGCTTTAATATTCTTTTACAAAAATACCGCTAACTTAAACTTCAAAAAAATTCAGGGCACATTACAAATTACATCGAAGTAGGTATCAGATTATGATTTTTTGTGCCTAAAATCCTCTATTTCCAAATTTTTATGTACACATATCCAAAAACGTTAAAGTTAGTGCAAAAAAAAATTCTTAAAATTTAACCTTTATATTCCTTATTAGCAATATTTTATAAAAGCAAGTTGGTTTAAATCGTAATATTTTAAAGTGAGGAATCTACCATACTTCTATGTACAATTACTTAAGGACCACCCATATTTAAAAAATAATACTAATAATAATTAATAATAACTTATTATATCAATATTAAACAAAAAAAAAACAACAAATAATGGAATATACATAAAAATAAAACCCAAGAGTTTCGTCTAATCAGGGACTTAAATCTAAGATAGTTTTTAAAACTATTTTGAAGTTTAATTTAAAAACCTTATTCCCAAAAAAGTCACAAGAAAAATGTTTATAGATGTGTTTTAATCCCAAGCTACGCTAATTTACGGAAGCCTCTTAAAGTATTTTGAGAATCATATATTTATTTATCAGAATACATATCTAAATTAGTATAATCTATCCTTATTTTGGTTTACATAGTAATAGTTTTAAATTTTAGAACATAAAAATTCTAAGAATAAACTTGAAAAATCTATCACTTAAGTTAGAATGATTTAACCGTTTTTAAAAACAAATTTTCAAATACTTATTAGACGTCAGTTTAGTACCAAAAATATTACCATAAAAATAACTAAATGACAATACTTGAAGTGCTTAAATCATCAGTACTATACATTAGTTTACCCAGATAGGCGTAAAATACATGATGAACCTCTATACCTTATAGATGTGTACCACTTAAAATATATTTTTAGAGGGAAACAAAAACTAAATCACTCTCACTTTTAAAAATTTTAGAATCACAAACACGAGGTACATGTGGCATCACTGCACATCCGCCAAGACTTGCTTTTGTTTTTGGCGCCATCTTGCTCCGGGCACATTCGGTAACCAACAATTATAGTCTCAGACTTTTAGATATATTACTTCTTACTTCTTACGTTTGAAAGAAGCATAGAAGTTCATTTTTCCAGCTTTGTATGTTATTAAAAACGAATTAAGAAGGGTACAATGCCGCCAGTTTGCACAAAACCCAAACTCAAATTTGTATTTTTTTTTTGTCACTTTGATATTACTTTGATATTGAAAAATTCGACTATATTTTCGATAATGTGATGTGTCGCCTTAGCTGCTACGATTCGACTAATAAAAGTAACCTGGTTTACATGTTCCTGAAGAGCAATTTGTGACGAAATAAGGGGAAAATTATAAAATTACATTGCTTGGCTTAAACTATGCCGTTTATGAACTGGCTGTGTGCCAATAAGCTGGTTTAACCATTTGGTATTATGACAGCGAAATCGTTGTAGAAAACATGTAAATTGTGTGCTGCAAAATTAAAAAAATATATAGAAATTCCATGAATAGATAATTATAAACCAACAAATCAAGTAAATACGGTAATTACAGAGGACTATGAGTAAACGGAAATATACTTATGATGTCAACAAAACCTAAAGTGAACATAGACAAATATACCTACTTATACAGGGTGTAACAAAAAGGTAGGTCATAAATGGAACCACATATCGATGGCTTAGGCGCAATAGGTCGTAACCCACAAAAAATATGTTTTTGTTTTTTTGGCGTCATTTGATTCTAATAGTTACTACCATGTCGCTACAATACATTGTAAGTAGACCAGAGCATACTGGCGCATTCGCTTGCAAAATTGTTTTAATTCGTAATTTTTTTTTTTTTAATATCCGGAAGAAATTATAAAAGTGTAAGATGAGTTTGTTGATGTTATTGTTTAAACAACGAAAAATTAATTAAGCCAGAAAAAATGCATTTTTTGCAATTAATTATTTTTTTTTTATATTCTTTAGGATATTTCGAATAAAAAAAGTCCCTACGCCCATCATCGTATCTTCAACCCTTTAATTGTTATGAATTTTTTAAAATTCATAATTGACGAAAATTCTAATTTTCTTGAATTAAATAATATACGAGTACCTTAAAATTTAAAATGCTATAAATTTAAATTTTTTACCGAATATTTAAACTATTATAAACAAAATTACCCAAATAAATTTTCAAAATTTTGTTATGACAATATGCTTCCTATGCGCCACGATGCCACGAAAAAGATTGTTCACTAGTATTTTCATTAAACAACAAATTAAATCGCACAGTCACGTTATCGTTTCGACGATAAGTTGCATTTTTTAATTTTAAATATGTAACGAGTTTCGTGTCTGTGTCCGTGTCCGTGTCCATGTCCATGTCCGTGTCCGTGTCCGTGTCCGTGTCCGTGTCCGTGTCCGTGTCCGTGTCCGTGTCCGTGTCCGTGTCCATGTCCGTGTCCGTGTCCGTGTCCGTGTCCGTGTCCGTGTCCGTGTCCGTGTCCGTGTCCGTGTCCGTGTCCGTGTCCGTGTCCGTGTCCGTGTCCGTGTCCGTGTCCGTGTCCGTGTCCGTGTCCGTGTCCGTGTCCGTGTCCGTGTCCGTGTCCGTGTCCGTGTCCGTGTCCGTGTCCGTGTCCGTGTCCGTGTCCGTGTCCGTGTGTCCGTGTGTCCGTGTCCGTGTCCGTGTGTCCGTGTGTCCGTGTGTCCGTGTGTCCGTGTGTCCGTGTGTCCGTGTGTCCGTGTGTCCGTGTGCCCGTGTGTCCGTGTGTCCGTGTGTCCGTGTGTCCGTGTGTCCGTGTGTCCGTGTGTCCGTGTGTCCGTGTGTCCGTGTGTCCGTGTGTCCGTGTGTCCGTGTGTCCGTGTGTCCGTGTGTCCGTGTGTCCGTGTGTCCGTGTGTCCGTGTGTCCGTGTGTCCGTGTGTCCGTGTGTCCGTGTGTCCGTGTGTCCGTGTGTCCGTGTGTCAGTGTGTCAGTGTGTCAGTGTGTCCGTGTGTCCGTGTGTCCGTGTGTCCGTGTGTCCGTGTGTCCGTGTGTCCGTGTGTCCGTTTGTCCGTGTGTCCGTGTGTCCGTGTGTCCGTGTGTCCGTGTGTCCGTGTGTCCGTGTGTCCGTGTGTCCGTGTATCCGTGTGTCCGTGTGTCCGTGTGTCCGTGGGTCCGTGTGTCCGTGTGTCCGTGTGTCCGTGTGTCCGTGTGTCCGTGTGTCCGTGTGTCCGTGTGTCCGTGTGTCCGTGTGTCCGTGTGTCCGTGTGTCCGTGTGTCCGTGTGTCCGTGTGTCCGTGTGTCCGTGTGTCCGTGTGTCCGTGTGTCCGTGTGTCTGTGTGTCTGTGTGTCTGTGTGTCTGTGTGTCTGTGTGTCTGTGTGTCTGTGTGTCTGTGTGTCTGTGTGTCTGTGTGTCTGTGTGTCTGTGTGTCTGTGTGTCTGTGTGTCTGTGTGTCTGTGTGTCTGTGTGTCTGTGTGTCTGTGTGTCTGTGTGTCTGTGTGTCTGTGTGTCTGTGTGTCTGTGTGTCTGTGTGTCTGTGTGTCTGTGTGTCTGTGTGTCTGTGTGTCTGTGTGTCTGTGTGTCTGTGTGTCTGTGTGTCTGTGTGTCTGTGTGTCTGTGTGTCTGTGTGTCTGTGTGTCTGTGTGTCTGTGTGTCTGTGTGTCTGTGTGTCTGTGTGTCTGTGTGTCTGTGTGTCTGTGTGTCTGTGTGTCTGTGTGTCTGTGTGTCTGTGTGTCTGTGTGTCTGTGTGTCTGTGTGTCTGTGTGTCTGTGTGTCTGTGTGTCTGTGTGTCTGTGTGTCTGTGTGTCTGTGTGTCTGTGTGTCTGTGTGTCTGTGTGTCTGTGTGTCTGTGTGTCTGTGTGTCTGTGTGTCTGTGTGTCTGTGTGTCTGTGTGTCTGTGTGTCTGTGTGTCTGTGTGTCTGTGTGTCTGTGTGTCTGTGTGTCTGTGTGTCTGTGTGTCTGTGTGTCTGTGTGTCTGTGTGTCTGTGTGTCTGTGTGTCTGTGTGTCTGTGTGTCTGTGTGTCTGTGTGTCTGTGTGTCTGTGTGTCTGTGTGTCTGTGTGTCTGTGTGTCTGTGTGTCTGTGTGTCTGTGTGTCTGTGTGTCTGTGTGTCTGTGTGTCTGTGTGTCTGTGTGTCTGTGTGTCTGTGTGTCTGTGTGTCTGTGTGTCTGTGTGTCTGTGTGTCTGTGTGTCTGTGTGTCTGTGTGTCTGTGTGTCTGTGTGTCTGTGTGTCTGTGTGTCTGTGTGTCTGTGTGTCTGTGTGTCTGTGTGTCTGTGTGTCTGTGTGTCTGTGTGTCTGTGTGTCTGTGTGTCTGTGTGTCTGTGTGTCTGTGTGTCTGTGTGTCTGTGTGTCTGTGTGTCTGTGTGTCTGTGTGTCTGTGTGTCTGTGTGTCTGTGTGTCTGTGTGTCTGTGTGTCTGTGTGTCTGTGTGTCTGTGTGTCTGTGTGTTCTGTGTGTCTGTGTGTCTGTGTGTCTGTGTGTCTGTGTGTCTGTGTGTCTGTGTGTCTGTGTGTCTGTGTGTCTGTGTGTCTGTGTGTCTGTGTGTCTGTGTGTCTGTGTGTCTGTGTGTCTGTGTGTCTGTGTGTCTGTGTGTCTGTGTGTCTGTGTGTCTGTGTGTCTGTGTGTCTGTGTGTCTGTGTGTCTGTGTGTCTGTGTGTCTGTGTGTCTGTGTGTCTGTGTGTCTGTGTGTCTGTGTGTCTGTGTGTCTGTGTGTCTGTGTGTCTGTGTGTCTGTGTGTCTGTGTGTCTATGTGTCTATGTGTCTGTGTGTCTGTGTGTCTGTGTGTCTGTGTGTCTGTGTGTCTGTGTGTCTGTGTGTCTGTGTGTCTGTGTGTCTGTGTGTCTCTGTGTCTCTGTGTCTCTGTGTCTCTGTGTCTCTGTGTCTCTGTGTCTCTGTGTCTGTGTGTCTCCGTGTCTGTGTGTCTGTGTGTCTGTGTGTCTGTGTGTCTGTGTGTCTGTGTGTCTGTGTGTCTGTGTGTCTGTGTGTCTGTGTGTCTGTGTGTCTGTGTGTCTGTGTGTCTGTGTGTCTGTGTGTCTGTGTGTCTGTGTGTCTGTGTGTCTGTGTGTCTGTGTGTCTGTGTGTCTGTGTGTCTGTGTGTCTGTGTGTCTGTGTGTCTGTGTGTCTGTGTGTCTGTGTGTCTGTGTGTCTGTGTGTCTGTGTGTCTGTGTGTCTGTGTGTCTGTGTGTCTATGTGTCTGTGTGTCTGTGTGTCTGTGTGTCCGTGTATTCGTGTGTCCGTGTGTCCGTGTGTCCGTGTGTCCGTGTGTCCGTGTGTCCGCGTGTCCGCGTGTATGCGTGTCCGCGTGTCCGCGTGTCCGCGTGTCCGTGTGTCCGCGTGTCCGCGTGTCCGCGTGTCCGCGTGTCCGCGTGTCCGCGTGTCCGTGTGTCTGTGTGTCCGCGTGTCCGCGTGTCCGCGTGTCCGCGTGTCCGTGTGTCCGTGTGTCCGTGTGTCCGAGTGTCCGTGTGACCGTGTGTCCGTGTGTCCGTGTGACCGTGTGTCCGTGTGTCCGTGTGTCCGTGTGTCCGTGTGTCTGTGTGTCCGTGTGTCCGTGTGTCCGTGTGTCCGTGTGTCCGTGTGTCCGTGTGTCCGTGTGTCCGTGTGTCCGTGTGTCCGTGTGTCCGTGTGTCCGTGTGTCCGTGTGTCCGTGTGTCCGTGTGTCCGTGTGTCCGTGTGTCCGTGTGTCCGTGTGTCCGTGTGTCTGTGTGTCTGTGTGTCTGTGTGTCTGTGTGTCTGTGTATCTGTTTGTCTGTGTATCTGTGTGTCTGTGTGTCTGTGTGTCTGTGTGTCTGTGTGTCTGTGTGTCTGTGTGTCTGTGTGTCTGTGTGTCTGTGTGTCTGTGTGTCTGTGTGTCTGTGTGTCTGTGTGTCTGTGTGTCTGTGTGTCTGTGTGTCTGTGTGTCTGTGTGTCTGTGTGTCTGTGTGTCTGTGTGTCTGTGTGTCTGTGTGTCTGTGTGTCTGTGTGTCTGTGTGTCTGTGTGTCTGTGTGTCTGTGTGTCTGTGTGTCTGTGTGTCTGTGTGTCTGTGTGTCTGTGTGTCTGTGTGTCTGTGTGTCTGTGTGTCTGTGTGTCTGTGTGTCTGTGTGTCTGTGTGTCTGTGTGTCTGTGTGTCTGTGTGTCTGTGTGTCTGTGTGTCTGTGTGTCTGTGTGTCTGTGTGTCTGTGTGTCTGTGTGTCTGTGTGTCTGTGTGTCTGTGTGTCTGTGTGTCTGTGTGTCTGTGTGTCTGTGTGTCTGTGTGTCTGTGTGTCTGTGTGTCTGTGTGTCTGTGTCTGTGTGTCTGTGTGTTTGTGTGTCTGTGTGTCTGTGTGTCTGTGTGTCTGTGTGTCTGTGTGTCTGTGTGTCTGTGTGTCTGTGTGTCTGTGTGTCTCTGTGTCTGTGTGTCTGTGTGTCTGTGTGTCTGTGTGTATGTGTGTCTGTGTGACTGTGTGTCTGTGTGTCTGTGTGTCTGTGTGTCTGTGTGTCTGTGTGTCTGTGTGTCTGTGTGTCTGTGTGTCTGTATGTCTGTGTGTCTGTGTGTCTGTGTGTCTGTGTGTCTGTGTGTCTGTGTGTCTGTGTGTCTGTGTGTCTGTGTGTCTGTGTGTCTGTGTGTCTGTGTGTCTGTGTGTCTGTGTGTCTGTGTGTCTGTGTGTCTGTGTGTCTGTGTGTCTGTGTGTCTGTGTGTCTGTGTGTCTGTGTATCTGTGTGTCTGTGTGTCTGTGTGTCTGTGTGTTTGTGTGTCTGTGTGTCTGTGTGTCTGTGTGTCTGTGTGTCTGTGTGTCTGTGTGTCTGTGTGTCTGTGTGTCTGTGTGTCTGTGTGTCTGTGTGTCTGTGTGTCTGTGTGTCTGTGTGTCTGTGTGTCTGTGTGTCTGTGTGTCTGTGTGTCTGTGTGTCTGTGTGTCTGTGTGTCTGTGTGTCTGTGTGTCTGTGTGTCTGTGTGTCTGTGTGTCTGTGTGTCTGTGTGTCTGTGTGTCTGTGTGTCTGTGTGTCTGTGTGTCTGTGTGTCTGTGTGTCTGTGTGTCTGTGTGTCTGTGTGTCTCTGTGTTTGTGTGTATGAATTTTTCAAGTTAGATATATGTGGAACATTTTTATATTTAGTTTATCCTCTAAATATTTACAGAGGTTCTGCAATAAGTTGTACAAAATAACTGAAAAAACCTGTAATAACTAGATAGGAAAGTTATGTGTTGGAAACATCAGATTTTTATTATTAGGCTGAAGAAAGAATGAGCTACAATAAATAAGCAATCCTTTTGAACTTCCAAAAAATCGTTGTGGAGAACTTTTTAGCTGAATAAAGAGATCCTATCAATGTTTTTATTCTGTATCGTTTTGTATAATAATCAGTGGCGTGCGGTGGTGACATTTTTGGAAGGAAAAGCGATTATATAAAAATATAGTAGGCCAGTAAGAACAGCGTTGTGTGCAAAAATTTTTCGCGGCGCATTCCCATTTTGTCAAATTCTTGCTTTTTTTTTCCTCAATACTACGGATATTCGAAATTGAGATTTTTTAAGTGTTACTATTACTTTATTACCTAGTTTAGTACTAGAAGCTTTAAAAAACTAACCACTGAAAAGCTTCCATGGTTTATTTAAACGTAAAAAAAAATTTACCTGAAGTTTTTTTTTATTTTTTCTATTTTTCGCACAGTTGACACAGCAGTTGACATTTGTTTATACTTAAGATCTATTCACCTATCCTAAATGGCTGCAAATTTGTCTAACACATCGTCGTAAAATTTTAAATTTTCTGGTAACTGTTTAACAAGCTGTTTTTTAATGGATATTAGGGCTAAATTAGAGAGTCTGTCTTCACTTGTTAAATTTTGTGTAAAACTTTTAATGCGCTTTAAAGCTGAAAAACTTCGCTCAACTGACGCACTTGTGGCTGGGATGGTAAGTACTAATTCACACAACTTGACGACTTCACAAAGAAACTTATTTAAACCAGTTGTTATAAGAAAAATTAACACATTGATGGGCGTCTTTTTATCACTAATTTCAGTTGTTTCGAAAACAACAC
Source organism: Psylliodes chrysocephalus (assembly GCA_927349885.1). Taxonomy (NCBI): domain Eukaryota; kingdom Metazoa; phylum Arthropoda; class Insecta; order Coleoptera; family Chrysomelidae; genus Psylliodes; species Psylliodes chrysocephalus. The sequence continues at coordinate 1,590,141 of OV651817.1, read as the reverse complement.
TTAACTGGGGCTTTAATGCTGGAATATCGAAAAAAATTCCATAATTTATTTTAGTGAATTAAAAGCTTCCGATGGAAATTTTGATGAATCGTAGTTACTTATATTAAAATTGTACAATTCAACAAATTTTAATTCGTTAAAGTTTTGAAATCGAGAGTTCATTTGTTGTAAAATATTTTCAAAAATGTCTGCGTATAATCGACGACGCCAACATTATCAATTCTAATTCTCTTTCGTTCAGGTTCTAAGCCAATGTTTTACGGCAGCACCATCGTAACTCTGGGCAAAAAGCTTGGAACCACATTCTAAACTTGAAATAATGTCACAAACAATTTTAAACAATGCTTATGCAGTTCGTTCGCTAGTGACGTTCAAAAATTCTAATAATCGGTCTTAAAAATGCCATCCAATACATAATTTTTAAAATATTTACAATATTTAGTACACCTAAGAGGACAAATGGCTACAACCGGTTCAGTTGTGAATCGCTTCACTCCTGATCTTCCACCAGTGCCAGAGTGATAAAAATAATTTACATTAAGATGACCGACAGAACAGGAGAAAGAAAAAGGAAGAAAAGAAAAGAGGAAAAGAGGAAAAAGGAAGGAGGAAGGAACATTTTGGAAGCGAGAATTTATTATTGTTGGTGTAACAGAATAGTCTTGTATTGCTTTTTAAAAGTGTTTGCTTTAAGTCGTAATAATAACTGATTATTTCTGTATAAATCATTGATGCAGATTGTTGCGTTATAGGTAAATGACTTTTTGAAACCAGCTTTATAAAATCTTGGTAACCTAAGGATACTTTTGAGTCGAATATTAAGATTATGTATATCTGTTCTGTAAGTTAGTTTATCGTGCAGATATGCAGGCATATTTGTATTGAAAAGCTTATGACATACACAGGCAAGATGTAGAAGTCTTCTATTATACATATTTAACCAATTTGATTGCTTAAAACTAGTTGAAATATGATCATATTTCCGAATTCCATATATTAATCTTATACAACAGTTTTGTAATTTTTGAATTCTTCTAGACCTAAAACTATTTAAACAAGGGCCGTACACAATATCGCAGTGGTTGAAATTTGATAATACCAATGAATCGCACAACAGCTTTTTCACCTCTTGAGACAAAAAATATCTTTGTCCATATATTAGTTTCAAACTTGCGTAAGATGTCTTTAATTTAACAGTAATGTGTTTTTGAAATTTTAACTTAGAATCTAAAATGAGACCCAAATTTTTACATTCGCTAACGATAGGAATATTCATATTATTTATTTTGATTGATGCTGCAGATGTAACTTCTTGTCTAATTAATTCATTACAGAATATCACAGCTTTTGATTTACTTGGATTTATTTTTAATGAATGCCTTTCAGATATATTAAATATATTAGTCAAATCTGAATTAATTCTTAAGATGGAATCATTTAGTGTAGAATGTTTAAAAGAGTAATATAATTGTGTATCGTCCGCGTATAAATGACTATTACAGTATTTCAAAACAGTAGGAAATTGTGAGGTATATAGACTAAAACACAATGGGCCTAATATACTTCCCTGAGGTACTCCAGAAGTGACCTTCATCGAAGAAGAAAAAATATTATCTATTTGCACTATTTGGTTTCTTTGATGAAAGTATGATTTTAAAAGTGAGACAGAGTGATTATTAAATTTAAAATACTTTAGCATGGCTAGAAATATTTCATGGTTTATAGTGTCAAAAGCTTTTGAAAAATCTAACAGTATTAAAAAAGTAATGTTATCATTATCAATAGCCCTAAGAATATTATCTGTTACATCAGATAAGGCTGTTGCACAGCTGCATCCCGCCCTAAAGCCTGACTGTTTATTAGGCAATATGTTATTGTTTTTTAAAAAAATACTTATTTGCATTTCCATTACTCTCTCTAAAATTTTTGAACAAACAGGTAGAATACTAATTGATCGCAATGGGGCATGTTCAAAAATTTTGAAATTTTTTTTATGAATAATAGAGTTGAAAATAAAATTACATTTTTTTTATTTTTTTTTTATCTATTCATTTGCCGGAGTTATGAATTTTTTTAAAATTTATGACGTCACCGGGAATAGACCAATAGGAGCTAGCGCACAACGTTGCCGGCTAGAAGGTTTACGAGAAGTGATGTACGTTCGTTTGTGTACTCCTTCTTACTTTTAGACTTCTAAAACATCGTTAAACAAATATCTTTTAAATATATAATATCAAATGTTTTTTTAAAGTATTATTTCTGTTTAAACTTTTACCATATTTAAAGTTTCATTGTTTTAAAAGTCACTTAATAATTCAGAAAATGGCAAAATGGCAGCACTGTGTATGGCATCTGTCATCATAGTGTCTCCATCAAGAATTTATTTGGAATTTGATTGTTTAATTTTGTACTTTTTATAAATATTATGACTACGAAAAAGTGTTTTGTTCCAGAATGTGATAATGATTCACATTCATCTTCAAAAATATTTATTAGTGTTCCTAGAAATTTAGAAAGAAGAAAATCAACCTTCTACTAGCGATGTTTCTCGTGAACTTTTTAATAAAAATACCCCAGATTATCAAGATGTAGCAGCAATTTCTGCTAATTGTCCCCTTCAGGAAATTGAAAATAAGGCTACTATAAATTCTTAGGTGTATAACCTAAAAACCCTTCTGGAAGAAAATGCAGAATCTCCTGAAAGTTTTGAAGATACCGAATTTATTCATCATTTTGTAGAAGAACTAGTGATAAAGAAATAATGGAAAAATGTGGGTATTTAAACAAACTGGTTCCTGGATCCCATATAATGGCAGATAGGGGTTTCAGAATAATCAGCTACTTGAAAACATGGGATACACTTTAGTAAAGCCACACCTAGTGTATCACAGAAAGAAAAAAGTTCTCCAGAAGATGTACAATTAAGTAAAAGAATAGCATCTCTAAGAATACATGTGGAAAGAGTTATAAGAAGGGTTAGTTAATTTAACATGTTAAAACCACATTCATGTGTGAATTTTAAGCAAGTACATTTACTTAGTAATATCTGCATAATTGCTTGTTAACTTACAAGAACCTATTTTGTAAGAGTAAATATTAATTTAATAAAATTTTTTTGTTTGTTTTTTTAATTTAATTTACCTAATTATCACATTTCAGGGATTATAATGAGTTTTTAAACAGCCAATGTAATTTTTTATAAAATTTTAACTTTTCGAACAAATCAAAGAGGAATGAGTACCTGTATATGCATAGATTTTTTTGGGACTAAAACTACCAAAACAAAGGCACCTATTTACAGCAGTTTAAAATGAAACAATGTGACAAAAACGCCTATGTCACAGTGATAAATATTAAAAACAACCAAGTTCAGTTGAATGTGGTAGCAAAGTCTATATATTCCAATAAATCGGGTAACTACATGTGGTATCACTGGTGATAAATTTAAAAATATCACAATTCTTGCCACCTTTTTCAAAAAACCAGAAAGTGTGCCTTCTTATCAATCCTTTATGAAAATGACAACAGTGATAAATGTAAAAAAAAAAATTTAATGTTGCTATTCGTTATCACGAAACCAATGTCAAAGGGTTTTAATTTTTTTTCTGTCAAACCAAATATATCATAAAATTAAAAATTGATCATAGGTCAAGCTAAAGTAATACCTTTATTAATAGTAGCTTTAAAAAAGGAGAAAGAATAATATTGACTTAAGTTATTATTATTAACATTGGTGATTTTTAATAAAAACTTCAATTATTGTTTACAAACAAAAATATAAAAATCTGTGAAAATTTTATTTATTAACCTTTTAATAAAAAATGAGAAAAATGAAGTAAAAAAAAAATTTATTTACAAATAAAAAATATATACAAATCCTAAGAATATAAAAGTACTGATTTATTTTCCTGTAGTGGATGAAGAGGTTTCTTTAACAATCTAGCCAAGTGTACATCATTATCAATAACACTGAGTAGATGTTACAGATGGTTCCTCACTTCTTCTATGAAGCCACATGTTTACAACCTCCTGAAAAAAATAAAAGGGTTAGATATGCAGTTACAAAATAACTATATAACCAGCTACAAAATGCCTTATTTTATGTAACAAGACGAGCACTTTACTAGCTCTGAACGAATCCAGTAAAGAACCTCTGATTTTCAAAACTTAAAAAAAACAAGCTCACCACATTTTCACATTTTTGAAATATTACAGAGCTTTTCGAAAAAAACTGCTATTTTTAAAAGTACCATTTTTGTTTAAAACAGCTATGTCTCATTTTAGGCTATTGAGTATTATAAAATAAAAAATTACGGGATGCTTTGTTAGCTTCAAACGAATCCAGCAGAGCACCCCAGTTTTTTTTTAAACCACACCACATTTTTTGGCTCCTACAATATTATAAAATATTCGAAATTTGACATTTTTAAAAAAAATTCGCAATTCCTTGCTGACTTCAAAGTTTTTTTTCTGAAAACAAATATACTCCGACCAATAGTCAATAAAGATGATTATTTTTATTTCTTCTTTTATTAATAATAAATCATTTTACTCAATGTTATTTTTATATATTTTTAGTACTGGAAAACAAATTTTTCTACACCCAAATGGATATTAGCTTATCTACGTACAGAATACAAAACGAAAAAATATGCTATTGAGTAAAATGAGTTATACTTGTGTAGAATCGATAAATAATAGCATTTCTATGTTTATTTGATCTATATTTAGAAATAAATAATTATAAATTTTAATAAAACAATATGAAATCCATTTAATTTAAATTCACTCTTGTTACACAAACTACTATTTTCTACACCCACATGGATATGATTTTTCCTATACCCACATGGTTATTAGCTAATCTACGCACATACTACAAAACAGAAAAGTATTCCATTGCGTTCAACTGAATATTTCATATCCATTCTACCTAGTAAGAACACTGCAAAACAGTTAAAACCACCATTTAGCTAATATTTTGGTCACCCGGTTACTATTATTTTTTAAATTTTATGTAAGTAACAATTCTGTCAAACTAACTGTCAGTATATTTTTGAATTATTGAGATTCAATATACTGTCATGAAATTCCTAATCCGACCCTGTGTCTAAAGCAAGCGCGACCTTCAGCTGGCTCCGACTCATGCTCGAGGCGACGGAATGTTCTGGGAATGCCGCTGAGGCTCGAGAAACAGGTAGAGTGTGTCGTTGAGTCAGAGATAAAATTTTCGGGACCGTCTAGAGACTTCTAGTAGCAGAGGTGGACTTAATATAAATAGCCCGACTCATCGTCGGGCTGTTTAGTTTAGTACAGAGTATTGTAATAAATAATTTAGAATTGTTAGTCAGTGTCTAAGTATTATATAAATTAATTAGTACGTCTGAAATAAATTGTAAATAGTGTGTTTTAAATAAATAACCTATAAAATAAATTAGACTATGGTTACAATACGTAAAAATGAATATTTCTTATGTATAATCGATAAGTAATAGCATTTCTATTTTTATTTCGTCCAAATTTACAAACAAATCTTACATTTTAATTAAACCATATAAAACTAATTTAATTACAAGTATTAGAACTAAAATGGCAATTGTGGCGATGGCGTGAGGGCACGGATGAGTTTGCAAGAGCAAGAGCAAGAGGCCTGAGTTTAAATCAGGGCTGGGGACTAATTAAATTATTTATTTTATTTTATAAATTAGTAAAAGTCATACATTATTTTAAAATTATTTATTTTGTCTTAATAACATACTTTTTTAAATTTGTAGAATTTCGTTAGTGTGTCGTAGAAAAAATATACTGTATAACTAGAGTGGATTGTCCGTATTGCACTCAGACGATTAACCACTCCGTCTACGACGTCGTTCTCAAACTTCGTCTTCGTGCGATATGGCCATCATATCCAATTTTGTTGCACAAACTACTATTCACGCACAGACTACAAAATGAAAAAATATACTATTGCGTTCAACTCGACGAATATATTTCATATCCATTTTAGGTAGTGAGAACACTGCAAAAAAATGAAATCCACCAATCACAGTTTATATATTGGACACCCACTACTATTATTTTAAACATTTTAAATAAGTGGCAATTCTGTCAAACTAATTGTCAGTATATTTTTTAGGTATTGAGATTAAATATACATTAAAATATTTAAAATGAGTTATTTTTGAATAGAATCCATAAATAATTTTAATTTATTTTTATTTGGACCACATTTTAAAAAATCTTAAATTTGAATTAAACTACTTATATGAAACTTATTTAATTACTATTAGAACTTAAATTCCAAATGTAGAAGTGAAAATGAGGATACGGCATCTGTCTTTCACGCGAGAGGCCCTAGTTCAAATCTGGGCTTCAAGTTTATTTTATTTCACAAATTAGTAAAGTCATAAATTATTTTAAAATTAGTTATTTTGTCTTTTCCTAAAATAATACTTTAAATTTGTAGATTTTCGTTAGTGGGTCGTAGAAAAAAACATACTGTACAACTCCAGTGGATTGTCCACTGTTGTTGCACAAACTAGTATTAAATGGATTATTATTTAAAAAACGTATTTTTATACAGGGTATTTGTAAATAAGTACGAAAGATTTTTGCAAATTGTTATTAAAGTTCCTATAAAAGTAGGTCGAAATATGCTTCGTTTCCGGGATACAGAACGTTTAAATTTTAATTTATTAAATTTTATTAATTATTTCAAATAGTTTTAAAGATATTTACTCTAAAAAAACTTTGAAGGGACAAATGTGTATTTTTTGGGGTGTTCCAAATATTTCTACTTGCAGCAGTGGCGTTTGTGCGAGAATGCCACTTTTTTTAATAAAAAAATTCTGCGCCACTGACTTTTTTGATCTATGTTTTTTTATATAATAACTTCTGTAAACATTCCCTAAAATCATTCACACTTACCAACAAACACCCTGTATATAAGAAAATGTAGAAATAGGTACTTTTTAGATATGTTTTCGAAATAATCATAAGAAATACATATGTATATTTAAAAATATATTTCGTAAATAAATTATTAATTATTAAATTATTAGTTAGAAAAAAGAGTTTCGAAAATGTTACACCAGGTTATACCTTTAAAAAATATTTTAAACGAGAAAACAAAACAGAAATACTCTTTGTTAGACCGGACCTGCGATTTATCGGCCTTTTTTATATTTTAAATCATCTATAGTTTATAAGTAATAAATTGAAGGGAGCGTAAGTCTGGGAATAGTTAGAGCAACGTTGCCAAAGTGCGTTCAGATGCACTGAAAGTTGTCAGTGTGTTCTAAACCTGAATTTGCTGTTAGGTGTCGCATGGATATCGCTCTTAAGTCTGCTACATCTGTGGTTTCATCAAGCGCAATTGATACGAAAGGTGCTTTTTTAATTTCACATTTAATGTGATCCATCACAACGTCGACAGTGCATTTAATTAAATCATTTTGGAATCTGTTTGAGGTACCTCGGAAAGTCGTCGAATCAATAAAATTATTTTTTAGGGTATCATCGTATTTTGCTAAAAAACTTAGAAGGTCCATGTAATCTCCTCGATTGGCGGATCTACTTGCTTTATTGTGACCCCTAAAACTTAGTTCATGCTCCCCCAGGAAACAAGTTGCATCTATTAATCGTTGTAAGACGTCCCTATTTTTTTACCCTTTCATTGTGAATTTTGTTGTTTATTTTTAAATGAATGTCCAAACTATGTTCAATGCGATAGGTCCCGAATGTTTTTAGCACTTATATGAGATTTGCTATTGACATGTCGTTTTACACTTTTGGGGAAATTATTCAAGTCTGTAATACCGACTGAGTTCTAATGTGTTTTTCGGCTATATTAAAAAGTAGACAAGGCCAGCAAAACAATTTCTTCAAAGTTTTGCAGCCGGTTAACCATTCATACTTTTCATAGAACCCTACGTAAAAAGGCTGGTAAATTTCTGTGCTGACTTTTCTACTTTCGTCTCTAAATTGATAGGATCCTTTAGTCTACTAGAATTAATAAAGTCCGTTTTCTCTTCAAAATTTCTACTTGAAAACCTTTTTTTCAGTAAAAAGCACACAATACAGACACAATTTACCACATTATTATTGTTCACGGCTGAGTGCATAGTTTTCATTTTACAAAACGAAAAACAACTACGAAAAACAAACCGAAATCTCTCTGAATTCTAAGATTTTCCTCACACGTCGATTCGCGATGCGAATTGCAATATGCGTAAGGCGACGTAAAAATCGCTGCCTCCCGACCGTATTTCACGTGTACAAGCAGACTGACTACTGTGTCGCGGAAAATCAGGGTCAATAACACGAAGCGAAATCAATTAGAAGATGAGCCGGCTTTTTCAAGAGGCGCTTCCGCCGACGGACTTAAAGTACCTATATGGTGTGGGCGTTTACATAATTAATTTTCTCATGGGTGGTGCGCGTGTTTACACATTACACCAATGAATTGTTAGTACATTTACCAAGTTTACGTAATGTTTCAGAGAAAATATAGTACCTAATTTAATTTTAATTTCTATGCATTGTAAACTGAAATATATTTATTTTTAAATCTCAAAGTGTAGGGAAGCGGTACTTCCCCCGCTTCAATGGACCGCGCGCCCCTGAAATAACTAAACCTTCTATTGATCTTCTAATAATGTAAAAGACTTCTGTTGCATGCTAGGTTATCCACAGAAGGCATTGCCAGAGATATAGGTATGCCATAGAAACTAAATTCTTTTCTGCCATAAAATTTTAAGCCACAGGCTTATTATTCAAATTCGTTGACAGGTTGTACCTAATGTTAAAATAATCCAACTTTAACGATTTGATAAAGCATCGACTACTCGTTGAACGGAATTGCTTTCATGGAGTTTTATATTAAATTCAAGTCGAATCGTGAAACGGAATCCCACCCCTGCTGTTGATACACATTATTATTCTCTACTTGCTTTTCTAACAGCTGCTATGAGTAGAAGAGGATTGTTATCACGTTCTTTTTTAAAATAATCTATTAAATATATCACTAGCTCTTTACATCGACTATTTAATTGTTTTGACATTTTTCTATAAAAAAACAGAATAAATCAATACCACTATTAATACACAATAAATTTGTTCTTAAAGGAACTGTTTATTAATAATTGACTTCAAATACGAAAAGTTTATTGAAAAGAAATCAGACGATGCTAAGCACGGATGCATGACCTCATTGTGCCTAAATTGGCAGTTCATGAATTTGACACCAACTTTCAGTATGAAATTCACTAAAATTATTTTGATAAAAACCTACCTACTACACAAATCACATGCTTTGATGTTATCTTACTATACGGAGAATGGTCGCACAGCGCAGCTTTCTGAGTGCCTCTTAAAAAGAGAGGAATCTCCGCCATTTTGATGTCTTATTACGTGTTGCCTACATCTTGGCGCAATATTTTTAATAGGTGCGTTTTAATCATCCGCTTCTGCTTCAGAATTGTCGGTTTTCTTGTTTTAATCTGACAGGTTAAAACGACTTAACCAACAATTCCGGGAGCAGAAGCAGATGATTAAAACGCACCCGATATTTTGCTTGCTGCTGTCAGTGTCAGTGAATATTATTTTTGGAGTCACAGTTTATTGCTAAAGAATCAGTTAGCTCACTCCCAGACATCACACCAAATCCTTTGGATATCTACTGCACATCCCAATATCCACTGAATGTCCAGTCCATGGTGGATATCTATTTTATATCCATGATACGTAATTTATAGACATGCAAATGTCCATAAATAATAGTAATTATATAGCAAATTATTAAAAAATTACGCCATTGTGCTCGCCATTGTGGCTAATAGTACCGTTCAGATATTTAAAATTAATGTTTTTAAGGTGTATTCAATATCCCATGGACATCCACTAAATATATCAAAGTCTAGGCGCGATCGTGGATATCGTGGATATCCACTAGATGTTATTTGATTTTGCTTATTAAGTACAGATGGCGATACCACTTTCGCATCTACTCATGCTCGACCCGCAGTAATTGAGTTCGATCGAAATTTGTGTTCTAATCAGACTCCATTAGAAACTGGAGTCGACAATTTCCATTTATTGCTGAAGAGTCCTAATAAGGATGACTTTCTCCATAGTGGGCAAAATCAAAGAGTGTTGAAAATATTTTTTATCTCTGCTATTTTCTTTCGACGTTATTCAATAATCATTGGTTACTTATGAACCTCTACTAAAGATAAAATATGTTGCTGAATATCCGAATATCTTCTATATCCTGGGATATAGACGGACATTTGGTTGGATATCCATATTGGATATATTGAATATCCACAAAATATATTCTGTGGATGTATCTGGGATTTCTTGTATTTTCTGGAAGATACCCATTAGATATTTTGCTGGATATCCATTAGGATATCTTCTATATTCTCGATATAGACGGACATTTGGATATCCATATTAGATCCACGGAATATTTCTGATATCCTGTGGATATATTGGATATCCACAAAAGATATTCTGTGGATATCTCTGGGATTTGGTGTGTTGTCTGGGCTCGGACCAGTTGAAAGTTCCAAAATAACATCCACTCCAGGGATACAAATTCAGGATACGCAGAAGATTGCTGTTTTATTATAGGCGGTTGTCATATATTGTATTATCCGAGTTGCGCAGTGTATAAACTGGAACATTGAGATCAAAAGTGCCGACGCAGAATAAGTGATCTGATTCTTTAGTTATAAACTGTGGCATAGGAATCAAAATAGCCGTGCCCTATGTTAGGTGTGTCGGATTTCTCTTTTGCACCGTATAGTAATCAAAGTATGTGGTGTCAATGAATATTATTTTTGGAGTCACAGTTTATTGCTAAAGAATCAGTTAGCTCACTCGGACCAGTTGAAATTTCCAAAATAATATCCACTCCAGGGATACAAATTCAGGATACGCAGAAGACTGCTGTTTTATTATAGGCGGTTGTCATATATTGTATTATCCGAGTTTCGCAGTGTATAAACTGGAACATTAAGATCAAAAGTGCCGACGCAGAGTGAGCGATCTGATTCTTTAGCTATAAACTGTGGCATAGGAATTAAAATGGCCGCGCCCTATGTTGGGCGTGTCGGACCTCTCTCTTGCACTGTATAATAATCAAAGTAAGTGGTTAAAAATGCTATTCGCTCCGTGCGAAGTCATGGAAAGGGAAGCAAAAGCGATACTAGCGCTAGCTGCGGCTAATTCATGCATTTTAGGGCGATTTTTGTAATTTTGGCATATCAAATACACGTATACATTTTACTTTTTTTCAAAAAAGTAGGTAAAAACAATACAATAAGTAACCGGAGTTGCTGTGTTGAAAATTGTACAAATAATAGCAAAAAAAAAAACAGTGAAACTTATATAAAAAATTTCAGTAGCAAAGTGAAAATTAAATCAAAGAAATAAATGTATAGGTTTACAATAAGAAGAAAAATTACCTTTATTTTTGTAATAATAACAGTAATGCTGGAAATAGTAGACATCAGAAACTTGAAAGGTTTTAAATAAGCAATAAATTATTTTACGATGTTCTTTAATATCCCTTTATTATTAAATTTTCATTCAGTAAGGACTAGATTTCAAGATTTCTGCCTTTGATTATTATATGTGGCTAAAATGCAATTTTGTGACTTACTGATGATGGGAAACCAGTTTTAATCATTCTATGTTTTCTTTCAATAAAAAATTGAAAATATGAATAACAATCTACACTTCTATTTATATATTTTAACTTCACGCTAATTATTTAAAGATATTTTTTTATTTTGACAGATAGGTTAATTCTTCAAAGACAACTCATTAGACTTAGGCCACTTTTCATACATTTTCCAGTAAATACTGTTGCCTGCCTATATTTTATTATTGATTTTTATTGATTATACATAATTTTCTTTAATTTAAGCGATAAAAATATATAATAATAATAAATTAATATTTTACTTGTTTTAAAAATCCATATACTTTTATTAAAACTAACATATATACTTTTTAATTACGAATTCTATTAAAAATTGTATTTGTCAGTACACGCAGAAATAGTCCATTAGTACCAAAACGAATTGGCGCTGCTGTCGCGCACGGAGCGAATAGTGACATGATAAAAAAAATAATTTTTAACACGCAGTCTGTAAAAAGAAAATCTTTACGTCCGAATTTATTCATTTAATTATTAATTAAAACGTTATCGATGACGTACATTGTATTTTATATTTAATTCAGTATAGATCAAATATTTTTCGGGATATGAACTGGCGCCATCCTGTATTTTGATCTCAAACTAAATACAAGTTGACTGTATTTCACATTTATCCAATATTAAATTTTTCAAATAACAACCTTCGACGTTTGCAGTCCCCATCTTGCTTTATAAATGATTAACATACTCGGCTATTACCATATGAATAACAAATGAGCCCAAGTGAAAGATTTTTTTTAAATCTTGCGGAGTTCCCATAACCGAAGCAGCCTTTTCATTATCTATTAATGAGAATATGATTGTAATTGAAGCGAACAATTTATTTTGTTGAAAAATAGAGAACAAACGACCGAGGGTTTTTCTCTAGTCCGGGATCGCGTGTTTCCATTGGGCATTAATAAGTGAAATGGCGGTAAAATAGTTTCACTTTGCTGCATTATTGATGGTCAGTGATAGGGCCGGAGCGATTCGTTTTTTGAGTAATGTTACAGGGAATTTTTGATTAACGGTTGGGGTTTGTTCGGCTCGTGTTAAATATATGACACACGTACACCGAAAAAAGAAACTATTTGGTCTTTTCGACATCTCCATTTTATTTTAAGTTGACACGAAAAGGGGTGGCTTTAGTGGTTGGAGCCTAGAGCTAAGGATGATTCGAATCCAATGTGAATCAAATCCCCACGATTCGAATCATTTTCGAGCATTGGACAGCGGTATTCAAATAATTAAATAAAAGAAGATTCGTAGTCCACAATACGAGTATAAAGCTACAGATTGTACCACACTTTTTTAAGATGTCTAAATATAAATTCTAAATGAATTAATAAAATAAAATGCGATACAAAAATGCGAACGGCAGCTTTTCAGTCAGAGAGCTTGGGTGATTCACGAGTTGTATAATTAAGTAAGTGTTGAGCGCCATGCAACTTTAATAAAAAATGTCAATATCAAGTCAAGACTAAAACCTCACCAAGTTGCAAAATTTAAAAATCTGATGTGTCCAACATATAATAATAATAATAATAATAAACGTCTTTATTTATATACAGCGTACATATAAAAGGGCGAAGTTCAGCTAAAAGCTGTTTTTCAACTTAACCCACAAAAAAGAATACAAATCGAAAAAACAAGTCATAAAAAAACAAATTAAAAGCTAAAAAAGAAATTATAAGCTAAAAAAAAAAAAACCTTATGTATATATAATAACATCCATAAGCCACTATATATGAATTGAACTGAAAATTAAAATTCAAGCAGGTACACGAACCAAAAATCGAATTGCCAAGTCTGTTTTTATCAATAAGGACGATTGACTTTCCTATTTAGTTATTATAGGCTTTTTACGGTTATTTTGTACAACCTATTGCAGCACCTCTATAAATATTCAGAGGATAAACTAAATATATACATTTTCCCATACATCTACCTAGAAACATTTTTCTATAGATATTCATTGAAAACGAAAGTACCTACTGAAAAATTTAAATTTAGCACTCTTCCTCTAATTTTTCCCTTACGGTCCATTTTAGAAAAATCATATAAAGACAAAAATTATAGAGATCGATATCACAAACAACTTTTAGTTCAACAATTTTCATAAAATTCAGAATTTTGCACATTTTGTCAAATTTCTCGAATACGGACCATTTCAGGAAATTTTGACATAAAACAAAAATTATAGATAATAATATTAGAAGTAACTTTTATTTGAACAATTTTCTTCTCCAAACATAAATAACAGATATTTTCCATAAAATATAAAAACGGCTTCCCATAAAGTACCCCCCCAGATGTTCCGACTTTGTCCAAAATCTAATCATTTCACGTCAGTCCGAAATAAACCTTAAGTTTAAAATTTAATGTTTTTTTCTTTATCCGTTTTTGAGTTTTCTTCAAAATTCGAAATTTACACATTTTCTCAAATATCTCGAATACGGTCCATTTTAGAGAAATTATGTATAGAATAAAAATTATAGAGAATTATATTACAAACAACTTTTATTTGAACAATTTTTATAAAAAATAATTTTTTTTACATTTTGTCAAATTTCTCGAATACGGACCATTTTAGGAAAATTTTGCATAGAACAAAAATTATAGATAATAATATTAGAAGTAACTTTTATTTGAACAATTTTCTTTTCCAAACATAAATAACAGATATTTTCCATAAAATATAAAAACGGCCTCCTATAAAGTACCCCCCAGATGTTCCGACTTTGTCCAAAATCTAATCATTTCACGTCAGTCCGAAATAAACCTTAAGTTTAAAATTTAATGTTTTTTTCTTTATCCGTTTTTGAGTTTTCTTCAAAATTCGAAATTTACACATTTTCTCAAATATCTCGAATACGGTCCATTTTAGAGAAATTATGTATAGAATAAAAATTATAGGGAATTATGATGATTCCATTGATCACGAGATAAATAAACCAACTATAATTAAGACACAACGCAACCAAAGGTGGTACAGATACCTTCTATCAGTTGTTCCATTCATATATCAAATCAAAATTTCATCCGTTTTTCTTTGTACCTTTTGAGTATTTTTCCCAATACTTAACATTGTTCAAAATGTCAATTGTTATTGCATAGTTGGTTTTTTCCAATTTTACAAATTTGCATTAAAACTAAATGCACTGGCCCTGTTCGTGATATCGTCAGGTGAGTGCTCCGTTCCAACCCGGGCAAGGGGGATGACAACCTTTTAGCCTAGTGCGTTGGGATGGTTCACTCAGAGGGTGACGTCGCTTATAGGATTAGTGACATCTTGAAATACAAATCATAATTTTATCCGTAATACCTCCTTGCAATGATTTCTGACATTTAATATATAAAATATAATATTTAAATAATTTATTTCATCATATGACTCTCAACTATCAGTTTGGCAGTATCAGAGATGTTGAACTGTTAGTGCTTAGGTGACATAGGCCATTGACGGTTTCTTCTTTTTCCTACTGTTTGACTGACGGTTGACAGGCATATGACAACTGACTCTTTGTACCCACGCTAAAAATAGTTCAAATAGTAACATAAAAAAGTTTCATTTTCGTTTCTAGTACCGAACGGTGTTAGATGTGAATTTTATTAATTATTTTAAAAATTTGACCATGTACCCTAACGTAAAATTAAAAATATAAACTTTTTGGCTAACATGATTGTTATCAACCATTTTTGTCTCGTTTTGTGATGTACCGTAAATTTTCATTAATATAACACCACATGTACGCAACGATTCTCACTGAGTTGTAAGTATATGTTTTTTCAAAATTGTTTCTTATAACCTCTGTAAAAATTAATATTGTAGCTCCCTGAAGATGAACATAATCATGTTCGAAAGCTTGGAATAAATACTTAAAAGAGTACACAATTGTAAGATTTTTGCTGAAAATCCCAAGATTCCTTAGTTTATATATATATATATATATATATATATATATATATATATATATATATATATATATATATATATATATATATATATTGTGTTCCTTGTTTGGGTTAGTTATCAATAAAGACCCCCTTTTTTCCTCTTCAATTAATTTAGATGTCACTGCAAATAGAATTCGTATTTAAAGATTTTGTAATAAAATAAGGTATTGATAGGCACGATCGTATTAAAACAAAAAAGCTTCACAGATTGCGCCAAGTAATTAGCTTGTTTTTATTGATGGTCTTAAAATTTCTATTAATATTTTTAAAGTGAAATATATGAGCAGCCTTAAATATAACTTAGGACCGATTCCACTGTTGTGTTAAACGAAGTTTAAAATTACATTTTTACATTAAAAATGTCATTTTAATCTCCGTTTAACACAGTGGAATCGACCCTTAATAACATATATTTATGGAAATCGGGGACAAGGAGCGTCAAATGTTATCTCGGAATTAATTAAATCTAAAAAAAAATTACAAACGCCGGATTTAGTGATAAATAATTAAAAATTGTGACGAAAAATTATTTCAATTTTTGTTATTAAACATACAAAACTATTATTTATTTATTATAATTTTTAAATTGCCAAAAATATCTTTTTTTGCTTTTTTTGTATGCTTTATAATAACAATACATGGATCTTATATCCAAGTCTTCGTGTGTTAAGGCATATTGTGTACATACATCGCAACGTTGAATTTTAAGACATTTTTTTCATTAGAAATCCGCATATATAATAAAATTTTCTTAAAAAATATTAATATTTTGTGCATGCGATTCATTAATATGCTTGTTTATATTTACATTTTCGACAATATTGCCACCATTACACGCGATTTTGGAAAATGGCTCATCCTTACTAGTCCTACGAATTTCATGTAGCCTTACAAGTAAAGCATCCCCACCTGTTTCACAGTTTTCAGTTCCAGAATGTAATAAATTCAAACATTGCAATTTTTTGAATGTCCTTTGAATTTGGACCGATGTAGGGTTTACACAGTTACCATCATGGAGGAAGGATAATTAAGAGTTGCAAATTCCTCACAGAAATTTGGCAGCATGTTTACCTTCAGCGACATATAGAATAGTTTTGTGCAATTAATACTCAGTCGGTAATATAGAAAGATGTAATGCTATTTTAGCTTAAAAATTGGCGGGCTTTTGAATTTACTTCGACAAAATATAAGAATTTTACATTTTTAATAGCACTCCTTAAAACACATGATTTTGATTGTGACTCATTACTAATTTACTACTTATAATTTCTTGAATGGCTAATTAAGATTTTCTTGCTTTTTGTAATGAAAATACTTTAGATTTATCAAGATTATAAAAATTTGTTATTCGCATATCTAGAATAATTATCAAAATGAATATCAGAATTAAATTTTTGTCAAGCATTTCAATATTTGGGAATAACACAATTACGATTAATATTAATTTTTTTTTCAGAAAAAAAAATTATTCCATACAAAAAATTCTGCTTGTTGAAGAAAATTACAAGAAAAAGTTTCCTTTTAAAGTTATGAAGAAAAACCGAAAGGAAAACTGTGACTTTTCTTCGTAAAATCAATAAGGTAATACAGATTTTTTCCTTTTGTCAATTTTAAGTTTCTTCATTTATTAAGACCATGTACACCTGACCTAACATATTAATATAGTAAACCTATTTTTTCGTCAAACAGAATTTTTTTATAATGACTTTTTCCATAAAATAAAAATAAAGCCCATACGGGAGATGTTTAAAATATAACATTTTACTTTAAATCTTAATAATATACCTACATAAGTAAAAATAAATTGACGCTAAACTTTACGTGACGTTAACTAGGCACCTACCTACATCTTACTAATAGCTTTATAACTGACAAACTGACTCATAAACTAGGATTTTTTTTAAAGTATACCATACATACCTAATAAGATCTTCAAAAAACCGAAAAAATCTTTTAATACAGTTTATTCATATAGTTTTTTGCTGCACAACATTGCCCAGACATAGTAAAACACTTAAAAGTTAACAAATTAACACTGGAAAACAACTACTATATAAAAAGTGTCAAAAAATATCTATAATTCTAAAAAAATAATAACTACATAATACAAACATCACAAACAAAATAAATTTTAAGCCTTGGTTTCTTTGAACACTCCGTCGCGGTGAGCGGACAGTCCGTCGACCGCTGAGGACAGCAATTTTCGCCCGACGTGGTTTGTTAAAAAATATAGAAAATGATACTTTCTCTGTCTGTACGTGCTGTTTATGTATTATGAATGTAAACGAAAGGTACTAAAATGGTTGCAAATAAATTGTTTGCGTTGTTATTATTGTTGGAAGAGGAAGAACAAGAGGAACTGGCAATTGCAACCGTCAAAGTTTCCAATAAGCCAGTGAATGAGTTGTTTTTCTGTCGCGATACAAAAGGTGCCTTTAATATCACTGTGCAGCGGAGGCTTTTTGGAAATGAAACCAAATTTAGGGAGTATTTTAGACTTTCTACAGATCTTTTTGAATTCGTGTTGAGTTTTATAAAGGACATAATTTCCAAGAAACCTAAAAATAAAGTCATGATGTCATCTGTATGTGTGAATTTGTCACTCATTGTTTTAAAATTAATAACAATATAGTCTCCGCACACGCCGACGATTCCGCTGATATCAAACTCAACAGATATCAACCGACTCTTCGCGACAAATCAGCGGCATGACGCCGTCCTGTTCAGCTAAGCGGATTCAAGAAAACCATTCCCATTTAAATACTCTGGTTGGATAAAATCGTCAAAACGCGACGGTTGACGGACTGTCCGCTCACCGCGACGAAGTGTTCAAAGAAACCAAGGCTTTAGATACACGCTACTGATTCCGTGCTACTGCAACTTGTTTGTTTTTGTCGATATAAACGACGAGAGTGACGCTACGGCTTGATTGAGAGGTTGAACCCCAAAATGGAGGTGTGCGCGTAGATGTGCGCGTAGCGTTGCCGCCAAGACAAGTTAGCCTGCCGATTGTTTATTATGCCGTAGTATTGTTCCCGAGAGAGTCTGGTACCAATCGATCACAAGGTAAGTACGAAAATATACCTAAATCTTATTACGGTGTTCTCGAATTGAGGACCACTACCTGCACAGACCAAATAAGTGCACCGAATTGCGGACCGTACTAAGGATTAGGGATTAAGGTGGTAATGAGGGTTCATTGCGTTAACTAGATTACTGAGAGAGATTTTTGTACCTGGAAATATGACACGAATTGAGGAACAAACTTCTCAATAATTGAAGTATCTTATCACTATACCCATTTATAATATTATTATTTGTCTTCTGATGGATTTGCAAAATTTGAAGAAAAGTACGAATTCAGATAAAAATAGATATTTATTGCACAATTTACAATTTATAATTAATTTTTTAAACATATACATATTATTTACATTTAATACACTTTATGATAATTTGATGCGAATTTTACAAAATCTATTCGTTTTATAGAACCATTTTTATATTCTAACATTTTTGAAGTTAACATATTTAATCTTCGTCTAACAATTTTGTTGTTACATTTAACAGACTCCTTAAGGCTGTTAATACGAATATAAGTATCTGTTTGAAAATTGTTCAAAACATTTACAAATAAATACAATGAAGGGTGCATTGAATAGAAATTTGAATTAAATCTAGAATGAAAGGACTCGCATGCATTGGTAGAATTTTCTGTAGTTACAACAGCTTCAGCCCAAATTGTTGGTGGAAATAAAGAATTTTCTTCAATATAATTCTTTACTAAATAGTCAGCTAAATTTACCACAGCTTTATGCATATGATCGGGCTGAAATTCAGCCAAATCCAAAGCAAAACATTCTCCAACTTCTTCGGGTTTTAAAAAAGACAATCCAAAAAGATACCTCATCCATTTTCCAGTTGCACTTTTTTCATCTTGGTATTCTTTAGCCAATCCCAAACTCTGTATTTTTCTGTACCAAGCTTGGCCAAGATGGAACCTACATCCAATGATCTTTGTGGTGGGCCATTGCGCAGAAATTGCTTTGTGAATAGCTAGTTCATAATCAGCTACAATAATTTTTGGAACTAATATTAAATTAGCATTACAACACTTTTCTTTAAGAATAACGAAAAGTCTTTCGTATGTTAAACGAAGTTTATTCGGTAATAAACAAAAAGCTACTGGTATATAATGGCCGTTTTCTACGATATGAAGTGTGAACAACTGTAAAAAATGTTTCGTACAATATCGAAATGTTCCATCAAGATACACTTTGTCACTACTACACAAAAATTTTAAATTAGTATAGCACGAAAATACTACAATATTGTTAATATTATCAGTGGCCAAGAGAAATGGTTCATTTTTAATTGTTGTCAAATTTAATGTTGGTAAAATATCGAAAACATCTGATACATTGCTTGGTAAACGTGCTTGGACTTGACGTCTTTTGTAATACATATTATTTCTTATGTATATAATGTCTTTTCTTGTCAAAGCGTCCATTGTATCACTGTTTTCCCTTAAAACAGAGTGTATGATTTTCGATGGCCGTTCTGTGATATCTTCTACAGCTTTCCGTTTACTTGCTACACTCAAAATTTGTCTATTTAATTTCTTTATGTCATTTTCATGATTGTGCACTGTTTCTTTTCGAGAAATTATATTATCTGAACCTAGCGTAAATACTTTTGCGTTACATTTACTTACAGTACAAGTCCAAAACTTTTCACCACTTTTAAGAACCTTTTTTTCACGAAACTTATAATCATCCCACACAAGTAACGACTTTCCCTTTTCACTTAAGATCATTTTAATTTCACTCATTTTTACAAGACTGCTCAAAATAAACTAAACACAAAACACTCACTTCAAATGTATATTAGAATTTCGAAAGTAAAGTAATAAAATGCTCGTTAACGCAATGAATCATCATTACAACCTTAATCCCTAATCCGCAATTCGGTGCACTTACTATAATTATTTCTCAGAAGCCTGGTCCTCAATTCGTGTCATATTTTCAGGTACAAAAATAAACCCTTCTTAATATTTTCATTTTGGTTCTCAATTCGTGTCTGCCCTCTTATTATACTACCCAGAATACTACCTATATACAATAAACTTACGTTTTTTATCTGATACATATTTTATTTTCGGCTCTATGAGAAACTAAATAAGCTATGCCAAAACAGCCAACAAAAGTAAGGGTAGATAAAATGTAAAACCCACTTAGATTTTCTAAACTAAAACTATTCGATAGTTAGAATACGAAACAGCTTTTAATGTAATAAGGTAATAATACTAAAGGCTATGATTTATATACAAGATGATACTATGACAATGATGTTATTAAATATATGTACAGAAAGGTGATGCACGGTAATGTTTTTAGCAATAAAATATATATATATATATATATATATATATATATATATATATATATATATATATATATATATATATATATATATATATATATATTGTAACGAAATTGGTATATCCCAACGTAGAATAACATTATTATTATGGGAATTTTATATACTAACTTATATTAAATAATAACTAACAAAATAACACCCAGTACATTAAAAATATCGGATCAAATAAAATGCCAAAGTCGAACGTTGTTTGGTAAGGTTAATTTGAATGGAAGGTACGATAAACACTGAAAAATACATGTCCAGAGTCAATAACTTAGATTTTGTAATAAAATTGTGAATAAAATAAAAATAAGTTAAATTCAGCTAATATCGAGATTAATATACCAAAATGCTAATTCCATAACCATTAAGGGTTTTAATTGGTTTCTCATTGTCATTATGAAGCTTCTCCTTGGTAAAAAAAAAAAGACAGTTTTTGTTAGACAGAAATGTTGGCAGTTTTTGGAGTTGTCAATTTGATATAAAAAATTTAAAATAATAGTATAAAAGGAAAAATCCAACCCAAAATCGAGGTCCAAGCATTGTAGTTAAAGTTTAAATAAGCAAATTTATTAACGACATTGTATGTAAGCAATTTAAAAGAGGAGCGCTGTCCAAGTTTGACAGGTCCGTCGGTACAAGTTTGCAGAGCCGTAGGAGAAAGACATTAATCATTATCTGGAGGTTTTTGTAGTACAAAAACATGAATCTTCAACATCCTGAACAAACACAGTGAGCATATTGGTCAGAAAAGTGGAAGTTATATAATAACTGTGAGTAAAAACAAATTGTTTATGATAAACTTATTTGAAGTGCGATATGAGGGTATAACATTAACAAACTGCATAAATTGTGTATTAGAGATACAATAAATGCGTTAATCTTAAAAATTAATAGATAGTAAATAGGAATTTCAATTTTCTAGAACATGATTGTCATCTGTGACATGTCATAATAAATTGTACGGGATGAGAAAAATAATCCAATAACTAGAGGTAGACATAGATAGTTAGAAAATTGAGGTACATACTTTTCTATTTTTCAATTAAGAACATTTATGTGTGAATGTGAAGGATGAATGTAAAATATTAAAAAGTTATAGGTTTAATTAGTAAATAGGAATTTTTTTAGAAATATTAAATGTTGTATGTCTTTGATATATTTGTTTATTAAATACATTTAATTAATGTTTTCTGCTATGAAAATTTGTTTATTTAAATATACAGGGTGGATATAAAAATTTCTATTTTTGGAGGAGTAGATTAGAGTATTGGCAGAATTTAATTTTAAATAAATAAATAATAAATAAATAATAAATAAATAATAAATAAATAATAAATAAATAATAAATAAATAATAAATAAATAATAAATAAATAATAAATAAATAATAAATAAATAATAAATAAATAATAAATAAATAATAAATAAATAATAAATAAATAAATAAATAAATAATAAATAAATAATAAATAAATAATAAATAAATAATAAATAAATAATAAATAAATAATAAATAAATAATAAATAAATAATAAATAAATAATAAATAAATAATAAATAAATAATAAATAAATAATAAATAAATAATAAATAAATAATAAATAAATAATAAATAAATAATAAATAAATAATAAATAAATAATAAATAAATAATAAATAAATAATAAATAAATAATAAATAAATAATAAATAAATAATAAATAAATAATAAATAAATAATAAATAAATAATAAATAAATAATAAATAAATAATAAATAAATAATAAATAAATAATAAATAAATAATAAATAAATAATAAATAAATAATAAATAAATAATAAATAAATAATAAATAAATAATAAATAAATAATAAATAAATAATAAATAAATAATAAATAAATAATAAATAAATAATAAATAAATAATAAATAAATAATAAATAAATAATAAATAAATAATAAATAAATAATAAATAAATAATAAATAAATAATAAATAAATAATAAATAAATAATAAATAAATAATAAATAAATAATAAATAAATAATAAATAAATAATAAATAAATAATAAATAAATAATAAATAAATAATAAATAAATAATAAATAAATAATAAATAAATAATAAATAAATAATAAATAAATAATAAATAAATAATAAATAAATAATAAATAAATAATAAATAAATAATAAATAAATAATAAATAAATAATAAATAAATAATAAATAAATAATAAATAAATAATAAATAAATAATAAATAAATAATAAATAAATAATAAATAAATAATAAATAAATAATAAATAAATAATAAATAAATAATAAATAAATAATAAATAAATAATAAATAAATAATAAATAAATAATAAATAAATAATAAATAAATAATAAATAAATAATAAATAAATAATAAATAAATAATAAATAAATAATAAATAAATAATAAATAAATAATAAATAAATAATAAATAAATAATAAATAAATAATAAATAAATAATAAATAATAATAAATAAATAATAAATAAATAATAAATAAATAATAAATAAATAATAAATAAATAATAAATAAATAATAAATAAATAATAAATAAATAATAAATAAATAATAAATAAATAATAAATAAATAATAAATAAATAATAAATAAATAATAATAAATAAATAATAAATAAATAATAAATAAATAATAAATAAATAATAAATAAATAATAAATAAATAATAAATAAATAATAAATAAATAATAAATAAATAATAAATAAATAATAAATAAATAATAAATAAATAATAAATAAATAATAAATAAATAATAAATAAATAATAAATAAATAATAAATAAATAATAAATAAATAATAAATAAATAATAAATAAAATAATAAATAAATAATAAATAAATAATAAATAAAATAATAAATAAATAATAAATAAATAATAAAATAAATAATAAATAAATAATAAATAAATAATAAATAAATAAAATAATAATAAATAAATAATAAATAATAAATAATAAATAATAAATAATAAATAAAATAATAAATAACTAAATAAATAATAAATAAAATATAATAAATAAATAATAAATAAATAATAAATAAATAATAAATAAATAATAAATAAATAATAAATAAATAATAAATAAATAATAAATAAATAATAAATAAATAATAAATAAATAATAAATAAATAATAAATAAATAATAAATAAATAATAAATAAATAATAAATAAATAATAAATAAATAATAAATAAATAATAAATAAATAATAAATAAATAATAAATAAATAATAAATAAATAATAAATAAATAATAAATAAATAATAAATAAATAATAAATAAATAATAAAATAAATAATAAATAAATAATAAATAAATAATAAATAAATAATAAATAAAATAATAAATAAATAATAAATAAATAATAAATAAATAATAAATAAATAATAAATAAATAATAAATAAATAATAAATAAATAATAAATAAATAATAATAAGAAATAAAATAATAAATATTATTATATTATATTTTATTTAGCTTATAAAACAAGATTAAGGTGTCTTAATATTATTGTGTTTGTGTTTATAAGGAACCGCCCCTGGGAAAAGAGAAAAGCTGGTAAGTAAGTAAATAAACATAATAAAAGTGTTTATTTCATTATAAAAAGTGAAGTACTGATTGAATATCATTACAAATGGCGCCCAACGTGGGGCGTTAAAAACAATTGACAGTAAAAGTGTTATTTGTTATGCTGTAAAACTGTCATAAGTGACATAGTTAAAGTGAAAGTGTGACAATATTAGTTTGACTAAAATAAAATTTATTATCATAGAAAATAAAATGGATTTGAGAGGAGGAAAGAAGGTTGGGCAGACAGAAGAAGAGGTTGGAGAGGATATAGGACAAGGAGACATTTCCCAAATAGAAAAACAGAAGGTGCTAGAAATAACGCTTGCAAACAAAAGCGATGGAAGCAAAGAAGGGAAGAATGGCGAGAATAAGGAAGAAGAGAAAGATGAACAAACAAATAAAGGAGACAGACAAGGAAATGCAACACAATTACAACATGAGGGGATAAATAACGATAAATTTGAAATGTTAGGTGAGATGATGGGAAACATAAGTAAAATGATGAATGAAAATATGAATATGATAAGTAAGAAAATGGAGGAAAAATAATACAAAACTAGAAAATAAAATGGATGAAATGGAAGAAAACATGATTAAGCGGATAAAAGAAAATAGTAAGGAAATAGAAGAAAAATTAGAGAAGTTTCAAAGACGAATAGAAGAATCGAAAGAACACATGAAAAATACAATTCTAGAAACAAAGAACGAAATTAGAGAAGAAATGGTGGGAAGGATATTGGAAGTAGAAGAACTTATGGAAAAGAAAATAGAAATATTTAAAGACGAAATAAAAGATATCAAAGTAAAGGAACAAGATACCGTAGAAAGGATGACCACTTTGGAAAATAAATGGATGGATACAATGACGGGAATAGAAGATGGAATAAAACAAAATATAAAAGTTTCAGAAGAGCAAATCATGGAAAAACAGCAGATAGGAGAACAAAAAATTGATGAAAAATTTGACAAAATAAAAAAAGAAATAGAGTCTATAGATGGGAAAATAGTTCAGATGAGACAACAAGGGGAATCAGATGAATATGAGGAAGAAATGAATAAAAGGTTGAAACAAATGGAGAGAAGAATTAAAAATCTACAAGAAGAATACGAAGAAGCAAGGAAAGATGTACCAACAAGAGATCCAATAAACGAGACAAGAATAATTAATACATACATGGTAGCAAAAGGAGAGCATAAATTTAAAGGAAATATTAAAATAATCCATCCCAAAGTTTTTATTAAAAGTCTGAGAAATAAAACCAAAAATATTAGAAGTACTGAAGACCTCAAAGAAATGATAAGGGAAAATTTGGAAAATCAAGCATTAATTTGGTATGACAGTATTGAAGAAGAGATTAATGAGTTTGAAGATTTTGAGAGGTTATTCATGAGATATTTCTGGGGTGACACTGCACAGACTGTAGCTCGAGAGAAATTATACTTTGGGAAATTTGATGAAAAGAGAAGTAATAGTCTGAGTAATTATGCTTTACAATTATACACCACAGCCAAGTACTTGGAACCACGAATGAGAGATGAGGAAATAGTAATGTTCATATCCAGACATTTTAAGGCTGAAATTTCTGAAACTATAGCCATTCAAAATATTAAAAATATGGAACATCTAGGAAACTATTTAAAAAGAATAGAACTCTCAAAACAAAGAACATATAATACAAACAGGACGACACAAAGCAATAACAACTACAATTCCGACAGAATATTGCAAAGTCGACAAAATAAAGGGAATTATGGGGAAAATAATTATCAAAGTTTAATAAACAATCAGAATAACAAACAATATTATGGCAATAATAATAATAATTATAATAGGAACTTTAACTCTAATAATAATGGTTATAATAATAGAAATTATAATAATTACAATAGATACAATAATAATAATAATAATAATAATAATAATAGAGTAAATTATAATAATAATAATAATAATAATGGAAATAGTCAAAATACAATTAATAATAATAATATTAATGCTGAACGTACCAATCAAAATAATAGAAACCAACCAGGCTATAGGCAAAATAATTATAATGCAAATCAAAATAACTACAACAGACCTAGGGCTAATTCTTTGAATAGGGAAAGATATGTCAATTATATGTCAGTTGACAATGAGCAAACTCCCAGGAGAAGAAGTTTTTCTGGCACAGACTGTGAACAAATGGTCGATACTAGTGGTCAGGAAAATGTTGAACAATCTCAAAATTTTTAATAAATAGCACTTTGAACAAAAATCTATATATTTGCACATATGAACATCCCAGAGAATTTATAAATGTAAATGAATCATTTAATAATGATCAAAATGTAGGGTTAGTAACTTTTCAGGCTAAAATTTTTAATTCAATAATTAAAATACTAATTGATACAGGTTCGGAAATTTCGTTAATAAACCAAAATTTAATAAATAGCTTGCCCGAATTGCAAAAGGAGGTGGTGAGAATTACTAAATTAACATTAATAGGAGCGAATAGAAAGAAATTGTGTGAAGTAAACAAAATGATTAATTTAAATATTATTATAAATAATAAAAATGTTTGTTTAGAATTAATTATTGTTCCTGGTATGGAAACAGACATTGTCTTGGGTAGTGATCAACTATTAAAATATAATGCTATCATTGATTATGAAAATAAATTATTAAAAATTGAGGAGAATTGGGTAAAAGTGAACATAGATATTCAAGAAGGTTTTGATAGTAATAAAATTATAAGGAATATGAATGTTTATTGTGAAGAAGGTGAAAATAATAATATAAATAAATTAAATATTAATGATGATGAATTAATTGAAAATATTATTATGGATTGCGAAGAAAAATATTTAGGTAAAGTAAAGGAAATAGTAGAGAGATATTATAGATTATTTTCAAAAGAATCTAGAGTAGCAAGTGAATATGTTCATAGAATAGAAGTTATAAGTAATAATAATTTTAAAGTTAAGACACCCAATTCCGTATAAATATAAAGATCAAGTAAGAACTGAAATGGAGAAACTGATAAATGATGGCATTATAGAATATAGTAACACTCAATACATAAACCCAATAGTTATTGTTAAAAAGAAAAACAATGAGATAAGACTCTGTTTGGACGCCAGAACAATAAATAATATCACCATACCGCAATATGAAGCTCCTATGTCGATAGAGGCAATTTTAGGAAGAATCACTAGTAAAAATTTTTTTTTCAAAATTAGATTTGAAGCATAGTTTTTGGCTAATTCCTTTACATAAAGATTCGAGGAATCTTTCATATTAACCAATTATATAGATTTTGGGAGTAGAATATTATATTAATCACAAGTATTGTAAATAATTGAATTGAAATTGATATTTAAAATTTTACTAAAAGGTTTTAGAAAAATTTCAAATATAAATTTGGGAAATTGTAACGAAATTGGTATATCCCAACGTAGAATAACATTATTATTATGGGAATTTTATATACTAACTTATATTAAATAATAACTAACAAAATAACACCCAGTACATTAAAAATATCGGATCAAATAAAATGCCAAAGTCGAACGTTGTTTGGTAAGGTTAATTTGAATGGAAGGTACGATAAACACTGAAAAATACATGTCCAGAGTCAATAACTTAGATTTTGTAATAAAATTGTGAATAAAATAAAAATAAAGTTAAATTCAGCTAATATCGAGATTAATATACCAAAATGCTAATTCCATAACCATTAAGGGTTTTAATTGGTTTCTCATTGTCATTATGAAGCTTCTCCTTGGTAAAAAAAAAAGACAGTTTTTGTTAGACAGAAATGTTGGCAGTTTTTGGAGTTGTCAATTTGATATAAAAAATTTAAAATAATAGTATAAAAGGAAAAATCCAACCCAAAATCGAGGTCCAAGCATTGTAGTTAAAGTTTAAATAAGCAAATTTATTAACGACATTGTATGTAAGCAATTTAAAAGAGGAGCGCTGTCCAAGTTTGACAGGTCCGTCGGTACAAGTTTGCAGAGCCGTAGGAGAAAGACATTAATCATTATCTGGAGGTTTTTGTAGTACAAAAACATGAATCTTCAACATCCTGAACAAACACAGTGAGCATATTGGTCAGAAAAGTGGAAGTTATATAATAACTGTGAGTAAAAACAAATTGTTTATGATAAACTTATTTGAAGTGCGATATGAGGGTATAACATTAACAAACTGCATAAATTGTGTATTAGAGATACAATAAATGCGTTAATCTTAAAAATTAATAGATAGTAAATAGGAATTTCAATTTTCTAGAACATGATTGTCATCTGTGACATGTCATAATAAATTGTACGGGATGAGAAAAATAATCCAATAACTAGAGGTAGACATAGATAGTTAGAAA
>OV651817.1:1316076-1558576 GCA_927349885.1 Psylliodes chrysocephalus | reverse complement strand
GGTGAACTATAGTACGGGTTACTTCCTTTACTGGAACTGCTAAGCCAAGCATTGACGATAGTGTGTCCAAATTAAATAATAGCTACTAAATACTACAGGAGTGGCACAAGAAGCTTTACAGAATGGATACAAATAAGAAGGCCATAGATGTTAGGTGGCCTTTGGAAGAAAAGTATTATTTCCACAACAAGGTGCTGTCAATAATGACAAATATACTTTAAAAGTAAACTTTCTTTTTATATTATTAGCCAAATAATCCGAATAAAATTCGTGAATTTTCAGGTACCACATGGACCAAAAAAAGCTTATTGAAAAAGGACAGAAGAGAAAGGAAGTTCTTCAGCCAGAAAGACAATCTAGGGTTGCCAACAAATTACCATATTTTAGGACTAAATGACCTTTGTCTTGAACTTTAATTTGAATAAATGAAAGTGAATGTAGATTTTAGCAAAGAAGTAATTTGGAATTTGAACAATTGCAATTAGATTAATAACAGAGAAGAAGGAAGGTCAAGGTCGACAATTTGTCAAATAGTTTGTTTACATTCAGGTACAGGTTGAAAATTAATATACATAATTTGAACAATCTTGTGTTTTATTTTATCGACAGGTAAGCTTATTATTAAATTATTTAAATTTTATATAAATATTGCAACGATAAAATGCGAACCCTAACAAGTGTCTAAGACCAACCAAAGACTACTTCAAAATGGCACTTAACAAGTCACATACCACATATCTACATGATCTACCTATTTAGACAAAATACTATTATTCTGTTATTTATTAAAACACACTATTTTTTAGTGAACATGGACATGCAAAAGCCTGCCATAAGGGTATATGATAGAGTTAGACCAAGAATTATTTGGAATGTGCTATGAAATAGGTACACTTAGAAAAAGTCATATGGAGAATTAAGTGTGATAACATTTTACGATGTGTATCTCAATAGTTTAAAATATAAAAAAATCCTAACTGAAAAACTTGAAATTTTTAGCAAACATCAATCTTAAAGGAGAAGCCCTTTCATTATAAAAAAAATCTGATTAAATATGGGGGATTTAAGGGGGGTTGAAATTAAAAAAAATCAAAGTATGTGAGTTTTTGTAGTGCCGTGTGCTATGACGTCACATACTTTGATTTTCTTTTACTATACGGAGAATGGTCACACTGCGCAGCTTTCTGAGTGCCTTTTAAAAGGAGATAGAAAACTCCGCCATTTTGAACCCTTATCACGTGTTGCCTACATCTTGGCGCAATATTTTTAATAGGTGGGTTTTAATCATCCGCTTCTGCTTCGGAATTGTCGGTTTTCTTCTTTTAATCTGACAGGTTAAAAGGACTAATGTAATTGTCAGTATCGCTAATAGTGGCCTACTAGATAAATTAGTTCCGTATTTTCGTTTTATGGCGATATCTATCTTGTTCGTAAAATAATTTTTTGCTGCGAACTGGTTTATTTTGGGCAAAAAATTCAAGAGACATTTTTTGTTTAGAATGAAACAGCCTATCGGAAATGGTAAACAAATAATAAGACAAAAAGTTACGTTGGAACGAAATTTTAGGGGTTGCGTTTTCCACCCCTTACAACCAAATAAATTACTGGCTAAGTGTCTTTTTGGTAGTAGAAAATATCAGGTTAATTTCAATATTGTAACTTGTTTAGTGCTTGTGAAAAAAATTGTTAAACACATTTTATGTACCCCCTTTAAGGGGCTGTATCTTGACAAGGGATGCTTCAATGAAGTTTCTTTTTATGAAAGATCCTATCTTTTTTCGATGAGGAATCACCCCCTAAAATGTTTTACACTTATTTAGTTACACCCTGTATAAATTAATTAGTACGTCATAAATAAATTGTAAATAGTTTGTTTTAAATAAATAAACTTTAAATAAATTAAACTATCTATTGAAAACATCGTTTAACTATAGTGGATACACATATTAGGAAAACTGGTCATAGGATTAAAACAAAATTTGGCTCAGTTATATAATGAACTTTTATTAATGTAAAAATCTGATGTGTCCAACACATGACTTTCCTATCTAGTTATTATAGGCATTTTCCGGTTATTTTGTACAACCTATTGCAGCATCTCTATAAATGTTTAGAGGATAAACTAAATATATACATTTTACACATACATCTACCTCGAAACATTTTTCTATAGATATTCATTGAAAACGAAAATACAGAAAAATTTAAATTTAGCACTTTTCCATTACGGTCCATTTTAGAAAAATCATGTATAAACAAAAATTATAGAAATCGATATCGCAAACAACTTTTAGTTCAACAATTTTCATAAAAATCAGAATTTTGCACATTTTGTCAAATTTCTCGAATACGGACCATTTCAGGAAATTTTGACATAAAACAAAAATTATAGATAATAATATTAGAAGTAACTTTTATTTGAACAATTTTCTTCTCCAAACATAAATAACAGATATATTCCATAAAATATAAAAACGGCCTCCCATAAAGTACCCCCCCAGATGTTCCGACTTTGTCCAAAATCTAATCATTTCACGTCAGGCCGAAATAAACCTTAAGTTTAAAATTTAATGTTTTTTCCTTTATCCGTTTTTGAGTTTTCTTCAAATTTCGAAATTTACACATTTTCTCAAATATTTCGAATACGGTCCATTTTAGAGAAATTATGTATAGGACAAAAATTATAGAGAATTATATTACAAACAACTTTTATTTGAACAATTTTTATAAAAAATTATGTTTTTTACATTTTGTCAAATTTCTCGAATACGGACCATTTTAGGAAAATTTTGTATAAAACAAAAATTATAGATAATTATATTAGAAGTAACTTTTATTTGAAGAATTTTCTTCTCTTAACGTAAATAACAGATATATTCCATAAAATATAAAAATGACCACCTATAAAGTACCCCCCCAGATGTTCCGATACTGCCCAAAATCTAATCAGCTCATTGGACGCTGAAACAAAGCTTAAGTTTAAAATTTGGTGTTTTTCTGTGTATCGGTTCATGAGTTATGCGTTATACAGACACACACACACACAGACACACAGACACACAGACACACAGACACACACACACACACAGACATCATCGCGAAAATAGTCAAAACGGATTCAGGGGACCTCAAAACGTAAAAATCCGTCGAAAACTCGAGGTCGAAAAAAATCATGATTCCTATACTTTCCTTATATCTGTATACAGATAGGAAAGTAAAAATGTAAAATACAAGGTATTTTTGCAATTGATTTAATACTGTATGACTTAGAGTGACAGGTCTTACATTTATTTAATATAATATTAAAAATTCAGGATACATTGTTTATACAGGGTGACTCGTTAAAGCCGAAAAACAATAACTTTTTATAAAATGTTATTGTAAAATAAACTATAATTCATTTAACTGAAGTTTTTTTTTATTTTTTCCAGCATTTTTCGCACAGTTGACACAGGAGTTGACATTTATTTATGCTTGAGATCTATTCGCCTATCCTCAATGGCTGCAAATGACCCCGCACTTTTTACATTGATTTTGGGTACTGACAGAATTTGTTCAAATTTTAGTATGTTATTTTTCAGATCATTAGGGGCAAGTTTCTTATGGACCTCATGTAGGCAGCTTTGCAGGGTGAGCTGTTAGAAGGATTCAAAAGTAAGGAGTGCAGAATTAATATTTTCTAATATATATCCACCACTCTTTAATAATTCTTGTTTTTTCAATGAAACCTATGTCATGTGTTACACTTTTATATAATTTGTTCATGCTTATTTAAACTTTGTAAAATAAATTATACAGTGTGTTCAAAAAATTAGGAATATCAGTTTCTGAAATTTGGTGCATTTTACGTGTATTACCATAGTTAGAATATGATTTCTGACCATTTTTCTGTTTCATTTCATATTAGATAATTTTTATAAGTAATACAGGGTGTGATAGAATTACATAAACAAATAAGAATTATAAAAAGGCATTTATTTATCGAAAAATTGGTATTCCTAAAATATTGTAGAAAGTCTTGAAACGAATTTAGTTTTGCTCGTTGTTTAGATTTGAACATTTTTCTTTATATTCACCAATTAAATTAACATCCTGTACATGAAATTAATTATTTATTAAACTAAAATGTTTAATTTTATATGCAATTAATAATAAACATGTTCCAATTACGTATCTAGTTCGATGTGTAAATTATAATAATAAAAATGCTGACTTATTTCAAAATTATTTTCTAAACATTGAACTAGAGAGACTGAAATTGGAATAAAAATATTTTTCTAATGTACATTTAAATAATTAAATAATATTAGTTGTTATTGTATATTGTTTATTCTGTGATAATATAAATGTAAATGAAAACCAAAAATAAAGAGATTGACTAAGAACATGTGGTAATTTACTTTACAAAATTATCTCTGAAATGAGATTCATGAAAACCATCTTGTAGTATTAATTATAAAATTCATCTTTGAAATTTATTCACTCGTATTATAATCATAGCTCTGTTTATCTAAGCAAGTCCCGTTCTACGCTTACTTAAACGTAGAAATAATTCTACTAACTTTGACTTGAATGAATGACTTGAAAGACATATTCTAATTGAAAGGCCCTTTCTGATTTTTATATACAGTACAGATATCAACTTATCACTTTTAAATATAATTCTATTTTTGAGGATTTAGTAGGTTAATTTTAGTTAAATTAAAACATAAAAAAACTTTTACAGTTTTTTCAGTAATAATTTATTTAAAAAATAATTATAATTTATTCACAAAAATACAATAATAATTACAATTACAAAGTATTATTATACAAATTTAAAAAACGGTATCTGTGAATAAAAACAAAAGAAATATATTTAAAATCTAAAATAATATTTAAAAGTAACATAAATTACTAAAATCGATTTAAACATAAATAAATTAAAAATATAACATAATGTAGGTGCTATAAATTATATTAGCATTTAAAATTTTTTATTTTAATATTTTAATACAAAAAACTCAAAAATTTAAGATCTATAATCTAAAAACTTAAAAACCTGCACAATCATTTTTTTGGGATAATGTTTAATTTTCAAAATAACCATGGATCATACTGCCAGAATTAGCTAAAATAAATTGTTTTAGTCTTTTTTTAAAAGTGTACAAGTTTGATTCAGTTTGAATGCTCTTAGGAATTATATTGTACAGTTTGGGTGCGAAATAGGAAAATGATCTCTGTGAAACCACTTTGAACATTAATGGAGCTAAATAACGACATTTTTGTCTAGTATTATATTCATGATATACTAGACCTTGAGGTTTACGAACATGATATTTGTTGCGACAGCAAAAAAAATACAATTTATTTATTTATTTATTTATATATATAAACGGGACATTCCCCTTTTAGTTAAATACAATGTTATGTATAGCATTACACAGTATAATTTCGATTAATAAAATAAAGTTACAAATTAAATAATACAAATAATAGTTAAAATAGATAAAATACAAATAGTACTATAGTACAGTTAATAAAGTACATTTATAAAAAAATAAGTAAAAATACACCTTTAATAAGTACCATTACAATACATTATACTAAACTGCACCCCTGAGAGTCTCCATAAATGAGCTGACGGAGCTAAAGAAATCGAGGTCAGCACGGTAAGTATTTGCGAACCTAGCAGAACGAACAATGAAGGTATTACGTCCATAATTCGTCCTGTGGAAGGGTATTTGAAAAATGTTCGCTGAGCGGGTTGTCCTGGGTGGGACGTGAATTCCTATCTCTTGCAACAATTGAGGACACGGTACTCGAGAATTAAATATGTTATATAACATTATGAAATCTTTCTTGTTTCGACGGCTATTAATAGATTGGATATTCAAATCTGTCTCCAATTTAGAGTAGTTAATATCTTCGACTCCAATACCCTGCTTAAAGGCCACATAACGTAAGAACTTATGCTGGACTCTTTCTAATTTGACAATATGTGAGACATAGTTTGGGGACCAAACACATGAAGCGTATTCTAAATGAGTTCTAACTAAAGAACAATATAAGATTTTAAGTGTGTTGATGTTTGAGAAATCCTGAGTAGTTCTTTTTAGAAATCCTAACATCTGTAGAGATTTGTTGATAATATTTGAAATATGTGGAACAAAAGATAGTTGTGAGTCAAAGTTGACCCCTAGATCTCTAATAATATTGCAGTTCTCCAAGATATTGGCACTGATTGTATATTGAAAATTAATTGTATCACGAGTTCGATGGAATATGATAACATTACATTTATCCGAATTTAGGCTCATTCCATTTAAGTCACACCAATTGACTAGGTTATCTAAATCAGACTGCAATGACACACAGTGAAGGTCAGATGATACTGTAGAGTACAGTTTGAGATCATCTGCAAATAAAAGGAATTTACCGAAATGAAAACAGGATTTAATATCGTTTACAAATATATTAAAAAGTAGTGGTCCTAGATGTGAGCCCTGCGGGACGCCTGAAGGTACGTGTATGCCGTATGACTTGTAGTTTGAAATATGTACAATTTGACGTCTATCAATTAAATAGCTTTCTAACCAATTTAAAAGTGATCCATTTACCCCAGCCATTTTCAATTTGTGGATTAAAACTCTATGGTTTACCCGGTCAAAGGCTTTGGAGAAATCAGTATAAATAGAATGCACTTCATATCCATTTTCAAGGGCATTTGACAGGTAGTGGGAATATGTTAATAAATTTAATTCTGTTGAACTTTTACGTCTAAAGCCAAATTGTTGATCTATGAGTATATTGTTGAGTGAAGATGTTAAAGGTTCGCAAACCAGATTTTCAAATAATTTTGGTATGGTACTCAAGATACTGATTCCTCGATAGTTCTTTACTTCGGATTTGTTGCCAGATTTAAAAATTGGTGTTATATAACTTATCTTCCAGACTGTTGGAAATATGCCCAGAGAGAGAGAAAAGTTAAAAATTATGAACAGTGGTCGTGCTAAAATAAAAGAACATGGTTTTAGAATAGATGGAGGAATTCCATCCGGCCCAGGACACTTACGAATATCTAAAGCTGCTAGTTTAGTATAAACATCGGATATTTTAATATCACAGTTAAATATATTTATGTTATTGACATATACAGGTACCTTTGAAATATCACAATCATTATGAACATATACTTTTGAAAAAAAATCAGCAAACAAATTAACTATATCATTGCCACTAGAACTTGTTATGCCATTATATATTAATTCACTTGGAAAGTTTGAGGTTTTTCTTTTGTCATTTACAAATTTCCAAAACTGTTTTAAGTTATTTGGTATTGAAGATTCTGTTTGAGAAATATAATTGTGATGCGATTCTTTTACCAGTCTTTTACAAAGTGATCTAAGTCTTGCAAACTCTTGATAATCTTGTAATGAATTAGTTATTTTGTATTTTTTATGAGCTCTTTTTTTAGTTATTATACAGTTTCTCAGTTCTGTGGAATACCATCTAGGAAATGTTGTGTTACAGAATTTTTTCAGTGGTACATATAGATCAATAGCTAAATATAGAATATTATATAAAATATTTACCATGTTTTCAAGAGTTTGATTATAAAATACTTCTTCCCAAATGAAACTGCTTAAAAATATTATGATTGACCTAGTATCTGCCGATTTAAAATCTCTATAAAAACCTTCAGGCGTTAAACCAGCTTGGTTACTGTCAATAAAACTTAACTTAAACATTAAAGGTGGATGAAAACCGTCTATTGGTACAATGTTGAAGTCAGCTCTTTCTACAGATACATTGTGATTTTGCATAAAAATTAAGTCTAAAATTGAATTTACATTGTTATGGATAGAGTTAAGTTGAAATAAGTTATGAAAAGCACACATATTAGATAAGACTTCAAGAGATTGAGCTTCTGATGGTGATGCCTTGAATAATGGTGCAGCTATTGAACTCAAGTCATCATTTAACCAGGCACTATGAGGGAGATTAAAGTCTCCAAGAATGCAAAGTTGAGCACTGGGAAATTGTTCATAAATTTGGTCCAGTTCTTCACTCAGTGAAATATATGCAGCAGTAGGTGATTTTGGGTGGAAATAGGCAACAGATAAAATATACTGAGAGTTGGCTTGGCCCAATAGTACAAACAGATATTCATAATTTTGAGATGATTTAATAACTTTGGAGTTGATAGCTTTGTGAACTGCAATGAGTACGCCACCACCTCTAGAATAGTTACTAGTTTCTTGTGTACGATCCTTTCTATAAATATTGTAGTTGATCATATTAAGTTCTGAGTTGGTGTGACCATTTGTCAGCCATGTTTCAGTAATTACAATTATATCATACTCACAAGATGTAACATTTTCCAACAAAGTATGCAACTTTGTACGGATGCCGCGAACATTTTGATAATATACTGTTATGGTGCCTTTTTTGTTAGATGTGTGGCGACTTGAAGTATCTCTATAAGGATTAACTAGTTTTTTTTAATCACTGTAGGATTTCCATTTACATATCTTATGCGCACTTCTTCCCCATTAGATCGTCTAGTTTGTAATTCATGCTGGGCAGATTTTTCAGCTTCTTGTTGTTTTTTGGTTAGATCTGCATTGACAAACACTTTGGTTGTTTTTAGGTTGGCTCTACCATTCAGGACGTTTGTGACTTCAACTTTGCTAGATAGCTGCACTTTTAAAGATCGAAAACCATTTTTGTTAGCTTTACCAACTCGTGCTAGGTTTTTGATTGTAATGGGTTCTGAAGTTGCCTTACTAATTAATTTTTGTACTTCTGCATGATCGTTGTCGCTGTCTGCTAGGTTGAAGAACATAACGTTATGGGATCGTTTTTCACGTTCGTATAACTCGGACATGATATCTTGATTGCTTGTGGTTAGGGCCGGATAATCATTGTTTGTGGTTAGTGCCGAATTGGCAGTTGCTTGTCGGTTTTGGTTTTCCACCTTAGCCTTAAGGGCTTCTAGCTCCGATGTTACGTCGTCAATTGCTTTAGATAAAACTGGTAGCTGATCTATTTCCTTTTTAAGATAAGTGATCTCTTTTCTTAGTATTG
Organism: Psylliodes chrysocephalus; assembly: GCA_927349885.1. Lineage (NCBI taxonomy): Eukaryota > Metazoa > Arthropoda > Insecta > Coleoptera > Chrysomelidae > Psylliodes > Psylliodes chrysocephalus. The sequence goes on along the minus strand of OV651817.1, from coordinate 1,549,507 downwards.
CCATTTGGTTCAGAAGAGCTGGGACACTCTTAAAGGCTGTGCGACAATCTGGGCAAAAGTAAACTAAGGTCCTTTTCTGAATAACTATGGCTCGTAACTCAGAAGCTGTAAGACCAGTGCAACTATCTGATAAGTGCATTGTCGAATGACAACTGTCGCAATTTATAAATTTTTCAGAGTCTACAACAGTACTGTCACAGGTGATACAGTTGCTTACCATTTTTAAAAATATACAATTTCTCCTGGACTATCGCAAAACTATTAAATTTTGCAGCAAAAAGCTCCTTGACTATCGAGTTCCAACTAATTGAGATTGCCTTTATCACAAAATGTTTTTTGACTTTTAGTAAAAAAAAACTTGTTTTGGTTAAGTTTTGTGATTTAAAATGAAGTTATACTTAACAACAACTATTTTTCACTGGATAACACTCACTACGTATAGATAATAAATCTGGTTTTATTTTGGTATAAAAATGAACTTAAAAGACCGTAATTTCCCGTATGAAAAACCGGATTTTATTGGAGTAAAATAAACCTGACCTTTTTGTTCCAACAAATTCACACACATTCACACACATCTTATATCCATTATTTTTGTTACGGTATACAAGGTTTCTGTAGGATATCTAGATTTTTTGAATAAATTAACTTTAGAAATCGCCTTTGTGTGACTTCTAAAGAGTGAAGGTGTGTTTTCAAAGCTGCACCCCACACAGTGATTGCATACCGAAGATGGCTTTCAACTAGAGCACAATAAAGGGTTTTAAGATGGTATTACACAAATATCTTTTAAAAATTTGAATTTGTACAAAATACTGCATAATTTATTTACTGTGTAGGATATGTGTAGGTTCCATTTTAAATAAGGGTCTATTATTACTCCAAGATATTTAATTTTATTTTTATTTAAAATGAAAAAAGAGTCTCCGCCATCAGTAATTTTTAGGTGATCAAACGGTGGTGCCCCATATGAATTGCAGCTAAATGGTAAACAATGTGTTTTTTCTATATTTATAGTCAATAATTTTTTATCCAAACATTTTTTAATAATTAGAAAGTCTTGTTCCGCTTTAGTTTTTAAGTTAAGCCAGCTATCGTCAGAATAGAAAATAACTGTGTCATCCGCGAACCCAGTTATGTTTCCTATACTTCCCTGTGAAAACAAATCATTTATATATATATATATATATATATATATATATATATATATATATATATATATGTTATAAAGAATAGGACCCAGTATAGATCCCTGTGTTACCCCATATTCGATAGCTTGCCATCTACTGGAAACTCAATCCACTCTTACTACCTGAAATCTATCACTTAAATAGTTTTTAAACAAATTTAACGAATTACCTCGTATGACAATGCTCTCTAAGGCTTGTAGGAGTAGATTGTGATATACAGTGTCGAAAACTTTCGACAGATCAATAAAAATGCACAAACATGGTTTGATTTCATTTAGGGAAGTTGTTATTTTTGAAATTAGGTTTAGAATAGCATCTTCCGTTGATTTTTTTTCTCTAAATCCGTACTGCTGTTCAGATATTATATTAAATTTGTTCAAGTATGATTGAAGCCGATTTTTTATTAGTTTTTCGAAAATTTTAGATAAGTGCGTAACTAGTGAAATAGGTCGATAATTAGTAGGATCCGTTATGTCCCCTTTTTTAAATATAGGTGTAATAATGGTATTTTTAAATGCCGAAGGATAAATATCTTTTACTATACGTTGATTTAAAATATATATTATTTTTTGTGTTTCTTTCTTTATTGATCAGAATAATTACAAAATGATTCTACAAGGTTGGCGAGTGTTAAAATAAATAACTAAATTTTCATGAAAGGGTTAACACGTTGCTATCTTTGCAATTTCAGACTACATTTGCTGCGTTTCTTTATCAATATCGGATGCATCCGAGATGTTGTGAATCTTTGATCACGTGATCGTATGTAAATATTCAAGCGTAGCAATTCTATTTTCTTCTTTCTTTTCTGATTGTCATTAAGAACAATTTCAAAAGTTTGTTATTAGGAATTTTTTGATAGTAGGTAAGTTTATTTTTATTAGGAAACTTTCTATGTGGGCGTGCCTTCGTTTTTTTTGCAATATATTTGAGTTCTGCGAATAATGTGAAGAACACTGTATTTATAGATTCCAATAAAATTCAAGAGAATCCCCATTACTAGATATTACAGTACATGTAAGATTGGTTCAAGAACTATATGGATGTGTGCTCATATTTTAAGTGTTTTTTGGTACCTGGACTACGCATGATTTGAAAATTATATAAAGTACCCTTTAAGTGTTTTATTAAGGACTATTTTAGATGCTGTTGAAAGATGAGTAAGACTTTGAAGGTGTGTAAATAGTTAATATACAGGGTGGCGCGCGGCGGACGCATGGATTTGAAGAGGGGATTAGTACGGTCTTAATTTGGCTAGACGGTTGAGAGTCGGCAGGCACGAAAGAGGAGGAAGGGAAATTTATGTACCGCTCGGTGTCAGTTGCCGTTATGGAGTGGTCTGTTAAACAACGCGTCTTTTGTGTCGAAACTTATTTGTCGAACGCCCGTTCTATCATCCGCGTGCAACGTGCTTTCCGTTTAAGGTTTAATATAGCCCCCCGAGGCCGTATTCCCGATCGCAATCGAATTCTTGCGTGGGTTAAAGCATTCCAGGATACAGGAAATGTGTCCACGGTAAGAAGGGTGCCTCCGATTACCGTCACTACCCCAGAAAACATCCAGAGGGTACGAGATGCACTTCAACGATCTCCCAGGCGTTCAGTTCGGAAACAGGCAGGTGCCCTCGGCATTTCGAGACGTTCTATTCAAAGAGTTGTAAAACAACATCTTCATTATTGCCCCTACAAGATGGTTGTCGTCCAAGAATTAAAGCCTCGTGATTTTGAAGCCAGAGCATGCGCTAGTGAAAATATGCTTGCTGCATTGCCTCGAGAAGTAATCGTTTTCTTCTCTGACGAGGCCCATTTTCACCTCATTGGATGTGTTAATAAACAAAATATGCGGTATTAGAGTGACACAAATCCCAAGTAGCTACACCAGAGGCCCTTGCACTCCGACAGGGTGACAGTATGGTGTGCAATTTCAAGAACTGGGATCATCGGTCCTTTCTTTCTTGAAGAAAATAATCGAGCGGTTTCCGTCACTTCTGCACGTTACCTGGCCATGCTCCAGGAATTTTTTTTTGCCTCAGTTGGAAGCGATGGAGCTGGAAGACGTCTGGTTTCAGCAGGACGGAGCCACAACCCACACAGCAAGGATTTGCATGGACTTATTGCGAGACAGATTTTCCGGGCGCCTCATCTCTCTAAGAGGCGATTTGATCTGGCCAGCGCGCTCTCCTTATTTGGCACCTTGTGATTTTTTTCTGTGGGGATACCTGAAATCCAAAGTTTATAACGATCGTCCTAGGACCCTGGAAGCCCTCAAAATCAAGATTCGAGCTCAAATCTTCGAAATTCCTGTGGAAATGCTTGAAAGAGTACACGAATCCTTTAGAAAAAGACTTGCTTAATGTTTGGAGTGTAAGGGGCGCCATTTGGGCGATACTTCGTTTAAAACCTAAACTTCCTATGTTAATAAAAAAGGAAATAATAAAAAAATTAGAGATTTTTTAACAGTCTGCGTTTTATTTCATTTCAAAATCCTTGCGTCTGCCACGCGCCACCCTGTATTTAATAAAACATGTTTTTAGAAATGTAGATTCTTTTATATGGGTTTATAATTTAGTGGAAGTCTAAAAATCTATGTAAAGAAACTATAATATTTTTGTATTAAATATTATGTCTTTTTGTCACACCCTGTATAATAAATAAATAGTATCCAGTAATATATATAAAAAATAAATGATCATCTATTTATGGTTATACATGAAAATACACTTTATTTTGGTAATTAATTTTCAAATTTTTTGAACACTCTGTATGATTTATTTTACAAAGTGAAAGTATGCATTAACAAGCCATACACAAGGGTAACTCATGCTATAAGTTTCATGTAAAAAACATGAATTACTTAAGAGTGGTAAAGATATATATAAAAATATTAATTCTGCACTCCTTACTTTTGACTCCTTCTGACAGCTCACCCTGTAGAGTTGCAAACTTGGTGTCCATAAGAAAGTTGCCCATTATGACCTAAAAACTATCATACCAAAATTTTAATAAATTCTGTCAGTACCCAAAATCAATGTAAAAAGTGCGGGGTCCTTTGTCTATAACATCGTCGTAAAATTTTGGATTTTCTGATAACTGTTTAACAAGCTGTTTTTCAATGGATATTAGTGCTAAATTAAAGAGTATGTCTTCACTTGTTGAATTTCGTATAAAACTTTTAATGCGCTTTAAAGCTGAAAAACTTCGCTTAACTGACGTACTTGTGGCTGGGATGGTTAGTACTAATTCACTCAACTTGACGACTTCACAAAGGGACTTATTTAATCCAGTTGTTATAAGAAAATTTAACACAATAATGGGCATCAGTTTCAGCATCCCATGTTCCTTTATTATCCCAAACGTCTTGAAAAAAGTGTATTAAAGAATCACGGTATTGAAACACTGCACTAAACGTCCATTGTAGTTCCATCGCGTCGGAGCAACTTTTGGAAACCTTTTTTGAAAGTGAATGTCCAAAGCGCGAGTTCTTTTTGATGACTTTGAAAAGAAGGAAGTCAAACCATTGAACGTCGAAAAGAAAACTTTGCAATCTTTAATATTATCCATGCTTTGCGATAAAACCAAATTAAGTCTATGTGCTAGACAGTGAACGAAAATTGGAAGTTTAAACTTCTCTTTCACTTTAGCTTGAAGGCCTCCTAAATGGCCAGCGATTACGGCAGCACTATCGTTGCTCTGAACAACAAGCTTAGAACCACATTCTAAACTTGAAATAATGTCACAAACAATTTTAAAAAATGCATTCTACAGTTCGTTCGCTAGTGACGTCCAAAAATCCTAAGAATCGCTCTTGAGGAATGCCATCCAATACATATCGCACAACAATGGACAATTGACTTAAGTTTGCTACATCTGTGGTTTTATCAAGCGCAATTGATACAAAAGGTGCTTTTTTAATTTTACTTTTAATGTGATCCATCACAACGTCGGCAGTGCATTTACTCGGAGGTACCTCGGAAAGTCGTCGAATCAATAAAATAATTTTTTAGAGTATCATCGTATTTTGCTAAATAAAAACTTAGAAGGTCCATGTAATTTTCTCGATTGGCGGATCCACTTGCTTCATTGTGACCCCTAAAACTTAGTTCATGCTCTCCCAGGAAACAAGTTACATATAATACTCCTAAGACGTCCCTATTTTTTTTACCCTTTCATTGTGAATTTTGTTGCTTATTTTTAAATGATTGTCCGAACTATGTTTAATACGATAGGTCCCGAATGTTTTTCTTCAATTGTAGCACTTATATGTGATTTGCTATTTACATGTCGTTTTACACTTTTGTGAAAATTATTCAAGTCTATAATATCGACTGAGTTACATAGTGTTTTTTCGGCTATATTAAAAAGTAGGCAAGGCCAGCAAAACAATTTCTTCAAAGTTTTGCAGCCGGTTAACCATTCATACTGTTCATAGAACCCTACGTGAAAATGCCTGGTAAATTTCTTTGCTGACTTTTCTACTTTCGTCTCTAAATTGATAGGATCTTTTAGTCTACTAGAAATAATAACGTTAGTACATTTACGAAGTTTACGTAATGTTTCAGAGAAAATGTAGTACCCAATTTAATATTAATTTTTATGCATTGTAAACTGAAAAATATTTATTTTTAAATCTCAAAGTGTAGGGAAGCGGTGCTTCCCCCGCTTCCATGGACCGCACGCCCCTGTTTTAAACAGACTATAGGTAAAAAAAAAATCACTTACCTGATATGAAAATTAAACGTATTTGTGGAGCACCTCTAAAACTATAATTATTGTTAGTTTGCACTTCTACGTGTTCAATATACCTCAGCTCGTTTCTTGTTCCCTTGCAACCATCCGAGGGATATTAATATGCATTGTTGGCTCACCGATATAGTTGAATTTTCACTAAAATATTTCATTTTTGTTATAATAAGGAATACAGGCCCAGACGATACAAAATAAATGAAAACATAAAATATACCAACTTTAAAAATAATGTAGGAAAAATGAAAATTTCTCAAGTGTGACCAATTTAAAATAAAATAGAAGGAAAAGAGAACAATTCTCAAAGACCGTGTGATCATTAATAATGATGATTTACTAACACATACATTTTTTAAGGTAAAATGTTTACCATAAGAAAAGATATTTAGAAAATTATGTATTTATTAAATTCATTATATCCATAGGCGCCGAATCCTCGGGGCTCTGGGGGCGCATGCACCCAGAGCAGTTTTAAACTAGGTGCGGAGCACCCATAGCACTACGTGGACAAAAATTGCCAATAAGTGAAATGTATAAGCTGTCGTGGCCCAAGTTGGTATAGCGACAGGATGCCTCGATATAGTTATTTACGTGTCAAGCTCAGGAGGTGATACTTTACAAGGCGAGCATGTAGTCTAAGATCCGAAGTAAGGTCGACCTTCACCCATATGTTTAATGCATGAAAGTTTATTTTTATTAAATAAAATATGTTTATAAATATACCGCAAATGGGTTGTCTACGAAAATACTTGGATGGATTGAAGCTTAAGTTTAAAATTTGGTGTTTTTCTCTTCATCCGTTTTTGAGTTGTCTTCAAAATTCGAAATTTGCACTTTTTCTCAAATATTTCAAATTAGGTCCATTTTAGGGAAATCATGTATAGGGACAAAATAATAGAGAATGACATCATAAGCAACTTTTATTATGATTCGCATACTTTCCTTATCTGTACACAGAAAGAAAAGTAAATTTATTACAAAACTTAACTCATTTATTTTTTTTTTTTAATTTGTTGTCATCGGCATCGTCTACTAAGGACATTAACCTCATTAATATTTATGTTGAACGAGTAGTTATGCAAAGAACAATTATTAAACGTTGATTTTCCGGTCAATTTAGGAATCATAATATTTGTGTTATCAATAATATTGGATAAGAGCTCGGGAAATTAGGTATTTTACCGAGCAGTGATGTCACTTTTCCGAGCAGTTATGTCAATTTTCCGTTCTATACCGGCAACGATGCACTTTTTGAGCTAAAAAATGATCGGAAAAACGAATTTTCTAAATTGGCTGCACAAAAAAATATTATCGTTTGGAGCTGTATTTTTTGTGATAAAAAATATGATGTGTCCAACACATGACTTTCCTATCTAGTTATTATAGGCTTTTTCTGGTTATTTTGTACAACCAATTGCAGCATCTCTATAAATGTTTAGAGGATAAACTAAATATATACATTGTCCACATACATCTACCTCGAAGATATTCATTGAAAACAAAAATACTGAAAAATTTAAATTTATCACTTTTCCATTACGGTCCATTTTAGAGAAATCATGTAAAAACAAAAATTATAGAGATCGATATCGCAAACAACTTTTTATTCAACAATTTTCATAAAAATCAGAATTCTGCACATTTTGTCAAATTTCTCGAATACGGACCATTTCAAGAAATTTTGACATGAAACAAGAATTATAGATAATAATATTAGAAGTAACTTTTATTTAAACAATTTTCTTTTCCAAACATAAATAACAGATATATTCCATAAAATATAAAAACGGCCTCCCATAAAGTACCCCCCCAGATGTTCCGACTTTGTCCAAAATCTAATCATATTACGTCAGGCAGAAATAAACCTTAAGCTTAAAATTTAATTTTTTTTTTCTTTATCCGTTTTTGAGTTTTCTTCAAAATTCGAAATTTACACATTTTCTCAAATATCTCGAATACGGTCCATTTTAGAGAAAATATGTATTTAATAAAAATTATAGAGAATTATAATACAAACAACTTTTATTTAAACAATTTTTATAAAAAATTATTTTTTTTTACATTTTGTCAAATTTCTCGAATACGGACTATTTTAGGAAAATTTTGTAAAACACAAACATTATAGATAATTATATAAAAAGTAACTTTTATTTAAAGAATTTTCTTCTCCAAACGTAAATAACAGATATATTCTATAAAATATAAAAATGACCACCCATAAAGTACCCCCCCAGATGTTTCGACTCTGCCCAAAATCTAATCAGTTCATTAGATGCTGGAATAAAGCTTAAGTTTAAAATTTGGTGTTTTTCTGTTTATCGGTTCATGAGTTATGTGACATACAGACACACAGACACACAGACACACAGACACACAGACACACAGACACACAGACACACAGACACACAGACACACAGACACACAGACACACAGACACACAGACACACAGACACACAGACACACAGACACACATACACACAGACACACAGACACACAGACACACAGACACACAGACACACAGACACACAGACACACAGACACACAGACACACAGACACACAGACACACAGACACACAGACACACAGACACACAGACACACAGACACACAGACACACAGACACACAGACACACAGACACACAGACACACAGACACACAGACACACAGACACACAGACACACAGACACACAGACACACAGACACACAGACACACAGACACACAGACACACAGACACACAGACACACAGACACACAGACACACAGACACACAGACACACAGACACACAGACACACAGACACACAGACACACAGACACACAGACACACAGACACACAGACACACAGACACACAGACACACAGACACACAGACACACAGACACACAGACACACAGACACACAGACACACAGACACACAGACACACAGACACACAGACACACAGACACACAGACACACAGACACACAGACACACAGACACACAGACACACAGACACACAGACACACAGACACACAGACACACAGACACACAGACACACAGACACACAGACACACAGACACACAGACACACAGACACACAGACACACAGACACACAGACACACAGACACACAGACACACAGACACACAGACACACAGACACACAGACACACAGACACACAGACACACAGACACACAGACACACAGACACACAGACACACAGACACACAGACACACAGACACACAGACACACAGACACACAGACACACAGACACACAGACACACAGACACACAGACACACAGACACACAGACACACAGACACACAGACACACAGACACACAGACACACAGACACACAGACACACAGACACACAGACACACAGACACACAGACACACAGACACACAGACACACAGACACACAGACACACAGACACACAGACACACAGACACACAGACACACAGACACACAGACACACAGACACACAGACACACAGACACACAGACACACAGACACACAGACACACAGACACACAGACACACAGACACACAGACACACAGACACACAGACACACAGACACACAGACACACAGACACACAGACACACAGACACACAGACACACAGACACACAGACACACAGACACACAGACACACAGACACACAGACACACAGACACACAGACACACAGACACACAGACACACAGACACACAGACACACAGACACACAGACACACAGACACACAGACACACAGACACACAGACACACAGACACACAGACACACAGACACACAGACACACAGACACACAGACACACAGACACACAGACACACAGACACACAGACACACAGACACACAGACACACAGACACACAGACACACAGACACACAGACACACAGACACACAGACACACAGACACACAGACACACAGACACACAGACACACAGACACACAGACACACAGACACACAGACACACAGACACACAGACACACAGACACACAGACACACAGACACACAGACACACAGACACACAGACACACAGACACACAGACACACAGACACACAGACACACAGACACACAGACACACAGACACACAGACACACAGACACACAGACACACAGACACACAGACACACAGACACACAGACACACAGACACACAGACACACAGACACACAGACACACAGACACACAGACACACAGACACACAGACACACAGACACACAGACACACAGACACACAGACACACAGACACACAGACACACAGACACACAGACACACAGACACACAGACACACAGACACACAGACACACAGACACACAGACACACAGACACACAGACACACAGACACACAGACACACAGACACACAGACACACAGACACACAGACACACAGACACACAGACACACAGACACACAGACACACAGACACACAGACACACAGACACACAGACACACAGACACACAGACACACAGACACACAGACACACAGACACACAGACACACAGACACACAGACACACAGACACACAGACACACAGACACACAGACACACAGACACACAGACACACAGACACACAGACACACAGACACACAGACACACAGACACACAGACACACAGACACACAGACACACAGACACACAGACACACAGACACACAGACACACAGACACACAGACACACAGACACACAGACACACAGACACACAGACACACAGACACACAGACACACAGACACACAGACACACAGACACACAGACACACAGACACACAGACACACAGACACACAGACACACAGACACACAGACACACAGACACACAGACACACAGACACACAGACACACAGACACACAGACACACAGACACACAGACACACAGACACACAGACACACAGACACACAGACACACAGACACACAGACACACAGACACACAGACACACAGACACACAGACACACAGACACACAGACACACAGACACACAGACACACAGACACACAGACACACAGACACACAGACACACAGACACACAGACACACAGACACACAGACACACAGACACACAGACACACAGACACACAGACACACAGACACACAGACACACAGACACACAGACACACAGACACACAGACACACAGACACACAGACACACAGACACACAGACACACAGACACACAGACACACAGACACACAGACACACAGACACACAGACACACAGACACACAGACACACAGACACACAGACACACAGGCACACAGACACACAGACACACAGACACACAGACACACAGACACACAGACACACAGACACACAGACACACAGACACACAGACACACAGACACACAGACACACAGACACACAGACGCACACACACACAGACGCACACACACACAGACATCATCGCAAAAATAGTCAAAACGGATTCAGGGGACCTCAAAACGTAAAAATCCGTCGAAAACTCGAGGTCGAAAAAAATCATGATTCCTATACTTTCCTTATATCTGTATACAGATAGGAAAGTAAAAAGTCGCCGTGACTTTAGACAGTGCGTTGAACTTGGACTCAAGGGTTTATTATTTTTAATGTATAAATCCCTATGACGTCAAAAAAGAACGACTAATAACGGTCTACAAATATTTGAGGGGAGAAGGGAGAACATTTGAAAGTTGCTCCCGATCAAGCACAGTTAGTGCTGGCGAGAAACCAGGTCATCTACCAAAAAACGTTCGGACCTGTCAATTTTTGATATAAAGGGGAAACATTTTTCTGCCAGTTTCACCCCCTGGGCAAAAACCCTCTATCGGAGGTAAGACTCACCAGTAAAATCTTTAATGGAAATATGGTGAAGGTATTTTTACCTAAATAATAACCTCCCAAGTTTTACATCGCTACTATATATGTAGCCCAAGCAGTGGTTTATCAGAAGAACAGAACCGGTTTAACATAATTTTTACATTGATATTACAAAAAAAAACGAAGTATTTGTAACAATTCTAGTTTTATTCCTGTGGCTTTCAATTATTGTTATCAGAAGACATTCTTTGGTCTCCGTAAAGTAAAGTAGAAATGGAAAATGCTGTAGTAAATGAAGCTACAGAGGTGGCTATTTAAGGGTATGTTGTTCAAAAACTCACATTGAGTACAAGACATTTGGCGATAACATCTGGTATTAAGAGAAGTAGCATTCAAAAGATATTGAAAAAACACAAGTTTCATCCCTATAAAATGCATTTGGTAAAAGAACTTAACAAAGACGATTTTGATAGGCGATTACAATTTTGTAAAATTATGACTGAACGGGCAATACATGATTAGCAATTTCTTTTACACGTGTGTTTTTCAGACGAATGCACTTTTTTTTTAAATGGTATGGTAAATCGTCACAACTGTCCTTATTGATCGGATTCAAATCCCAGAATATTTCGTGAAGTACCTACATATGCATCATCCGGAAAAACTGAATGTTTGTGCTGGCACTGTATTATTAATCCCTTTTTTTTACCTGGAGTTTAACCGCAGAAATGTATCTGGAATTATTAGAAAATGCAATTTACATAGCAAACAACTTAATATTCCACTGTTCGTCAGAATTTGAATTAAACATTTTCAGGTCAATGGATCGGCAAAAGAGAAAGTATTGAATTCAAAAAGGAAAAACTTGTATTTCGTGCAAAACTTTTTTATTAATGCAAAGCGCTTTCGGCTTATTTGCCATCATCAGTGCTCATCTACAAAAATTGTGGATGTAAACTTACAATTTAAAAAGATTTAAAAAATTTTAAAAAATTTATAAAATCTGAATTAGACTTTTAAGTCAAAAGTTAAAATAGTATATATACAATTGTTTGAACGAATTAAAAATTACAAGAAACAGACTAAACATCAGATTCACCTTTAGGGACCGCGGGTTCAGTTGTGCCATCTTGGGTTCTCTGAAAGAATGTTCTGCAGAGCCCGGGTTGACACATCTGAATCACGCGAGTGACATTTTTGTTTTGTCCTGACATCAAAATAATAATATCTTTCATATTAAACATTTATTTAAATTTAAATAACAATAAATTAAATCTTTAAATTCAATAACAAATTTTGATCTCCGTTAACCTCCAATCACTCGAATCACACTCGGAGAAACATGTTCCACACTGAGGTGAACGCACCTCCTTCTGTTGACATTTGACAAGTCAAAGTCTTCAAGTGTCGCTTGTCACCACTGTCATGTGGAAACGGTTAAACAACTTGAACCAAAATGAGATAAATTTAAATTTGAAAATATTAATACTAATAAAATTATGATTTAGCAAGTTGTAAACATCCCGAAATTTATAATTTTGGGAGTGAGGATGACCAGGAACTTGTTGGATACGTTGTGGACAGTAGGTAGACTTTTTCATAATTATAATGTATATAAAACATATAAAAAAAAACCTTCAGTTTTTTTTTTTTACTTTGGCCTTCTGCGTTTTACTTTCTTCATATCAAATATTGCATTATAGATTCAAATTTAAATATATATTCCACAGTCACCCTCTAATTGTAAATTTCTTTAAATTTTAATTAATTTGTTAACCTTTTTTCAATTTTGTGAATAGTGAGGGTGGCATGATTCCTTAATTCCACACAAGCTAACTTGCTTTTGGAGATCAGATTTGATTTGTAGGGGCTTATCCCACACTCACTATTCCCAATACCAGGTTTTTTGTCACTTTGTCTATTTCTTGTAATTTTTAATTCGTTCAAACAATTGTATATATACTATTTTAACTTTTGACTTAAAAGTCTAATTCAGATTTTATAAATTTTTTAAAATTTTTTAAATCTTTTTAAATTGTAAGTTTACATCCACAATTTTTGTAGATGAGCACTGATGATGGCAAATAAGCCGAAAGCGCTTTGCATTAATAAAAAAGTTTTGCACGAAATACAAGTTTTTCCTTTTTGAATCTAAACTACGTGCACACAGCTGTCAACCTTTTTTGGTTTTTTTTTTAAGTATTGAATTGCCTCCATGGTCTCCGGATCTAAGCCCGTTAGATTTTTTATGGGGCCACTTAAAAACATCAGATGACCTGGGGTGCCCAAAATTGGCTTTGCTTCGTATATATGCAATACTCCATTATATGCGCATTAATAAATCATCAAAAATCTCCTTCTAAATTCGTGATAGTTAATAAATGTTTTATATTGTGTTTCTACTTATTGCATTGATACTCTAGCACTGCAGCACCACTGCATACCAGTGGTGGCTGTAACGAGCATATAGGGTTGCCAGATGGATATCCACATTTAGGTGAGAGCCTCCAGCCTATCAAGCCATTAAACATTTGACAGGTGTGGAGGTGGGGGAGAAGTGATAGCCTCTATTACCCGCATAGAAGCCGGGCACCCAAAGCAATTTTTGAGTTTCGTTTCCTATGACTATATCACCCTGTAGAATGAAAACTGGGATGTTTACAGCTTTTCTAAATAATTAGTTAAGATCTACAAATCCACTAGTTTACGATAATTTGTTCTGAAACACCCTATATATTTAGCTACATACATTATACGAATAGAAACCTAAATCTTTATAGAGAAAACATGTGGGTTGTTGGCACACAGCCAGTTGGTGAATTAACTTTTTCATGCGGTTAAGATAATTCGAACCAATTACGCCATTATAATAATCGTATATGTGTAGAAGGGGTTGTAGAAAATACTACTTGAGGCTCATTCCGATTGGTTCCTTTGTTTTGAAGGCATTTTTTATTTTTTTTAAATTGACTGCCCAAAGGCAGAACACCTACAGCTACAGACACAGAAATGATTACAGCTACAGACACAGAAATGATGGAAAATTATAAATGATGAAATTTCGGCTATGTGCTTCGTGGATACTTATTATATTTTATAACAAATGTATTTATTTTTGGTCGTTAAATCTTAAGAATTAGTTTGTTAAGTTAAACTATGAGAATGTATTCATAAAGAAACGCATCATCTGTCGATAGCAAGAGAATACCTATATTTTTAGAAGTGTTAAAATTCGAGATAGTATTTCAGCGCCAAAGTTGATAATTCTTTGATCTATTTAATAGGAAGTTGCGCCACCTTGAAAAATACAAAAGGCGGTACTATTCAAAAGGTAAAAACTGGTAGTCAAATTAATATTTTTTCATACTAACTCCGAATTTGCATTATTTTAATACAATACAATACAATAAAGCAAAAAATCTGATGTGTCCAACACATGACTTTCCTATCTAGTTATTATAGGCTTTTTTCGATTATTTTGTACAACTTATTGTAGCACCTCTATAAATGTTTAGAGAATAAACTAAATATATACATTTTCCACATACATTTAACTCGAAACATTTTTCTACAGATATTCATTGAAAACGAAAATACTAAAAAATTTAAATTTAGCACTCTTCCTCCAATTTTTCCATTATGGTCCATTTTCGAAAAAACTATATGAAAACAAAAATAATAGAGATCGATATCACAAACAACTTTTAGTTTAACAATTTTCTTAAAAATCAGAATTTGGCATATTTTGTCAAATTTCTCGAATACGGACCATTTCAGGAAAATTTGACACAAAACAAAAATTGTAGATAATAATATTAGAAGTAACTTTTATTTAAACAATTTTCTTCTCCAAACATAAATAACAGATATACTCCATAAAATATAAAAACAGCCTCCCATAAAGTACCCCCCCAGATGTTCCGACTTTTTTCAAAATCTAGCCATTTTACGTCAGGTCAAAATAAAACTTAAGTTTAAAATTGAATGTTTTTTCCTTTATCCGTTTTTGAGTTTTCTTCAAAATTCGAAATTTACACATTTTCTCAAATATCTCGAATAAGGTTTATTTTAGAGAAATTATGTATAAAATAAAAATTAGAGAAAATTATATTATAAACAACTTTTATTTAAACAATTTTTATAACAAATTATTTTTTTTACATTTTGTCAAATTTCTCGAATACGGACCATTTTAGAAAAATTCTGTTAAAAATAAAAATTATAGATAATAATATTGTTAGTAACTTTTATTAGAAGAATTTTCTTCTCCAAACGTAAATAACGGATATATTCCATAAAATATAAAAATGACCACCAATAAAGTACCCCCCAAATGTTCCGACTCTACCCAAAATCTAATCGGTTTATCGCAGGCTGGAATAAAGCCTAAGTTTAAAATTTGGTGTTTTTGTTTGTATCAGTTCAGGAGTTATGGTGGATACAGACACACACACACACAGACAGACTGACACACACACACACACACACACACACACACGCACACACGCACACACGCACATACACACGTACACACACGCACACACACGCACACACATGCACACACACACACACACACACACACACAAACACACACACACACACACACAGGAAAGTAAAAATGATTCCGCTAGAGCTTACTTATAAGGGCAAAAAAATATAATGTAATTTTTGTTACAACCGTCACCGATCTCCCTTACATTTGGTGTATAAATTTATTAATATTATTGTTAAAACTTAAGCAACGATAATACTGTATCGTGGTAATTCATTTCCTTATTTCTCCAGCTTAAAAACATACTACATTTAATTATTGCATTTGTAGGTTTTTTGTTTTCGTTAATTTTTTTTATTTTACTTTTTAAAATCTTGTAGTCAATTTAAGACTAGTTCATACGGTCGTTTTTATATTTTCTGGAATATATCTGTTATTTATGTTTGGAGAAAAAAATTGTTCAAATAAAAGTTACTTCTAATATTATTATCTTTAATTTCTGCCTTATGTCAAAATTTCCTGAAATGGTACGTATTCGAAAAATTTGACAAAATGTGCAAAATTCTGATTTTTATGAAAATTGTTAAACTAAAAGTTGTTTGCGATATCGATCTCTATAATGTTTGTTTTTACATGATTTTTCTAATATGGACCGTAATGAAAAAATTGTAGGAAATTTAAATTTTTTAGTATTTTCGTTTTCAATGAATATCTATAGAAAAATGTTTCGAGGTAGATGTATGTGGACAATATATATATTTAGTTTATCCTCTAATCATTTATAGAGATGCTGCAATAGGTTGTACAAAATAACCGGAAAAAGCCTATAATAACTAATAGGAAAGTCATGTGTTGGACACATCAGATTTTTTTTTTAAATAAATGTAGTATAATCGTATGAGTGGCCTGGTATTTTTAGAGTTAAAAAAAGGTAGTCTTTTTAGCTAAAAATTTAAAGACACATCGGTAACAAATATTACAAGTGACATCCAAGAGTTGTCAGTTGGAACAGAAGGTGTAGATTGGAACAATCATCTTATATCACAAGATAATTCAAATTGAACAATTGGACCTTCTGGTACCGTTTAATGGAAGCCAAAAATAGTTAGATAATTTTATTTTATTTTTTTTTTTATTTATTTTAAATCAAATCAATGATTTTTAATAACATTTTTAAAAGAACAAGCAAAACGCATTCTTCAAGAAGAATATAAAAAAATAATTTTTCATTGTTAATGAGTGTAACAATACCCTTTTTAAAAGTTTTTAAATAGCAACAAAATTAACAAAAATCTAACTCAAAAATTAACATACAGTGACAAGTTAATTTAAAATTAATCAGAATCCTCAGAATCCGCAGAATCGCAATTCTGACAAATAAAAGAAGTGTTAATCTTTGCACATTTAGAATGTACCCATTCTCTACACTGTCGACACTGTCACCAGTCTTCACTGCTTGTACGAACCCGAAAAAACTAAGCACAATGTGTCTTGCTCTTCGGATAATGAAGATTCACTGTATTTAGGTTCTTGCTTCTTCGTACGTTTGCTTTTGGATGGTACTTTCTCCATGACTCTCTTCTTGATAGATTAAGTCTTTTTATTGGCAATCTACTCGGGAGTTTCAGTGAGTACAGCAGTCTTTCCCTTTTGCCTTTCAATATTTTTTGGTTTAATGAAGTCTGCTTTTGGTAAAGGCCTTATTGGCTCAGGAGTAAAACGTTTCTTACTAGGTAGTAAAACACGTTCTTTAGATTTTGGAGAATAAGGTAGAGTCGACTGGTCCCTAATTTTTAATGATAAAAAGTCGTTAGTGATGGAGAACATGTTGGTTTTGAAGTAGACGGTATCTGATTCATAATTTTCGATGATAAAGGCGTTGAAGAGGGAAAGCACGTCAGTCTCAAACTAGATGCTAATGGGGAAGGTGGACAAGTTACCTGGACAGCGGAGCTTATTGATGAACACTGATTTCCAGTTGGTTCTTTTGGAGGACAATCAAAGGGATCGTTAGCATTATTATCTTCTTCAAGAGGCCTATGAAAGTCTTATTTTAACATTATGGATTTTTATCAAGTTAATGCTAAACAATCAAGATCAAATCTGTAAGCTGGCTCACGAGTTAGGAGGTGCCTATTAACTTAGAAGGATGCACAATGGATCCAGTATGGCTTGAGTGTCGTTCGTTACATATTGTGTTGTAAAAAATGTAAAGCTCACGAGTGGATGATATTCTTTAAAACTAAAAACATAAATAGCTATGTATGATAGGCGTAGGTACTATGAGCGATTTAATAACAATATAAAAAATCGATAATGGTGTTATGCAAAGTCAAATTTAAAAAATTTGGTGCCATCTTTATATTAGAATAAAAGTGAATCAAAAAGTAATTTTGATGAATTTGAAATATTTCATTTGTCATTTCGAAGTGTTCTTAAAATTTTCCTTTCTACAGAATTTTTAGAATTACAAACTAATTTAATTACACCTGGATACTATGGAACATTTTAAAATGTTTCGCTGACTTCTTCTAAACATATTTATATTTATTATGTATTTATAAGTAATATACATATTTACCCACCATGTTATTGTATGGTATTATTATTCCAAATTTACCTTGTGAATACACTTGTATTTGTTGCATTCCTATATTATTTAAATATATTTACATATATTTTTACCAAACTGCGTGTTCAAGTCATAGACGTGTATGTTTCCAAAAAAAAGCCTCAGGTTCTACCTTGACTTGAATGACTCCAGCCCACCAAACTTCAAAACATAATATATAATATATTGAACATGAATTTTGATCGGTTATCAACATAAAAAATCACAACTCTCTAAATAAAAATGTTAATAAATCCATTACACGGCTTCGAATCGATACCGATCTCTGTAGAGCAGCTCAATAATTCTTCTGTCAATGGTATCATGAATATTCCGGGCTAATTAATGCGTTTACACGGAATTTTAAAACCTTTCAAATGAAGGGTACAGTATAAAATGTGGAAATTTATCAGATCATTATTATATTTGTAATTCAAATGTACTTTGGAATATCAGAATAGTACATTATATACCTAAGGTGAGAAGTGAGCTATTATTTACCGAGCACTTTTATATCCTGAGGCGCGTAACGCCGAGGGATATAATGTGCGAGGTAAATAATAGCTTTCTCAGCCGAGGTATATATAGAATTTTTTTTACTACTAACATTAATGTATTAGCAATTTTAATTTTGACATAAGTAATTTCCTAACAATTTGTTAAATATTTCGAAATATCAAGCAGACTGGAGCGTGTTTCTAATCAGACTGGCTTTATTTATGTAAAAATTTGGCATGTGTCAAATTTTGGTATGATTCTAGGAAATATCCCATTGCATTTTTGATATTTTAATGACATGGATTTATTGTTATTAATTAATAATTTTTAAAGCCGGTGTTGAATTTCCTAGTTAATATATATTTTTACTGTTTACACTGATATATATTATCATATTTGATTTGATTAGATTTGATAAACCCAGCTTTAGTTATTTCCTACTTATTTTTCAAATATTTCAAAATATCAAGTAGTCTGGGAGTTTAGTTGTCAAATTAACAAAATGAAACTAATGAAATTTAGTTTCATTATTTACCTAGGTTTTTTTTATTATCATTATTTACCTAGGGAGAGAATAGTATATTATGCAACGATCATGTAATGATGGTTATTAATACACGAGCATTAACCGGGATACGAAACGAGCCAAAGGCGAGTTTCGTATGGTTTATGCGAGTATTTTAATAACCATTACATGAGAGTTGCATACGCTATTTTTTCTACACCCGATAAATAATCAAGACCTATAAATATTCTATTTATATTGGCATTGAACACAATAACAGTAATTACTCGTATTTCTATAAAAAATTCTACAAAATTGTAATTAATGGTATTACCTTGGGTATTGGTATTACCACAGATTTTTGGGGCTAAATATTTTGTACTGCATTTTCTCCTTTCTCCGATATGTGTGGAGGAGTCTTCTATATCGCTGATATCAGACATTTTAATATTATAATTATCGAAGTTTAGCTATCTACGAAAATTTAATACGTTTTGACAACTAAAACAATTACATAGGAATTTAGGACAAACGTCAAACATCATGCTTGATTGAAAAATTGTAGGTTTCTATTGATTAAAAATCTGTATCATAATGAAAAATCTGTATCATAATGGGTATCATTATGAAACGGATTATGGGCATATAAGTGCATTATTATAATACGGGTGTAGAAAAATATTACTTCTCATTAGAGGAATGGAGTAAATAATGGTGATTTCTCATGTTAGTAGTAAAAAAAATCATTTTTAAAATCTAAAGCACTCCTTAGTCGAGAGAGGAGCGCAGTACTTCTCTTAAGCTGGCATGACCAACTGGGCAGAATCGATTAAGATCTATTACATTTTTAGTACCTATTTTGTACTAATTTGTACCACCAACAAAAATGTTGTACCATGTTCTGTGTTCAAAAAATTCGTGGCGCTGCTAAGTTAATATTAAGCTAAGTAGATAGACAACGTTCATATGGTGACACATAGGGAATTCAATGTGTAAGAGTGAAAGGTACATATTCAATGGATAAGAGTGAGACAGAAGGTCTGAGGGGAAAACGGGGTAGTGGGGGGAGTGGGGGATTAAATTTTATTTACCGTCGAATAGAAAAATCATGCGTAGTGGTAAAGCCAGAAGGGCCTTAGCGCATATATCAGCTATCGTTGGTCCGATTTAAACGGGGAAAAGGGAGTTATGTAGAGAGCGTGATATAGATTAACGTCGAATAAAAAAAGCATGCGCAGTGACAGGACAAAAGGACCTTAGCGTGTATCTCAGCTATCGTTGGTCCGATTTAAACGGGGAAAAGGGGGTTATATAGAGAGCGTGGTATAAATTAACGTACAAGAGAATTTTTGCGTAGAACGAAAAGCCAGAAGGGCCTTAGCGTGTATCTCAGCTATCGTTGGTCCGATTTAAACGGGGAAAAGGGGGTTATGTAAAGAGCGTGATATAGATTAACGTCGAACAAAAAAAGCATGCGCAGTAACAGGACAAAAGGCCCTTAGCGTGTATCTCAGCTATCCTTGCTCCGATTCAAATGAGAAAAACGGGGTTGTGTAGAGAACACCGAAAAGTTTGACGTTTGACGACTGACGTTTGACGACTGACGTTTGACATTTAACATTTGACATTTGACATTTGACATTTGACATTTGACATTTGACATTTGACATTTGACATTTGACATTTGACGTTTGACCTTTTACGTTTGACGGTTGACGGTTGACGTTTGACGCTTGACGTTTGACGTTTGACGTTTGACGTTTGACGTTTGACGTTTGACGTTTGACGTTTGACGTTTGACGTTTGACGTTTGACGTTTGAAGTTTAAAGTTTGACATTTGACGTTTGACGTTTGACGTTTGACGTTTGACGTTTGACGTTTGACGTTTGACGTTTGGTGTTTGGTGTTTGGTGTTTGGCGTTTGACATTCGACGTTTGATGTTTAACGTTTGACATTTGACGTCTGACGTTTGACGTTTGACGTTTGACGTTTGACTTTTGACGTTTGACGTTTGACGTTTGACGTTTGACGTTTGACGTTTGACGTTTGACGTTTGACGTTTGACGTTTGACGTTTGACGTTTGACGTTTGACGTTTGACATTTGACGTTTGACGTTTGACATTTGACATTTGACATTTCACATTTAACGTTTAACGTTTAACGTTTAACGTTTGCCATTTGACGTTTGACGTTTGACGTTTGACGTTTGACGTTTGACGTTTGACGTTTGACGTTTGACCTTTTACGTTTGACGTTTGACGTTTGACATTTGACGTTTAACGTTTGACGTTTGACATTTAGCGTTTGACGTTTGACGTTTGACGTTTGACGTTTGACGTTTAACGTTTAACGTTTGACGTTTGACGTTTGACGTTTGACGTTTGACGTTTGACGTTTGACATTTGACGTTTGACGTTTGACGTTTGACATTTGACATTTGACATTTAACGTTTAACGTTTAACGTTTAACGTTTGCCATTTGACGTTTGACGTTTGACGTTTGACGTTTGACGTTTGACGTTTGACGTTTGACGTTTGACGTTTGACGTTTGACGTTTGACGTTTGACCTTTTACGTTTGACGTTTGACGTTTAACGTTTGACGTTTGACATTTAGCGTTTGACGTTTGACGTTTAACGTTTAACGTTTAACGTTTAACATTTAACGTTTACCGTTTGACGTTTGACGTTTGACGTTTGACGTTTGACGTTTGACGTTTGACGTTTGACGTTTGACGTTTGACGTTTGGCGTTTGGCGTTTGACGTTTGACGTTTGACGTTTGACGTTTGACGTTTGACGTTTGACGTTTGACGTTTGACGTTTGAAGTTTGACGTTTGACGTTTGACGTTTGACGTTTGACGTTTGACGTTTGACGTTTGAAGTTTGCCGTTTGACGTTTGACGTTTGACGTTTGACGTTTCTGCTAGTATCGAGGGTGCAATAATTACTGCTACTACTACAGCTGGGTTGGCCGAGCGTCAAGGTTAACAACCCAGATCTCCGAGAGGAGGCGTATTCTACACCCGGCAATATTTTTTGAGAATTTCTGGCAAGGTGTTCAGAAGTTCAAACTGTCTTCGTTTGACTGAGTACTGCTGACATTCAGTGAGAAGGTGTTTGACCGATAAGGTGATGTTGCAGTGATGACATATTCGGGGAGGTTCTGACGTCATTAGGTGGCTGTGAGTAAGATTGGTATGTCCAATTCGTAGTCTTCGAATAGCTATTTTATCGTTTCTTGGTAATGAAGGGAGGAAAAACGGCTTGACGGATTGGCGGATCTCATGTAGCTTCGAAGGTATTCTGGTCCAGTGTTCTTGCCATGATGAGTAGGTCTTAGATTTAAAGAAGTTTTGTAGATCTTTAGACAGTTGAACTCCATCGATTGGAAGATTGGATGTTGATGCTTCTTTTGCTGCACAGTCTGCCAGTTCGTTTCCTGTGATGCCAACATGTGAGGGAACCCACAATAAAGTTACGATTGGTCCTTCAGAGGAAAGCTGTTGGTAGCGTTCATGTACGGCTTGTACAAGTGGGTGAGAGCTGTATATGTTTTAAATTGATTTGATCGAGGCAAGAGAGTCTGTGCATATTGCAACTTTTTTGTTAATTTGGGATACAGAGTTGAAAGCTTGAAGTATAGCAAATAGTTCTCCTGTGTGAACACTGAAGAAAGGTGGAAGTATATTTGTGGTGACAATTGTATGAGAGAGAGTAACTGAGCATCCTACTGCATTATTGTTTTTAGACGCGTCGGTATAAAATACTTTATCAAATTTTGAGTTATAGATAATGTCCAAGAAGTTTTGTCTTAGGAGCTCGGTGGAGGTGTCATGTTTGGAGTATTTGCTTAAGCTTAGGTTGATTTTTGGTAAATTTTTATTCCAGGAGGAATGTAGGAGCGTGTGATAGGTGTAGTTTGTTTGAAATCTATATTGGAAAGAAGTGGTAGCAAGCAATGGTTGACTGGTTGAATTTTTCTGGAAGTCTGGGAGTTTGAGTTCTGCTTGTGTATGACTTTATAGGCTGGATTTAGCGGATTTTTGCGTAGAACGAAAAGCCAGAAGGGCCTTAGCGTGTATCTCAGCTATCGTTGGTCCGATTTAAACGGGGAAAAGGGGGTTATGTAAAGAGCGTGATATAGATTAACGTCGAACAAAAAAAGCATGCGCAGTAACAGGACAAAAGGCCCTTAGCGTGTATCTCAGCTATCCTTGCTCCGATTCAAATGAGAAAAACGGGGTTGTGTAGAGAACACCGAAAAGTTTGACGTTTGACGACTGACGTTTGACGACTGACGTTTGACATTTAACATTTGACATTTGACATTTGACATTTGACATTTGACATTTGACATTTGACATTTGACATTTGACATTTGACATTTGACATTTGACGTTTGACCTTTTACGTTTGACGGTTGACGGTTGACGTTTGACGCTTGACGTTTGACGTTTGACGTTTGACGTTTGACGTTTGACGTTTGACGTTTGACGTTTGACGTTTGACGTTTGACGTTTGACGTTTGACGTTTGAAGTTTAAAGTTTGACATTTGACGTTTGACGTTTGACGTTTGACGTTTGACGTTTGACGTTTGACGTTTGGTGTTTGGTGTTTGGTGTTTGGCGTTTGACATTCGACGTTTGATGTTTAACGTTTGACATTTGACGTCTGACGTTTGACGTTTGACGTTTGACGTTTGACTTTTGACGTTTGACGTTTGACGTTTGACGTTTGACGTTTGACGTTTGACGTTTGACGTTTGACGTTTGACGTTTGACGTTTGACGTTTGACGTTTGACGTTTGACGTTTGACGTTTGACGTTTGACATTTGACGTTTGACGTTTGACATTTGACATTTGACATTTCACATTTAACGTTTAACGTTTAACGTTTGCCATTTGACGTTTGACGTTTGACGTTTGACGTTTGACGTTTGACGTTTGACGTTTGACGTTTGACCTTTTACGTTTGACGTTTGACGTTTGACATTTGACGTTTAACGTTTGACGTTTGACATTTAGCGTTTGACGTTTGACGTTTGACGTTTGACGTTTGACGTTTAACGTTTAACGTTTGACGTTTGACGTTTGACGTTTGACGTTTGACGTTTGACGTTTGACATTTGACGTTTGACGTTTGACGTTTGACATTTGACATTTGACATTTAACGTTTAACGTTTAACGTTTAACGTTTGCCATTTGACGTTTGACGTTTGACGTTTGACGTTTGACGTTTGACGTTTGACGTTTGACGTTTGACGTTTGACGTTTGACGTTTGACGTTTGACGTTTGACCTTTTACGTTTGACGTTTGACGTTTAACGTTTGACGTTTGACATTTAGCGTTTGACGTTTGACGTTTAACGTTTAACGTTTAACGTTTAACATTTAACGTTTACCGTTTGACGTTTGACGTTTGACGTTTGACGTTTGACGTTTGACGTTTGACGTTTGACGTTTGACGTTTGACGTTTGACGTTTGGCGTTTGGCGTTTGACGTTTGACGTTTGACGTTTGACGTTTGACGTTTGACGTTTGACGTTTGACGTTTGACGTTTGAAGTTTGACGTTTGACGTTTGACGTTTGACGTTTGACGTTTGACGTTTGACGTTTGACGTTTGAAGTTTGCCGTTTGACGTTTGACGTTTGACGTTTGACGTTTCTGCTAGTATCGAGGGTGCAATAATTACTGCTACTACTACAGCTGGGTTGGCCGAGCGTCAAGGTTAACAACCCAGATCTCCGAGAGGAGGCGTATTCTACACCCGGCAATATTTTTTTTAAAGTAAAATAAGTATAGTATTCAGTATTGAGATGTCTAGCGAAGAGAATAGACGTAGAATTGAAGAGTTTGGTATAAAAGTTCAAAAACTAAGAAAATACATAAAATTATATGAAGATAAAAAACAAGTTTTAAGAGATTTGACAAATTTAAGTCTTTGGGAGGATATTGAGAGATATCATCCTAATCAGTATCCACTTAAAAGAATCCAACCGACGCAAATATGGCCATCCTAAAGGCTAATTTCATGATACTTACGGCTATATGAAACAACGTATTGTATACCAATGTACCGTTGGGCGTACAACAGATGGCGATACGTTTTGATAATCAAACGGAATGGCGAAAGATGAATTTCTCGGTGGTAAATAATATGAAGGTAAATACGTTTTCCATAGCAATCGATGAAGCAAAGAAATACAAATTAAAATTGATTTTTAATGATGGCACTGAAGGAGAATTCAAAGATTGGTATGCTGTTACGACTCCACCACCACCACCACCACCACCACCACCACCCATCGATTTGAGTGACATGTCAGAGCGTAAATATTCTAAATTATATGTAGTTAGTTGTATAACACTATCATCTACTTTGTTTATAATATTGAAAATTATTGTAAAAATTGTAAATAAAAAATTTTATTCTTCTTGTAAAACGAAAATAAATGCATGAATTTTTTTTTTTATTGAAATTAATGTGTCTTGACATTAGAGTCCATTGACACATATACAGGAGAATTATAAAATTATGTTCTTATAATTACTGGGTGTGGATAACATTTAATGTCAAGATTGGAACTCTAATTAAATTTTGGAACTTAAGTTAATGTCTTTTAAATATTTAAGAACTTTATGTATTTGGTCCGCTGAATTGAGAATTTCTGGCAAGGTGTTCAGAAGTTCAAACTGTCTTCGTTTGACTGAGTACTGCTGACATTCAGTGAGAAGGTGTTTGACCGATAAGGTGATGTTGCAGTGATGACATATTCGGGGAGGTTCTGACGTCATTAGGTGGCTGTGAGTAAGATTGGTATGTCCAATTCGTAGTCTTCGAATAGCTATTTTATCGTTTCTTGGTAATGAAGGGAGGAAAAACGGCTTGACGGATTGGCGGATCTCATGTAGCTTCGAAGGTATTCTGGTCCAGTGTTCTTGCCATGATGAGTAGGTCTTAGATTTAAAGAAGTTTTGTAGATCTTTAGACAGTTGAACTCCATCGATTGGAAGATTGGATGTTGATGCTTCTTTTGCTGCACAGTCTGCCAGTTCGTTTCCTGTGATGCCAACATGTGAGGGAACCCACAATAAAGTTACGATTGGTCCTTCAGAGGAAAGCTGTTGGTAGCGTTCATGTACGGCTTGTACAAGTGGGTGAGAGCTGTATATGTTTTAAATTGATTTGATCGAGGCAAGAGAGTCTGTGCATATTGCAACTTTTTTGTTAATTTGGGATACAGAGTTGAAAGCTTGAAGTATAGCAAATAGTTCTCCTGTGTGAACACTGAAGAAAGGTGGAAGTATATTTGTGGTGACAATTGTATGAGAGAGAGTAACTGAGCATCCTACTGCATTATTGTTTTTAGACGCGTCGGTATAAAATACTTTATCAAATTTTGAGTTATAGATAATGTCCAAGAAGTTTTGTCTTAGGAGCTCGGTGGAGGTGTCATGTTTGGAGTATTTGCTTAAGCTTAGGTTGATTTTTGGTAAATTTTTATTCCAGGGGGAGTGTAGGAGCGTGTGATAGGTGTAGTTTGTTTGAAATCTATATTGGAAAGAAGTGGTAGCAAGCAATGGTTGACTGGTTGAATTTTTCTGGAAGTCTGGGAGTTTGAGTTCTGCTTGTGTATGACTTTATAGGCTGGATTTAGCGGATTTGCGGAAACTCTGGAACAGTGTGTCAAGAGAAGTTGTTGTCTTCTAATCCAGAGAGGGGGCTCATTGGCTTCGCAACATAAGCTATCCACTGGGCTTGACCGAAACGCTCCCAAGCAAATGCGTAAAGCTGAATTTTGTACAGTGTTAAGAATCTTTAAATCTGTTTTAGTAGCTGACATGTAGAGAATGCTACCGTAGTCGATTCTGGAACGGATAAGTGCTCTATAGACTCTCAGCAGTATTTGCTCTTCAGCTCCCCATTGGCGGTGTGAAAGACTTTTTAGGATGTTAAGCCTACCTAGACAGTTGTCCTTAATCTGTTTAATGTGCTCTTTCCAGATGAGCTTCTTATCGAAGACGATCCCTAGAATTACAATTTGGTCGGCGGAGGGAATGCTAATATTGTTTAACGTGATATTTGGAGTAAACTGATTATTTCTTCTTCTGGAGAACTTAATGACTGGACTTTGTAGCAGAGAAGTGGAAGCCTGTTGTGGTAGACCATTCGTGAAGAGCGTCAACTGTTTTTTTGAATAATGTGGGCTGTAGTGATGGTATTCCTTCCGTGGCAAAAGATGAACAGATCGTCAGCATAAAGAGCAAAACCCGTAGGAGGTTGAATTATTTTGCAAACCTCGTTGATGGAAAGGATGAACAGTGTTGGGCTCAACACCGACCCTTTAGGTACGCCATTTTCCTGAGTTAGTGTGTTAGACATCTTTCCATTGGCTGTAACTCTGAAGCGTCGTTCTGTTATAAAATTTTTAATGAAAGAGAACATGTTTCCTTTGATGTGGATATCTGCCAAAGTTTTCAGTATAACTGAGTGTGGGAGGGAGTCAAATGCACCCTCTATGTCAAATGTTGCTGCTATGACTTCTTGGTTTTCATTAAAGGCATTAATTATGTGTGTCTGAAGAACCAGTAAGTTGTCTACAGTGCAGCATTGAGGTCTAAATCCCAATTGAGCAGAAGAGAAAATGTTATGTTTTTCCAGGTACCACATGAGCCGCTTAGAAACCATCTTCTCCAGTAGTTTGCACAGGTTACATGTTAATGCGATAGGCCTGTAGGAGTTAGGATTGCTAGGATCTTTGCCAGGTTTTTTGATGGGAAGTATCACTGATTCCTGCCACACTTTAGGGAAGTTTCTTTTGGTCCAGATCAAATTGTAAAGATCTAAAAGTTTGTAAAGGCTATTGGAGGATATATTTTTAAGGAAAATGGAAGGAATATTGTCGGGTCCTGCAGCGGAGACTTTGGTGGATGACAGAGCTACAGAAAGTTCTTGAAAAGTGAAGAGAGAATTTAGAGCATCTAGGTCATGACCGATATTGGGAGGCGTGGGATGGCTGAGTGTGTCAAAGCTGTAAGGATCAACTTGGTTTGTATTTTTAGATTTATCTAGCAGGGAAGAAGCTAAAATATTAACTATTTCTTGACTGTCTGTGACGATATGGTCTTGTTGACTAATTGCTGATATTTTTGTGAAGGTCCTTTTTCCCTGCATTTGTCTTATTTTAGTCCAAACCTGGTTTGGAGGAGTGTCAGGTGTTATGGACGAAACGTAGCTGTTCCAACTGTCTTTTTTACTTTGCTTTATTATTCTTTTGGCCCTGGCTCTAAGTTTTTTAAACTCAATGAAGTCATTTTCGTTCCTTGTTCTCCTAAATCTGTTTAATGCCGTTTTACTTTCTCGCACCGCAGATTTACAATTTTCATTCTACCAGGGAACAATTTTACGTGAAGGAGATATCACAGTTTTTCCGACGTGTTGTTCAGCAGCGATAATAATACAGGAATTAAAAGCGGAGACGGCTGCGTCAGTATTTTCTGGAAAATTTAACTCATTAGTTTGATTTTTTACACATGATCTGAAGGCGTCCCAGTTGGCATGAGTTATTTTCCACTTCGTTATATTTTCAGATGGTTTGTCAGCGTTGTCAGTAATGAAGATAGGAAAATGATTGCTATCATGGAGATCATCTAATGGGTTCCATGTGAGTAGGGGAAATATTTGTGGGTCATAGAAACTGAGGTCAATTGCGGAGAATGTGTGAGATGAAAGGTTGAAGTGAGTGCTTGAGCCATTGTTTAGGAGACAAAGGTCTACGTTTTTATATACGTTTTCGATGATTTTTCCTTTGCCGAATGTTTTGTGTGAGCCCCATAAGGAGTTGTGGGCATTGAAGTCACCAGTAATAATGAAAGATGGGGTTAGCTGAGAGAAAAGATTTATTAGTTCGGCTTCGGAAACTGAGGAATTCGGCGAAATATAAATACTGCAAACAGTAATTTTAAATGGACAACATACAGAAGCTGCTACTGCTTCTAAAGATGTATTTAAGATATGAGCTGACGAATAGAAGTCATTTGAAACAAATACAGATGTTCCGCCACTGGCTCTTTGACATTCAGTCCTGATATGGTGGTAACCTTCGAAGCCTTTAAGGTGACGTTTGTGATATTCGGTAAAGTTGGTTTCTTGTAGGCATATAATATTAGCATTTAGAGTATGGATTAATTGTTGGATTCACTACTTATTTACACTATTTCACTTCTCGACACCAATGTGATGTTTGTTTATTTTAAACAACAGTTTATTTGTAAATAATTTATTTATTTATTTTACAACACTACTATTCTAATTTATATATATTTCGAGGTCTCTAATTCACTTTTTATCTTCACAGCTGTTTGTATACTAACGATTCCTACGTTGTTTCTCCACCAATATTTATATACAAATTTAAAGTGCTGGTGGATTCGAGAATGATCCTCCGCCAAAATAGAAGCATCTCATTATATCTGGAATATACTAGAAACATTATCACGTTGATTCAAGAATGTACTTGAAAGCGCCTCCGCCATAGTTGTCACATATGTTTGGTCTTAAGGGGTTTATTTAGGTATGATAATCGGACAAGTTGAGCCTCAAAGGCCAAATAAGACAGAGAGGGACTTGGAGGATTAAAGCATAAATTATTAATGAAATGGCTCACATAACATTATTCATAAAATTTTTGATAAATCTGACACAAACTTCCAGTTCTTATGTTATGTTGACTACGACCTAAAAGATCTATTGTGTCCCTTTCTGTCGCTAATACACCAATGAAATGTCTCAATGCCTATAACAACCTTTCTAATCCTATTTTCTCAAGGAAGTGTAGGATTTGAAGTGGCTTCAAGTTAGGTAAATCTTCATCTTCTATTTGATATCCTCCTAGATATAGTGCCCTTGGATTCTGGAGTGCTACACATTCAGTTAGGATGTGAATGGAGGTTTCGTCTACCTCCTCACAGAATCTGCACTAACTATTCTCTACTTAGGTGTCCTTTTAGCCGGCAATGCCCGGTAAGGATCCCTGTTACAATACGTAGCCTGTTCTTGCTCAGGCAGATGCAGGCTTCCGATCTTTTCTGGTTATATTCACCCAGAAGTATCTTGGTCTGTCTCAGCCCCAAGAGATTGTTCCAATTGTCGGTTCTTCTACTGCCCAATTCTTTTTTAATTTCTCCTAATATTATGTTACTGCTGATACCGCAGGTTACAAAGGGTGTTTGAGCCCCTTCTCTTGCAAGACTATCTGTAATCTCGTTACCCTGTACTCCGTTATGTCCCGGGACTCAAGTGAAAGTAACTCTATTTTTTCGCCTAGCTCATTTTATTGTTCTAGGCATCTCCAGACCATTTTTGAGCTGATTACGTAAGAGCTTAGCGCTTTGATGGCTGCTTCACTATCGGACATAGTGATAATCTATGATAGTTTCTCTCGATGTTAAACTAGATACACTTCTCGATTGTGTGAATTTTCGCCTGGAAGATGCTTATGTGTTTTCCCAAGCTTTTGGAGTACTTGGTTCTCGGCCCATACACTCCTATTCCAGTTTCTTCTATGATTTTAGAACCGTCCGTATACCACTGAATAGCACGTCTTTCGGTTGCAAGTGTGACGGATTCTTGTTTCCATTCTTTCTTGCAGCCCAGCTCTGTGGTTTTGAAGTTTTTTCACAAAACTGTACTTCTTTAGCATTTCATCCTGGGGCATGTCCCAGTTATCTTTAGTACTGAAGCAAGTAGACTTTCGTCTGATTACTCCGTTCCCGATCATTCTATAACGTGTCCTTTTCGCCACATTCTCTATCATCAAATGTAGAGGGGTAAGGTTTAAGATTACCTCCATTGCGGCCGTAGGACAGGTTCTCATTGCACCAGTAATGCAAACACAGGCTAGTCTATGTACTTTTGAGATATTAGCTCTCGTAGTAACTAAACTAGTTCTGTTACTCCAGGCTATAGCCCCGTAAGTGATGATTGCTCTCACTATTTCAGTATACATCCATCGCAGTATGTTTGGGTTACATCCCCATCGTTTACCTGCAATGTTTCTGCATACCATTAGGGCTTTTGTGGCCTTATTTACTACTTCCTTCTTATGTGTGTTCCAGAGAAGTTTGTTGTCCAGGGTTAGGCCTAGATATTTGACTTTATTTTTCCATTCTATATCTATCCCGTCTAATTTAACGGTTTTGAGATTAAGTTTTCTTTTCCTTGAAAAGGCTACTAGTGTTGTTTGTGTAGGGTTTATACTAAATCCCACTTCACGGCACCATCTTTTGGTATGTTCTAGTCCTCGTTGGACTATATCACACACGATATTACTAAACTTGCCACTATTAAATATGACTGTGTCATCGGCATAACCTTGACAGGGTATGCTGAGGTCAGTCAATCTGCATAGAAGTTCCTCTACGATTAGGCTCCATATTAGTAGGGATAGAACTCCTCCTTGTGGACATCCTCTGGATGTGCAGATGGAGATGGTGTCCTGCCCTATCTGTGTCTCTGCATTTCTCGTAGATAACAGCTGAGCCATCCATCTGGATGTGATGTTATCTACTCCTTTATATGCAAGTGCTCTTTTTACAGATTCGTGTGGCGTGTTGTCAAAAGCTCCTTCTATGTCTAGGAAGGCACACACGACCGTTTCTTTGTGTGTCAGTGCATCCTGGATTACATCAGTCAACTGTACCAGGGCAGTTTCTCAGGAATGTCGCTCTCTAACGTAAACACAATTATCCTGTGATCAGATAGAGACAGTTCACTCGATACCCTCCAGTTTTTAACTAGATCTTTAATGCTCGGTGTGCTTAATGTGATGTCTAATACCTAACTTCTTGCCCTTGTTACAAATGTTGGAGTATTCCCAATATTTTGCACAATAAGGTTCTTATTAAAAATATATTCTAAAAATTGCTCACCTCTTTGATTGGTGTTGTTGCTTCCCCATACAGGACTGTGCGCGTTGGCGTCGCATCCAAGAAGTAATGGCAGATGTCTTCTCTGGCAGTACTCCACTAGCCTCGATACTTCCTGGTGTGGTACATGCCCATCTTCGTCGAAGTAACTAGAAACTATTACTATGTCTTGCCGCCTCATCCCTAATTCCAGGTATGCTCGAATTGGAACGAGATCACGCGTCATGAATTCTGAAAGACAAGTATATTTAATATTACTTTTTACCATTATGCATGTTCTGGGTACTTTATCACTAGTGTGATAAATTACCCTTGCATCCTTACATGCAAGTCTTCTTACCTGGTTTTAATAGACCCACGGTTCCTGGATGAGTACGATCCCTAATTGATCTTTAGTAAATGTCCTAGAGATCAAAGCCGAGGCTCCCTTGGCGTGATGGACATTCACTTGGGCGATGTCTATGCCCGCCATTTTACTCTCCTTTATTGGGGGGTGTTGTCCCCATCGGTGAGGGTGTGTTCCATATCCCCCTCTTCTGCTTCTTCATCAATTTCTACATCCTCAGATGAGTCTACGCAGAGATTTGAGAGGTTAATGCTCTCTATGCTCTCCACATCAGTCTCATCTTTGGAAGTACTAGGGGTGGGTTCTGTTGTTTCTCCCAGTTCCTTTATTTCTTCTTTCTTTTGAAGGCCGCGTACGGGGATATTCCCGAATCGATAGTGTATAGTGCATCCATTATCCTTGGTCCGTTGGCAGGATAGGTCATCTATTCCTAACCTAAGGATCTGGCCTTTGCCCTCGTCTTTTTGGCTGACGATTTTCCACAGTGTGGTCGATAGCCCCACATTCTGCGCTTCTATTAACTGTAGAAGCTTTTCTACAGGCTGCCCTTGACTTCTTGGGAGAAAGAGCGTGGCTGTATGTGCTTTCGGGATGTCGTCTCCCGCACATACCTCCAACTCCACTCCCTTCCAGTCGCTCAGGAGTGGGATTTTTGCCCTGAGCCATTCTGCTGACTGTGGGGTTTCACAGTCGATCAAGACCATTCCTGGCCGGAAGTGGATGCCTCCGAATTGGAGCTAATGTTCCCATCCAGCGAACTTCTCTTCTACTATGGCTTCTTCCACCAAGGTTTGTTCGTTCGCACTGAGGATGGTCTCAGGGAATCCCTTAGGTAGGATCACGACCCGCTCCGTCTTCACGACAGTTGCATAACTGCCAGAAGCGGAAGTATCGGCCACTTTCCTTTTCTTTCCTTTGCGGTGGTGTGGTGTTATTCCCGTCCCGCTTTCTTTTCAGATCCCACGAACAGCTAGGCAAATAAAAGTCGACCGACGCAGAGCCCCGCATGCGCCGACAAGACTGGATACAAGAGGGTTTCGCCATGTGCCCTCAGAGGAACCTTCGAAACCGCTTTCCCAGCGGCCATTCTGCCTTCAGCACGTTGCCTTACACCTTGGCTTCGGGTATTGATGGAGTGCCATTTAGTTAGTTCATAGAGCAGCAATAATAACATATCCAGTGGTGCCACGAGGAGGCAGACACTCAATGATTGCATTTCTCCATTGGCATGCAGGAAGAGTTACCTACAAGCGGACAAGCAAACAAGCAAACAAGCAAACAAGCAAGCAATCTAAGCTACGAAGCAATGGCTAAACTACAACCAACCCCGCCTCTTGTCTATGATAGTTTCTCTTGATGTTAAACTAGATACACTTTTCGATGGTGTGAATTTTAACCTGGAAAATGCTTTTGGAGTACTTGGTTCTCAGCCCATACACTCCTATTCCAGTTCCTTTTATGGTTTTAGAACCATCCGTATACCACTGAATAGCACGTCTTTTGGTTGCAAGTGCGACGGATTCTTGTTTCCATTCTTTCTTGCAGCCCAGCTCTGTGGTTTTGAAGTTTTTCACAAAATTGTACTTCTTTAGCATTTCATCCTGGGGCATGTCCCAGTTATCTTTAGTCCTGAAGTAAGTAGATTTTCTCTGATTACTCCGTTCCCGATCATTCTATAACGTGTGCTTTTTGCCACATTCTCTATCATCAAATGTAGAGTGGTGAGGTTTAAGATTTAATTAGGACTATGGGCCATGTGGACTCTCCCACCTCGACCTTTTCAGATCTATTGTGGATATCCTTTAATCATTGTTTAGAGTACCTTGTCTAATTCGGTCTTTTGTAGTAGACTCCATAGACTGGGAAGTAGTTCTTCGGTATAGCTAGTTGCCCTTGGTTTTTCTTCTCCAAGTGTGAGGAATCTCAGTCTTACTAGACCTTTGCAGTAGCACAATACGTGTTCTGCCGTTTCCTCTTCTTCTTGACAGAATCGGCACAAGGTCTTTTCTGTCAGACCGATATTAAACATATGTTTGTTAAGCCTGCAATGCCCTGTTAATAGACCTACTAGTATTCTAGTATTTTTCCTATTAAGGCTTAGTAGATGCTCGGTGAGTTTAGACGATGGTCCTTTTAAGAACTTTTTGGCCTGTCTCTATCCTGGTGAGTTTTTCCATCACTCCTGAGATTTTTTAAACATCCAGTGCTTTGTGCATGTTCTGAAGATTGTTGTTGTTACAACACAGAAGGGTTCTGGGCCAATAAGAGCATTTGAGGCTCCTTCTCGGGCTAGTAAATCAGCCATTTCATTGCCCTTGTGTCCCCTGTGGCCTGGTACCCATGCTAAGGTTAGTCTGTTTTGACTACCCAGCTCTGTTAGGGCTTCCAAACAGTGCCACACAAGCTTTGAGTGTACCTGCATGGAACTGAGTGCTTTTAACGTCGCTTGACTGTCTGAGTATATGACTGGTTTTTCCATTTACCTTCTGTCTTAATACTTCTTTTGCGCAGTGATGTATTGCTGCTATTTCTGCCTGGAATACTGTCGCATGTTTACCTAAGCTCAGTGAGATTCCTGTCTTTGGCTTGGTACTATATAAACCTACTCCTGAACCTTCATGGGTTTTGGAGCCGTCTGTATACCAGGTGAGATCTGCATGAATAGGAGGTCCTCCCGTCCACGCTTCCCTGTCTGGTATACTTACTTTATATTGCTTTTGAAAGCTATACTTTGGAAGCATTTCGTCTGAAGGCATTCCCATTATTTGGTCGTTATCCAACTCTTTATATAGCTCGCTGCAGTCGCGTCCATGCAAACTGCTTATGGGCGATGAACCTTTGTGCAGTCTGTATGTGACAGACCTGGCTTCGCCTTAAATGAATATATGTAGTGGTGTTAAGTTTAGCATGATTTCTATAGCTGCTGTTGGAGTCGTTCTCATAGCTCCCGTGGTACTCAGGCATGCTTGCCTTTGAATACCATTGAGCTGTCGAATGGCTTTAGCTTGTCTTTGGCCACCATACCACCGACCCGTAGGTTATCATCGGCCTTATGACTCTGGTATATAACCACAGGGACATTTTTGGTTCTAATCCCCAATTTTTTCCACACAACCTTCGACATAAGTTGAAGGACGTTGTGCTCTTTTGGGTGACTTTTTGCAAGTGTTGATTCCATGTTAACCTGTGGTCAAAGATGACTCCCAAGTATTTGGCCTGTAGTGAGGTTTAAGATCACCTCCATTGCGGCGGTAGAACAGGTTCTTATCGTACTAGTAATGCAAACACAGGCTAGTCTTTGTACTTTTGAGATATTAGCTCTCGTAGTAGCTAAACTGGTTCTGTTACTCCAGGCAATAGCCCCGTAAGTGATGATTGGTCTCACTATTGCAGTTCTTACCAGGGCTGGTATATTTAAGGGATCTCCTCATAGCGTCCATTTTAGACATTATTTTTTTGGAAATAGTAGTCGCCAGGCTTGCCAATATAAGAAAAAATATATAACCGTTTTTTTAAATGACATTTTTATTATTTATTATTAATTTTCATTATTTTATTAAAAAAAGTTTAGTAATAAAGCAAAATATTTCAGTATCTCCAGAATTATAAACTATAATAGAAAACATGTATGGCTTCGAATAGCAAATTACCCAAATTAGCATATCTAGTGAATATTAAATTTAAATAGCAGTTTGGATATGATGGCCATATCGCACGAAGACGAAATTTGAGCACCACGCCGAATAAGGATACCGAATCCCTTTGAAGTTGCCTGAAGATATACCATGCAATAACATTCCTTATATTACCTACTTTGAACTAAAGATAAGTGCTTTAAAATAAATCATCTTACATTTAAATTTAGTAAAACTATGTGAATTAGAATTTGCTACTACCTTATCTAAAACTTGGTTTAAATATAATTTGTTAGTGGTTAGTGATTTTCTATATTTTTATCACTAATCTAAAGTCAAGTATAGTAAGTTTTAAATATAGTCGTGCCCAACTTCTTTTTGAAAGTTATTCGAGTTATTTAATAACCTAACCCACGCCCAAAATCAATTGAGCTTAAACACATTATAACAAATAGGTAAAATATCAAGTTATAAATTATAGCATAAATAAAAATAGAAATGGTATTATTTATCGATTTCACACAAA
Source organism: Psylliodes chrysocephalus (assembly GCA_927349885.1). Lineage (NCBI taxonomy): Eukaryota > Metazoa > Arthropoda > Insecta > Coleoptera > Chrysomelidae > Psylliodes > Psylliodes chrysocephalus. Next base: position 1,512,274 of record OV651817.1, on the reverse strand, counting down.
AGTAAGTCATTTTAATGTATATTTAAGTTCAATCACTAGAAAATATACTGACAATTAATTTGACAGAATGGGCCATGTTCACATGTGAGATATGCTGTTTTATAAATTAAATTGAAATAGTTAGTCGCTATAGAAGTTATTCTAAATAATCAGTTCGTTAAAAATGCTAAAAGTTTTTAAATTAAGCCCAATTGAAATTTAAAATTTGAAATTATACGTCATCGGGAATAAACCAATCAGCTTGTGTAGAAGTTTTTTTTGATATACAAAACCAAGCCAACGAACAATCCGACACACAAAATGTCGAAGTGAACGCACATCTAAGTGACATTAAAATTGACATCACCTAACACCTAACCTTAGTTTTTTGTGTTGGTTTAATTTTATTATTAATATGAATTTGTCAGCTAGATTTATAAAAGTTGAATCAAGTGTTTTACCCATTGTAAATCAAAATATGATTACCGAGTTGATTACTGCATTTTTCAACAATACTCAGTTTACAAAAGACAGAAAGGTAAGACTTTATTTATAATTTGTTTTAATAGTAGGTAGTTACAGTTTATATGGAGCAATACACCTTCTGGTAAAACATATTTATCTCAGGTAATTAGGATTGTCGAACAGTAACAGTTTTTCAAAAATAAACATTTTACCTTTACTTCATTTATTTTTATAAGAAAATTATATTTGTTGGTATTATTTCTATAATTAGAATTAAAAGTATAATTATGTACTACCTGAGAAATAGCAAATTTGTTATTGTATAAAACGAGTTTATACATTTTGTCCATTTGTTGTTTTTGTTTAAATTTAGATTATCAAAAACAGGACTCTTATAGATTGTTAAACATTAAAATATATCATATTTACCTCAAAAATTAAAATTAGATAACATCTAAAAATGTATTAAGAAGGGAAGGTTGCAAGTATTTACTGCAATACGGTTTTTAGTTGGTTGAAAATTACCTACTTGCTACATATCGTTGTAAATAATATTGTAATTTAAGTACATTTTTGTATATGGATAATTACTTTTTGTAATGGTACATACACTCTTTTACATTTATTGTACACATGTATAATGTTTACATGGATAAATCTATGATAATATTTCTAAATTGAGATGATAAGAACACAAATATGTTTATGTTTTATGAAATAATTTGGAACACAGAAAAATAATAAAAATTAGTAAAAATATCTGATAAATATGCCAAATATTTAGAGTAGGGCTCTTGAAAATACTAAAAAATTAATCACTTTATTAAATGTTTTATTTTTAGATCTGCCAAGCAAGAATATGGAGATAATTACTTTTTCCATGTACAACTTAAGAGGGAAGATACTTACACAGTAAAGGGACAAATTACACCTAAACATTAAGTACGGCAAAAACCTTATGATGTGTTTGTTGTAATGAACAAAAATGAAATTTTTAGTGCACAATGCTTAGGATCTGCTGCACCTCAAGGTTTGTAATATTTTTTATGCTTTTTTGTTTTTATATCACATATAATAAACAGTGCATTCCTATAAATATTCCTATAAATATTTTTTTTCTAATTTTGACATATAAAGAGACAATTTTTGTAATCGCAGCAAGTGTTAAAATAATCTAGAAATAGATTTTGTTAGTGAATCTAGTAATAATTATGATACCAAAGAATGCTACAGAGCACCTATGAAATTTTGAGTTAAAACATATGCCATATTTTTAGGCTATTTTTATACCGTTTTCAAAAATTTTATGCTCCTCGTTTTCTGCAAAACTCAAAATGCTCTGATAGCTTCGAACGAAGCCAGCAGAGCACCTCTGTTTTATAAAGTTTTTTCTGTAAAAACAGCAACACCATATTTTTATGCACTTGAAATATTATCATTTTCTTTTTCGAAAAAAAAAAAAAATTATATTTTTAAAAAAAAGATGGTGCTTGCTAACCTTCAAAAGAAGCCAGCAGAGCAATTCGGTTTTTTAAAGCTTTTTTCTAAAAACCATACCCCATTTTTAGGATATTTTTAGACTCTTGAAATATTGTTAAACTTTACTAAAAAAATTGCTATTTTTAAATAATACAGGGTGGAACAAAGTCAGCAGGACACTTCAGTTTTTAATTTGTTTTTTATATATAAAAACAACTACTTATTACACATGTTTAGGCTGTTTTAAAATCCTAAAAATGTGGTAAGTATATTTGTTTTCAGAAAAAAAACTTTGAAGTCAGCAAGGAATTGCGAATTTTTTTAAAAATGCCAAATTTCTAATATTCTAGGAGCCAAAAAACGTAGTGTGGTTTAAAAAAAAACTGAAGTGCTCTGCTGGATTCGTTTGAAGCTAACAAAGCATCCCGTAATTTTTTATTTTATAATACTCAATAGCCTAAGAATAGCCTAAAATGAGACAGCTCTTAAAAGAAAATTGTACTTTTAAAAATAGCATTTTTTTCGAAAAGCTCTATAATATTTCAAAAATATGAAAATGTGGTGAGATTGTTTTTTTTTAAGTTTTGAAAATTCGAGGTTCTTTACTGGATTTGTTCAAAGCTAGTAAAGCTCTGCTCGTCTTGTTACATAAAATAAGGCATTTTGTAGCTGGTTATATAGTTATTTTGTAACTGCATATCCAACCCTTTTATTTTTTTCAGGTGGTTGTAAACATGTACCTTGTTTGCTGTGGCTTCATAGAAGAAGTGAGGAACCATCTGTATCATCTACACAGTGTTATTGGAAAGGCTCTAATTTATCAAAATGCGTAAATATTGATGTACACTTGGCTAGATTGTTAAAGAAACCTCTTCATCCACTACAGGAAAATAAATCAGTACTTTTATATTCTTTCATATTCTTAGGATTTGTATATATATATTTTTTATTTCTAAATAAATAGTTTTTTAACTTCATTTTTTTCATTTTTTATTCAAAGGTTAATAAATAAAATTTTCACAGATTTTACATTTTAGTTTGTAAACAATAATTGAAGAGTTTTTATTAAAAATCACCAATGTTAATAATAATAACTTAAGTCAATATTATTCTTTCTCCTTTTTTAAAGTTACTATCAATAAAGATATTACTTTAGCTTGACCTACGATCAATTTTTAATTTTGTGATCTATTTGGTTTGACAGAGAAAAAAATTATAACCCTTTGACATTGGTTGTTTTTACTTAGATTTTCATAAAAAATAAACGGAACTGCAAACATGTTTTACTATCATAATAACGAATAGCAACATTAATTTATTTTTTCACATTTATCACTGTTGTCATTTTCATCAAGAAACGATAAGAAGGCATACTTGCTGGTTTTTTGAAAAAGGTGGCAAGGTGCTACGTTGTTCGCGCTATAACCCCTATTTAGAACATAAACAGAGGTTATGATGTTATGCACTCGGCTGTTGAGAATCTCAGGACTGCGTCGTACTCGTTCCTTTAAATGAAGTCACTAGGAAGGGTTGAGGGTGCCTAGAGGTTACCTGCGGGCGTCAGTGATTTGTTTTAGCAAATATTCAATAAAAGTGACTTTGGAGCTAGAGTAAATCACAACCCCTAACTCCCGCAAATAAATTCTAAATAATAAGATTTCGTTAAATAAATAATAGGTTGTTTAATAATTGATAATTTGCCAAATAAGGATACTTATATAAAATGATTTGTTAAATATTGAAATAGTCTAATAATTTACTAGATATGAGTACTTATGAGAAATAGATTGTTTAATAATTGATAATTTGCCAAATAAGGATACTTATATAAAATGATTTGTTAAATAAATAATGAAATAGTCTAATACTTTACTAGATATGAGTACTTATGAGAAATATTCAGAAAATTGTGAACAACAAAATAAATCAATTGAATTTACAGTGAATCTGTCATAAAAAAAAATAAAAGCTTATCTGAATTGGTTTTGGTGTTGTTGGGTACTGCTGCGTTGCTTTTCTGATGGGTGTACTTCGTTCTTAGCAGAGATTTCTATTCCAGAACCTTGTGTTTCTCTATACTAATGCCACATGCGGAAATCCGGAATCCTTTGAACTGGTTGATTCTAGCAAGGAATCATTTATCGTCTTGACATTCCATACAGCTAGCAAGTTAGGATATTCTTAAAAAAAACTTCATACGGCTTCTGTAGGGCTTTCGTAAGGCTCCTAGAAGATACCACTTTCGGTATGCCGTAAGACGTACGGTGTACGGGCCAGGAATTATTTCCAGCTTAATTCTAGTTAGCAAAAAGATAATAACAAAATGCGTCTTTCTGACGGCAAAATTCAGAGCGCAAAAGAAAGAACGCTTTCAACCGGTTCGTCTCGCCTTTGGTGTCCTGCGCATAACTATACTATGAATACAAATCGACAACACGACAAGAAAACTTTGAATTCATTAATTTGACTTTGCTATTTCCCGTTAGATGGAACTACTTGTACAATATTTGAATTTTAATTTGAAATTAATAATATGGACTAAGTACATGTTACAAATTTTAATTTTTTAAATTTATCACCAGTGATACCACATGTAGTTACCTGACTTATTGGAATATATAGACTTTGCTACCACATTCAACTGAACTTGGTTGTTTTTAATATTTATCACTGTGACATAGGCGTTTTTGTTAAAATGTTTCATTTTAAACTGCTGTAAATAGGTGCCTTTGGTTTGGTAGTTTTAGTCCCAAAAAAATCTATGCATATACAGGTACTCATTACACTTTGATTTGCTCGAAAAGTTAAAATTTTATAAAAAATTACATTGGCTGTTTAAAAACTCTTCATTAAAATCCCTGAAATGTGATAATTAGGTAAATTAAATTAAAAACCAAAAAAAGTTTATTAAATTAATATTAACTGTTATAAAATAGGTTCTTGTAAGTTAACGAGCAATTATGCAGATATTACTAAGTAAATGTACTTGCTTAAAATTCACACAGGAATGTGGTTTTAACATGTTAAATTTCCTAACCCTTCTTATAACTCTTTCCACATGTATTCTTAGAGATTCTATTATTTTACTTAATTGTACATCTTCTGGAGAACTTTTTTCATTCTGTGATACACTAAGTGTGTCCTTACTAAAGTGCATCCCATGTTTTCAAGTAATGGCTGAATATTCTGAAATCCCTATCAGCCATTATATGGGATCCAGGAACCAGTTTGTTTAAATACCCACATTTTTCTATTATTTCTTTATCACTAATTCTTCCAGAAAATGATGAATAAATTCGCTATCTTCAAAACTATCAGGAGATTCTGGATTTTTTTCCAGAAGTGTTTTTAGGTTATACACCTAAGAATTTATAGTAGCCTCATGTTCACTTTCCTGAAGGGGACAATTAGCAAAAATTGCTGCTACATCTTGATAATCCGGTGTATTTTTATAAAAAAGTTGACGAGAAACATCGCTAGTAGAAGGTTGATTTTCTTCTTTCCAAATTTCTAGGAACACTTATAAATATTTTTGAAGATGAATGTGAATCATCACATTCTGGAACAAAACACTTTTTCGTAGTCATAATATTTATAAAAAGTACAAAATTAAACACTCAAATTTTAAATAAATTCTTGATTGAGACACTGTGACAGATGACACACACAGTGCTGCCATTTTGCCATTTTCTGAATTATTAAGTGACTTTTAAAACAATGAAACTTTAAATATGGTTAAAGTTTAAACAGAAATAATACTTTCAAAAAACATTTGATATTATATATTTAAAAGATATTTGTTTGACGATGTTTTAGAAGTTTAAAATTAAGAAGGAGTACACAAACGAACGTACATCACTTCTCGTAAACCTTCTAACCGGCAACGTTGTGGCACTAGCTCCTATTGGTCTATTCCCGGAGACCTCATAAATTTTAAAAAATTCATAACTCTGGCAAATTAATATATAAAAAAAAATTAAAAAAAATGTAGCTTTATTTTCATCTCTTTTATTCATAAAAAATAAATTAAAAATTTTTGAACATGCCCCATTGTCACTAATTTAAAATTTTAAAAATAATAGTCATCGGATCACCAAAATATAAACTGTGATTGGTGGATTTCAATTTTTTTACAGTATTCTAACTACATCGAATGGATATAAAATATATTCGTTCAGTTAATGGCAATAGTGTACTTTTTCGTTTTGTTGTCTGTGCGTAGATAAACCAATATCCATGTGGATGTAGAAAAAATCATTTTGGTACTTGTAAATCGTTGTATTTAGCCTAAACAACGCCGATTTTTTTAAGTAGTGCGAGGACAACGTCTGTTTTTCTCCATTATGATTATTTTTAAATACCTTTTTATTCAGACCTCGATTGTTTTATTAGCTTACAATTAGGCATGTTTTTGGGACTCGGATCACCAACATAACAAGTTGATTATTTAAAAATTCCTATAAAATAGATATCGTTGGTATTTTCCCCTTACCCTTCAAATGTACCCATCATTTATAAACATTATTAAACTAAAATAAACCAATTTCAATTAAAACCTGTTTTTTATTTAAATAAAACATGTCAAATTATAATTATGTTCTCATTAAATACCTACACAAATTTATTATAAGAACTCAACCACACATATTTTTTTGTTTTTACTTTAAGTGGCGAAGTCTACATTTAAAAGTGACTACTATTTCACAGTCTTTTTATTTTATTATTTAAGGAGACCAGCTACTACAAATATCCTATTGCCGATAATTTATAAAAAAGCACAAAATGTTTTTAGTTTTTATTCCACTACTGGTGCGTTTGATTTGATCATCGGAGATCTCCGAGCGCTGCAAACGTGTTTGAATTGACACTCCGAGAGATCCCTAACGTGTTTGTTTTGCTTTGGAGCGAGAACATAGAGAGAGCTCGATGTTCTCAGAGCAGAAGGATCGAGAAGAGGGAGAAATTTGTCTTTGTATCTACCTATCTCTTTTCAATTAACCTACAAACAAAATAGAACCTCAAAATTAAAGACCAGACAAGAAGTCAACAAAATACTTAGCTGCTTTTGTCTTATATCTAAAATTATTCGTCATAAAAAAATAAAAGTGTGTTTGAAAAATACATTTTTTCTGTTCAAATCTAATCACCAGTAATCACAGTCATGGAGTATGAAAGCGAAGCGGGCCATTTGTGGTATATGCTGCATTTCAGGGCCATTACCCCTTACTATTAAAAGTTTTTCCATTTTCTTTACTTTTGGCTCACTATTTTGACACACAAACCAGAAACAAGAATCACAAAAAAGCGAGGTTATGTTTTTTACTCCGTTTTATTTGATTTGATTCAATGCTCTATTGTGACGTCATCACTTCTCGGTCTCCTCGACGCTCGCTCGATCGAGTTTCAAATCAAACGCCCCCTACGAGGAAAGCATTGGTTCATTCCACTTATACCATATTGACATTATTGTACACGTTAAAAGTAGATCTGTCTCTGTTTTTATAATACTATTACTGCAGGACAAACGATAATCGTGGATTTCGCCAAACGAACATCAGAAAAGTGATGCCAACTTAAGCTGACTACTTCTTCCACCTAGCCTCAGTCACCCCCTCATCCATTAACTGGGGTCTATGTCGCGACCTCCTTAGATATACCAGCCCTAGTACTTACTAACCCAAATCATTTAAATTTTAATTATGATGGCTGTACCGAACAGAAAGAAACAAAATTGTACCAATACATTCCGCTACGAATGTGGATTGAAAAAAAAAAAGAAGAATACCTACGTGTAAACGTAGTTGGGATTTTTTATTTCGTATCTTAAATATTGTAATTTCTAATATGTAATTATATAGCCAGGAATATTTCTTGTATTATACATGCTACTGTGCGCGATAGCGAGTTCAGCTGAATATTTCATGCGGCAAAGTTGGCAATATGTAAATGCATGGGTTGGTCTACTGTGCGTTGCCCCCGGTTGAACGCCAATACACAATGAATGGGGTTTCTTATTCTAAAATATTACATGGCCTGCAGATACTATTTACATATTATCGTCGCCAGAATTTTTTATTTATCAATCTTTTTTTTTTAGATAAAAGAATTAATTTATGGAATGTGGGTAAGAGACCACTGTGGGTACCCATTTCTTATGCGTCATCCCAATATTATTTTACTGAATATTCTGTAGCACCCCACTCATACTGTGTAAGGAGTAATTAGTCTCTTATCTGTTAAGGTGTACTAAAATGTTCTGTTAAGGGAGACACTAGATTTTTATTTATAGTATTTATAATGCAAATCCTGTAGGACGTCATTAATGACGTTAGTCTCTCGTCATAGTAATACCTAGGGTTACCACCTTTTTGAAAAGTTAATAAAGGACTACGATCACATACAAAGGGGTCTATTCTGTAACAATTCCTTTATATTTAAAGGCCTTTAAAAATATTTTCTTCTTTACTTCTGTCATTATTTAAACGGATCTTTAAAATACATTAGAGGACTATCTTAAAGAAATCTTTTTAAATAATGACAGAAGTAAATTAACGAATACAAACATATTTTTAAAGGTCACCAATATTTTTAAAGGCCGTTAAATATAAAGGAATTATTACAGAATAGACCCCTAAGTATGTGACTACCATGCTGACAGGGGCACCGGTATACAAAAATCCTCATGCTTTTATTGAACTTTAAAAAAAAAATATGAAAAAAAAAAATAATAAAAAAATTAAAAAAGAAAGGTCTTCAGCTTATATACTTGTGTACAAAACACTCCAAAGATATGTGCTGTAAAAAAAGACTTTGCCATTTGCCGTAAAAAATGACATTTGCCCTTAAAAAAGACATTTGCTGTGAAAAAAGACATTTTCCGTAAAAAACGACATTTTCCGTAAAAACGACATTTTAAACTTTAAAAGTCATAAGGACCTATTACTTCAAAAAAAGAATATCCTTTTTAAAAAAGAACAGGGGTGGCAACCCAGGTAATACCCTACTAATTAAAATGTCTCTAACTAAGCTAATAATTCGAAAATGTCACGAATATTCACTAACGTAGTCATATTACTAAAAACCAAAAAAATTAAATGGTGATTAGATAATTTTATAATGATTTCAATTATTTAGATTATCTTATTCTTGATAATATAAAATTTATAAAAATAATATTTCAGTGTACTTACTCAAAAAAATAATACTCTACAATAAATTATTTTGACATTCTGTACGCCTATTAAACTCGTATCTATACAAAAGAAATGCCATTACGACAATTGGTATACCATTTTGCTGTGTTGCCAATAGCAATTTAAAAAAAATCAATGATTTTGGTTTTAGGTTATGTTTACAAGTTTATTTTCAAAACAAAGTGTGGGCAAAAGCTGATTCAACTGCTTTAAGTGTATGAGAATTAGGTTAAAAATTATTGAAATGTATAGAAATATGAAATTGATTTTTTGTCTGTTTTGGCGTGTTGCAGCAGCCCTAAACTTAATTATTTACACTGTCAACTACCAAGACGTGGACTTATAAAACTTCCTGATATTTATGTAAAAAGGCTGCAGCCGGAGTTCTCAATCCTCTTAGTACGATATGAACAATCACTCGAGTTGTACAGTATATTTTTTCTACGACCCACTAACGAAAATCTACACTTTTAAAAAAATATAAAAAGTAACTAATTTTATAATAATTTATGATTTTTTTTATTTATATTATAAAATAAACATAAAAAAGGTTTAATTTAATGAGTCCCATGCCCGGGTTTGTCGCGCGGAAAGTAGGCGCTCTGTCCTCACCTCCACCCCACTTTTGGGAATTAAGTTTTAATACTAGTAATTAAATTAGTTTCATATAATTTGATTAATATTAATTTTTTTTTTTTTTTTTCAAATTGAGGACCCAAATAAAAATGTTACTATTTATCGATTCTACACAAAATAACACACTTTAATACACGATACACAGAGTAACGGTATCATGGAGGTATAATACTAATGGAGATGCCATGAGGCAATTGTTTTAGTCCAGGGCATTTAGCAAAAATAGCGGAAATTTTGACATACCACAGATATCGAGATGCGGTTTTCTGCATTGTGTTGGGGAAGGTCCCAGAAAAGACTGGTGAAAATGTGGGTATGCAGTTTTTTGAAAAACGCCTTCTGGGCCGGAAAATGTATTTTTCCAATTGCATCATTATTTGTGCCGTTATGGGAGCGATTGTAAACGCGGAAAAAATCGCTCGGAAATTGTTACTCGAGGGTTTTCGGGGCTGCCGAACTCGATTCTGGCATTAGAATTAACCCGCGAATGCACGGGGGGCGGATTCTGTGGGGGTGCGCGGGGTGGTGAATTGGGGGAGAAATTGCAGCGTGCATGAGAAATCGCTCCAAACTCATTACTCGGGGGTTTTTGGGGATGCTGAATTCAATTCTGGCATTGGAATTACCCGGGGGCGCTTAGGGGCGCCTCTGCGGGGGTGTCCGGGGGTTCATTCTGGGGGGGAAATCGCATAGTCCATGTAAATGGGTCCAAAATTGTTACTCGGGGGTTTTCGGGGGATGCTGAATTTAATTCTGGCATCGGAATATCCGGGGCGCTCAGGGGTGGCTCTGTGGGGGTGCGAGGGGGATGAATTGGGACAGGAATCGCAGCGTGCATGAATATCGCTCCAAACTCGTGACTCGGGGGTTTTCGGGGATTCTGAATTCAATTCTGTGCACTGGAATTACTAGGGAGCGCTCAGAGGCGCCTCTGCAGGGGGTCCGGGGGTTCATTCTGGGGGGGGGGGGGGAATTGCATAGTCCATGTAAATGGCTCGAAATCGTTTTTCAGGGGTTTTGCGGGGATGCTGAATTCAATTCTGGCATTGGAATATCCGGGGGCGCTCAGGGGTGGCTAGGAAATGGTAAAGCAGCAAGTGGAAAATTACAAATTATCAACATAACTCTTTATTCAAATAACAAATAGAACTTTTTATTAGTCTTGAATTATTCATTATAAACACTCAAATTTTCAACTTAAGACCTAAACATCTGTGTCAAACTCTTCTTCTTCTTCTTCCCGTTCTTCTCCTTCTTTCCCTTCGTCATTTTCTTCCCCTCCTTCCATCTTCTTCCTCGTCACTACTCTCGGCCCTCATTGGCAACGCCTTTTTGGTTTGAACAATTGCCATCGCAATGCTTGCATGCAAGAGAGCACTCCAACCCATTTCGGCGGCACCCGCACTCGGGCCACAATCCATTTGACAAGAACAAGAAATTTGGGCTCAAAATTTTCCTCGGGACCGGCTTCCTGGGTCCATGGTGACAGGACTGAGCTCTCCACCCACCATTTCCCAGCCCCATTCTACCGAGATTTAAGGTCTTGACTTGAGCTTGTGAACCATACCAAGCCTGTACTTGGAAATAGACCCGCTTGATATGCTCCGGTTAGATGCATTGGCAGTCCGGGAATTATGCGTGCAAGTTAATTCCAATGCCAGAATTGAATTCAGCATCCCTGAAAACCCCCAAGTAACGATTTTGGAGCCATTTACATGGACTATGCGATTTCCCTCCCCCGGAATAAACCCCCGGACACCCCCTGCAGAGGCGCGCCCCTGAGCGCCCCGGGTAATTCCAATGCCAGAATTGAATTCAGCATCCCCCAAAAACCCCCAAGTACTGAGTTTGGAGCGATTCTCATGCACGCTGCCATTCCCTCCCCCAATTCAACCCCCCGCGCACCCCCACAGATCCGCCCCGAGTGCATTCGCGGGTAATTCTAATGCCAGAATCGAGTTCAGCAGCCTCCGAAAAATCCCCGAGTAACAATTTCCGAGCGATTTTTCCGCGTTTACAATCGCTCCCATAACGGCACAAAAATAATGAATGCAATTGGAAAAATGCATTTTCCGGCCCAGAAGGCGTTTTTCAAATAAAACTGCATTCTCACATTTTCACCAGTCTTTTCTGGGATCTTCCCCAACACAATGCAGAGAAAACGGCATCTCGATATCTGTGGTATGTCAAAATTTCCGCTATTCGGGTGATTTAGTGCTAAATGCCCCTGGACTAATTTTAACATATGATACATTTTATTAAAAATGACCCCACTGGGCGTGGCTTAAAATGGTTAACTAAGCAGGGTCGTATTCAAATATAATTAAAGTCCGTATGCAGAATTACAACTTTTTAAATGACTTACTTACTCTAAGATTTGTTTCAACATGATCGATTCGAAATTAATTTGATGACATTGCGCAATTATGACTTTCACACTATTTACTATTATTTATAAACCGTTTTCCGACCAAGCCAATGCCAAGACCATAAAAGAGATTAATATTATTATATTGTTCTGTCTTCGCCGAAACCGACCGATATATGACCTGTGTGATCGAAAATCAACGTTCGAATAACACTGTGCATCAGATTTGTTAATCTCTTTGTGCTTTAAAACTAAAACCCGAACTACGATTTTTCCGTTCAAGGACTCTCTTGTCTTGATCAAAGCTGCCAATGTCAAAATCTGACAATGAGGAGAATTATGACATCAAATTACCAAACCAAAAACCAAACCACTACGTGAATTGTGTAATAAATATATTTCAGTAAAAATACAGCCGAGTTTGTAGAAAGGACAATTAATTACTTTTAAAATGTAAAACATGTAGGTATGTCTGCTGCAGATGACATACATTAAAAATATGAACCCGCTACAGTCAAAAGTTTAAAAAGACCAAAAATTCAGCTAGGTAATGACTTTATGGTTAAAAGTAGATGGAAGAAAACCATGATCAAAACTACTCTGTCAAAACCAATCGGAACTAAAACGACTCAGATAATAGTTGTTGGCTTTATTTATGTTCACTAGATCATCGGCATATCCCAGGGTTCTATGTCCCTTATCTTTAATGAGCCCTAAGCAGATCGTCCACTACAAGGTTCCACAGGAGTGGAGACAGCACTCCACCCTGTGGACATCCTCTCGCTACCCGTGCCGCTGTTATCTCTCCCATAAGGGTTGTGTGTATAGTTTCTTCTCCCTTAACATAGAGTCGATCCAGGACACACGCATCGTGTCCTCGATTCCTCTGTGTTTGAGAGATCTAATGATCGATCCAACGGGAGGTATTGTCAAATGCACACCCTCGATATCCAAGAATGCTCCCAGCATTACCTCCTTGTTTTCCAGTGTGTTCTCCACCCTTTTTATTAGTTGATGGAGAGCTATTTTAGTTGATTTCCCTGCACTATAGGCGTATTGGTCTTGGTATATTGGCCTTTGAACCAATATAACATCTCTAATATGCCTATTTAGCAGTTTTTCCAAAGTCTTAAGTAACGAAGGACATAAGACTTATTGGTCTTAGGGACTTTGCCGTTTCCTGTCCCATTTTTCCCAGGTTTTGGTATAAAAGTTACCCTAATATTTCTCCAAGCTTTTGGTATGTGTCCAAAAGGCCCAGGCTACTTCTGAGTATTGTTACAGAGTCTGCTGTATAAATATCAGGACCTCTTTGTAACATTATTGGATTAAATCCCGTCCATCGCCCGGTGATTTATATGGTTCGAGATGAGCTAATTGCCCATTTCACCATTTCAGTTTATTATAGTTCCACCACTTGTTTGGCTTATCCTCCAATCTTCCCTGTTGGGCTCTATTATGAGCTTACAAGTCCGTTTTATATTCCGGTTATCCGGTGTGTGTGCTATGGTTTGTGCACCAGGGAAGTGAACCCTAAAGAGTTCCCTTACTGTTTCCTTCCCCTGTGATTGTGTACTCCCCAAGTTTATTCTTAAGGGTGTTTATTGTGTGTTCTGTGTCTTTTGAGAGAATTTTTTGGAGCCTGGCACATTCTTGAGTGCTTGCTATCTCCTCAGAGTGCCTTCTCCAAGACTCTCTCTTGACTTTTCGTAAAGCTATGTTGTAACAGTTGCGTATGGTTCTATATAGTTCCCATTCGCCGGTTATTTTAGCCTTATTAAATTTTTTGTCTCACTCTGTTTCCTTAGTATAGACCAGGTCATCATTCCACCATGGAACTTTCCTGGTAGAGTTCCTTGCTATTAAGGGACAGGTATCGTTGAAAGCGCTAGCGACTGTGTCATTAAACTCATCCACAGCCATTTCTAGGTCGGCTGTTGTTCTTATCGTCTTTCTCATCTTCGGAAGATTACATTCCAGGGAAGCATTGTATGCCTCCCAGTCTGTTTTCCTGGGATTCCGATAAGTTTCTTTTGCAATATTACCTTTAATATTAAAGTTTATGTGTCTGTGATCTGATAAACTCTCTTCGTCAGACACATGCCAGTCTGTAACAAAGTTACTCAAGTAAGAGAAAGGGATACAGAACAAGTGAAGAGTCTGATTAAAAATAAGACTATGCTTAGAATGCGAATATTCTTTATTTTAATTTTGTTGTTTTGATGTCTTATGTTAGCAGCTTTATTAACTCTAGTTTTAGTGAGATATGTTAGTCAAATACTAACATATTTATCAACTGTGCACTTGATTAATAATATTCTATGATTATCTAACACAAATTGGTCCAAACTGTGCTGCATAATATTCGAAAAGACATTAGAATTTATGAATTCTTTTAAAACTAATGTGCTGATGATATCAACTGATATTTTTTTCTCAGAGTCTTTCATAATTTTTAATATTTTTTCACATTTTAAACAAATGTTTATTACATCTTCCGACCATTTTTATTCTTTATATCAATGAATGAAAATAGAAACAAATCTCTAGTTTTACTTACTAAAGCATTTAGACATTGTTCACAAATGATTTTTTTTTAAATAATAAATAACATATCCAGAAATGTAAGTGATTCATATTCTTTTGAAGTAACATTTAACTGGCTTGTTATATTGCACTTTAAAATAGTTAATTCCTCCAAAGGAATACAATTTCCACGGAAACTATCTCCTAATTCAACATGAACTAAAAGTTTTTTATATGCAGACTGAAATTGCCTGACTCTAGTATTATTGTTAAAACCTCCATGAGAACGTATTAAACAAAACAATAATTCTAAATTGTCTTGTGAAATTTTGTACAAAGGCAAAAATTTTAAAAACTTATTTTCTACAATTAAATTATTGTATAGTAATTTTAGGCTTGCAATGCATATTTTTAAACCTAGAAAGCCAGTGGATCTATCAGTTTCTAATAGAAGTTTACTATCAGCATGTGTTCTTAAAGAACTAATATATTTATCGACAGAGTCAAGAAAAATACATGTATTATTGTAGTTATTTTCAGATAGAGGTTTCTTATAATTGAATTGCAAAAGATTTCGTGAATTCAGGATGTCAAACAGAATGTTAATTTTTCTAATAAAATTAATTGTCGCCCCAGCATTTTAAAAATCTTTAATATGTAGAACGTTCGCACAAAAATCTAAGGCAGTTGCGACGCTTTCGCTAAATAGTTGGGTTGCAAGACGAACTTTTATTTTTTGTTTTTTAAAAGCTATATGTTGCGAGTTTAGCTTATTTGCTAAGTGGAAAGATTCATTTTCCTGTAATTCGTGAAGTTGATTGAAATACTTCCACTCAACAATTTTATTTCTAATTAACTTTAGCATATGTGGCGGATCTAAAAATATAACAATTTCTTCATTATTTGATGGATGCTTGAAACTAGTTTTTAAAGTTGTATGATATAAATTACAGCCCAAGAGTTTGGCCATTGTTAGATTATTAGAAGCACCATCAAATGTTAAACTTACAACACTAACACCTACTTCATAACATTTCTTTAAGCATTCTAATACCAGCCCCTTTTTCTGTTCACCTGTCATACTTGAAATTAAAAAATATCCTACTGGAATTTTCCAGCTTCCATTTGCACAATTTAATAAGAAAACAAGAGCATTGTTTGCAAGCGTAGTTCCATTTGCACCCGTTCCTACATCTACACAACCATAACTTCTACGTTGGCTTCCAACAAACTCCTCATGTTGACGAATGGCCATTTCATTCAAAATAAGTGAACAAATTTTTTTTTTCATTGGAAGAATTTGATATCTGTAGGGCATTGAAAGCCTCACTTGTGAATCCAGGCTCACCTTTTATACTTTGATACCATCGACTGATTGTACGGACATGTGGTAAGCAAGTGTCAAATGTTCTTCTTACATAATTATAAGCAGCAGGTGAGTAATAGTGGAGAGTTAAGGAAAACACTTTTAGCTCTTCTGAATACTTCTTAGGCAATGGTAGGTTAGACTTTTTTTTTTAATTCCTGCTACATATCTCGATGGGGCCCCCAAGTTTTGACATTATATCTAACTCATCTTCCTGCACATACTTTGATTTTTCTTCCTGTGTCAAACGTTTTTTAACTAAATCATTTAATATATTTTTTAAGTTGGCAATTTTATTCACTTTTCGAAAAAGTTGTCGTCTTAGCAATTTTAATTTTTGCTTTCTTTTTGCACTTGTTGCCCGGAGAGAGGAGAGTGTATGTAATATTTTTTGTTTCTTAGAGAAGAAGTAGAGGGTACAGGTAATTCGATCTGACTGGTTTAATTTGCTGGTTTAATAAGAATATTTGATAGGACCCTGATTTTTGGAGGAGGAGGTGTAGGTATGGATGGGTTAGTCTGGAACAAGATTTGGTATGTTATAAAGCCTTACATATAGATCCATGATACAAAAACTACTAGTTTAAGTTCCAAAACTACTAATTTTTAAATATCATTAATTTCGTAATATGTTTTAAATTATATTTATTGTGTATTGTGAACAAAGTCGGCAGGTTTTTAAATAAAGGAACATCAATTTAATGTTTGTTCATTTAATATTAATAATAATTGTAATGTGGTACATGAGCGGGCATATTATTTTATATCATGAGGATGAGGAGGTACATAGCAAAGAGTGATGCCCACAAATCTAATTAAATAATAAAAATACATCACCAGTGTAACGTTCATTTTTGGCCCCACGAATTAATAAAATTGTTTTGGCTTACCTGGTTAATCATACGAAAAAAAAAGGGTAAAATCGTATTGATGATATCACTAATATTTTTGTCATTAACTAATTTCACCTGTATTCTAACTTTCGGACATCATTATTACAATTTATTTCATCTCACCACTAGTATAATTCTTTGTACAATGGTCATATTTGTTTTAATTTGCCAGATTCTCCTAGAAATAGACCAAGTTTCGTTGTAAATTTATACATATTATGTATTATAGTCTCACCTTTGGGTAATTAATTATTTACGATACCATTCTTTAAGATTTTCTTTGTTTATTTTTGTTTTTAGGTTACTATTTTTTAATTAGGCATTCCAACGACCTGTCAAACAATAAGTGCCAGTGGGAAATTCTTGTATATTTAAGGGGGGTAGCGACATAGTCTTGCAACTTGGACGCTATTTTTATTCGAAGTAGTACTCGCCAAGCCTGCCAATTTATGAAGAAATGTATAGGTGGGTTTTTTAAATATTTTTATTGTGTTTGACATAAAATATTTAAATGTAATCTATTATTCATGATTTTACGTAAAGTAGATAGAATACACCATATGTCGCTACCCTTAGATATATCAAACCTGCCCACTGGTAATTCATTTGTTTGAAATGCCTAATTGTGACAGTGAATGACATAAACGTCACTTGACGACAGAACACCGACAAGTGTCATGTTTGTAGTACGTTCCAATATCGGGCTCAGAACCCGAGGTAAGGTAGTTTCACAATGAGCGATTTTAAGTCGTGAGGGATTTTTTTTTGCAATCGCTGTTGTATTAATTTTTGTCGGGAACAGTTTCCCAAATGTAGTTATACTGTATATAAATATAGTTTTTAGGGTACCTTTCGTAAATGGTCTCTTAAGTTATATAGTGGGGAATTCTTGAGGATGAATTTCTGAACCCACTTGACATTTATCGGAAAGGGATTTCGGCCATTTTGGACGGCTGACGTATTGTTTTTCTGTCAGTGGGTGTTGAATCACGAAAAAGACGATTTTTGCGTCGAAGTAGAATTTTCTTAATATTTAGCCCCATCGGCTTACCCTAATTAAAGGGGATTTTAGATTCTACTTCATGGTTAATTGTGGGTAAATGGACATTTCGTATTTTGAGAGGAATTTTAGTGTATTGGTAAATTCCTATGGTCATTGGTCCAGCCCATATCTAGTATAGGATTTTAACGCAATAATTGGAAGTTCACAGCATTTGGAGTGTGGAATATTGTTGTGCTGTGGATCATCTCACGTGTTTCTCATCCTTGGAAGGCTACCTAGTTAACCCTTTACGAAAAAGGTATGTTTTGTATATATTTGGTTATGTTACCAACCATGTGGCTGGCAATTTATTTTATGTTATGGCATGGTGTAACAGAATTTTAATTATTTGAGCTCATAATACTGTTTATGACTCACTGTTGAGCCAATGTAATTTTTCTTTATCCTAGATGCTGAATATTTTCTAGTTCGGGATACTTGAGTCAACGTGTATTGACATTTTTCTTTGTAATATTTTAAGGGTTTCACCCAGGGGGTTGTTAGCCCAAGATTCGTCGACAATTTTCACCCAGGGGGTTGTTAACCCAGGATTCGACAACAATTTTTACCCAGGGGGTAGCGACTCAGGATTTCAACAGTTTTACACAGAGGGTTATATCGTCCGGAGTTCAACGGTTTCATCGAGGGAACACAGAACATTGGTATGCTAGCCGCCTAGCTTACTTGTAGCTAGATTTACAATGATGATTCTCGTTCTGGATAGGAAGATGGGAATGCTGTGAAAGAAGACACCCTACTATCAGGTTTTTTTTATACGTTATATTGAAGGTTTCATGTGTGCACTGTTAAATTATACATTCACTTTCAACCGAATGTTGTCAAGGTATTCTCAACATTATTTATACTTTTGAGTACAGAATGTTCTAGGGTTCTTTCACCCATAACTTAAGTATTATCAAATGTTACATCGTTTAATTGATTAATATTTTAAATGTTTACTTAATTTAAGCACTTAATGCTGATGTAGTAATCCTTCGGGTCGCAGAGCACTTGGACTGCTTCCACGTTTAAGTTGTAATTCTTCAGTTATTAAGGGCTACTGCCATAATTTTACTTTATTCAATTTATTCATTATTAAATGGACCAGACTTAACGATTAAGTTAAGCAATCTCAGAAGACCTGTGTGGGGGCAGAGAATAAGTAACCTCTTCCAACCTGGGAGTTTAAATAAATAACCTCTGTGTCTAAAGTCCTTTATATGTTGTATTTTTATTTTTTTTTTTTTTGATATTTTTATTTAGTTCTATGAATTATACTTAACTATAAAATTTCATGGTTTAATAATTTTCTTTTGGGTAGTTTGGTCTTAACTAAAAGTTAAGCAGATATCGCCTTCCAATTTGGAGAGGGTTATAAGGATTATAAGTTTATTGTTTAGTTTATAATATATGATGTAGTATAAGAGGTGCGGTTATGCACCAGATTTAAGTTAACTATTATTTTATATTTTATTTTTTTATGTAAGGTGGAAATTAATATTTTGCGCAAGCGTCATGCCTGGTACCAAGCTAACGACGAACCGTGCCATACTTTGATACATTATTAATTTTTTTGGGTTACGCATATACATATACAGTGTAAATTTTCCCTTTAATTTCCTCCAACTTTTTTTGGATTATCTAAGCCATTAGGTAATTAGTTTGTCCATTATAATTGTTGAAATCTAAAGCCGATATATTTAGTAAATATTTTTTTTTTTATAAAGGAACATAAGTTGAGGTTTGTCTTTTATTTCTTTCCTCATTTACTGGGTTTTTGGGGAAATAGGATCATAGTTTGGCCACTATATAGACCCAGTTGGCGCCTACTCATTTGTCTACTATTTCCGGAATTATTGCAAGCTATCCACCCCCTAGCTGCCGTCTGAGCGACGTCGAAGGCCCGAAGGTTGACACCGGAACAACCGAAACTTGTGTAACCGTAGTAGACAACATTTTTAATTGTAGTTGATACTTTAATATTTTTTTTTAAGTTTAAAATTTTGGTGGAATCACCAAGTTAATTTCTTAGGTTACACCAGTATTTATTATTATACAGTATATTCATTATCAAAACGGTATAATAATAGGAAATTAGGATCTAATAAAAACTGCTTTTAAATACATGAAATTTTATTCTAAATTATGTGTTACTTAAAAAGTTAGTCATTTAAGTGTAATTATAAGTTGGTTTTTAAGTTAAATTATAAGCTGGTTTTTAAGTTTAATTATAGTTGGTTTTTAAGTTTAATTGTAAAGTTAATTACTTAAGTTTTATTATAGTTATCTAAGTTTTATATTTGTCTTTATTATAAAGTTAGTCAAGCCAATGTTCTTTATTATGTTAGTTATTTAAGTTTTATTGTAAATAAAGTGTATACCAACTAAACATTCATTTATTGTCGGAACAGCATTCTTCTTCAATCTGACCCTAAACTCACTCTTATCAAAAAAATCTTCCTTGAAGTGGATAGAGCACAAGATGCTATTCGGTTTAGGCTCAAATTGGTCTTTTCCCACAAATTTAGACCAAATTTTGAGATATTGTGGGTCTTTTGGAAACCTATAATAAAAAAAAGTTAAGCATTCTAAACAAATTCTAAGTACACTCCTTATACTTACTTATGAAAACTTAAATTAGATATTTTCTTACGCTCTTTCACTGAAGAGTTTTTACAATTAATTTTGGCACACTTAGTAATGATTTTTATACAAATGAATAAAAAAAAAACACTTATTAAGATAGAAATAACGTCGAAATATTTAAATTTGAACAAAGTTCTGACAACTCTTTGACAACTATGACATGACCACTAAGAGAGGGGGAAGAGGTGTCTTTTTTTGGCATGTCATCTCCATAGTATTCAACCTCATTGAACGGTATGTTCCTGCGCATGCAGCTGACTGACGGTAACATCACGTGGGTCATAGAATTATAAGCATTAAATGGGAGATAGTGTTTAAAATTCGATATTTTGCCAATTTTAGTTTGTATGCAGTTAATTAAGCTTTATCGGTTATTTTGTAATAAATTCGTTTACAAATATGAAGATTTAGGGTAAATAATACTAATAAAAATATTAATTTTTTTCATAAAATATAGGTATTTTGTGACAAAATTCATAACTGGGCCATGAGTTAAGTAAAAGATATTAACTAAAAATACAAATTTGACTCAACTTTGTACTTTTTGGGCATGGTAGTTCTCTTGCAATCTCTTTTCTTATTATGTGAAATAAAAATAAGTGTGCTGAAACAAATTATTTATTTATAAAAAGTAAGTTTAAACATTTTTTTGTCAAGTTTACTTTGAAAATACTCAAAACCAATTTTCCTGTTCATTTATCTTATACAGGGTAGGGTGTTTTTTTAATATTGCGAAAAAATTCAGAGGCGTGTCCCTTGGACGAAATGAAGCAAAAAAGTTCCTATGATCATATGTCCTACGCTTCTTAGATTTTGAAAGTGATAAGAAAAAACTTATTTTTTTCGATATATTTAATACCCTGTAGATATTTTTCTGAAAATTGGTTCGCAGTTTCTATGCATCCAAAGCCATTTTCCGATATACAATTTAAACTTTTACATTCGAAAAAAATATATATATATATATAACTTTACCACCCTGTAGTTCAAAATCTAAGAGGCGTAGGACATATGTTCATAGGAACTTTTTTGCTTAATGTTTAAAAGATTCGATTAAAACATACATTTTTCTAAAAAACCACATTTATCTTTTATCATAACCATAAATATACAGTTAGAAATTCGTCTACTTTAATTGATAGAACTGGCCTGCACCCAAGTATAATCGAATTAAATTACGGGTTTTGAGCTTACATTAAATTGTAATTAGATAAAACAAAATGGATTCTATGTATTTTAAGGTGATCTTCTCGAAAAAATCTGATGTGTCCAACACATGACTTTCCTATCTAGTTATTATAGGCTTTTTCCGGTTATTTTGTACAACCTATTGCAGCACCTCTATAAATATTTAAAGGATAAACTAAATATATACATTTTCCACATACATTTAACTCGAAACATTTTTCTCTAGATAACGAAAATACTGAAAAATTTAAATTTAGCACTTTTCCTTCAATTTTTCCAATACGGTCCATTTTAGAAAAATCATATAAAAAACAAAAATTATAGAGATCGATATCATAAATAACTTTTATTTAAACAATATTCCTAAAAATTTGAATTTTATTACATTTTGTCAAATTTCTCGAATACAGACCATTTAAAAAAAAATTGTATGAAACCAAAATTATAGATAATAATATTGTAAGTAATTTTTATCTGAACAATTTTCTTCTCCAAACATAAATAACAGATATATTCCATAAAATATAAAAACGGCCTCCCATAAAGTACCCCCCCCCCCCCAGATGTTTCACTTTGTCCAAAATCTAATCTTTTCACGTCAGGCCTAAATAAACCTTAAGTTTAAAATTTAATGTTTTTTTCTTTATCCGTTTTTCAGTTTTCTTCAAATTTCGAAATTTACACATTTTCTCAAATATCTCGAATACGGTCCATTTTAGAGAAATTATGTATAAAACAAAAATTATAGAGAATTATATTACAAACAACTTTTATTTGAACAATTTTTAAAAAAAATATTTTTTTTTACATTTTGTCAAATTTCTCGAATACGGACTATTTTAGGAAAATTTTGCATAAAACAAAAATTATAGATAATTATATTAGAAGTAACTTTTATTTGAAGAATTTTCTTCTCCAAACGTAAATAACAGATATATTCTATAAAATATAAAAATGACCACCCATAAAGTACCCCCCTAGATATTCCGACTCTGCCCAAAATCTAATCAGCTTATTGGACGCTGAAACAAAGCTTAAGTTTAAAATTTGGTGTTTTTCTGTGTATCAGTTCATGAGTTATGCGTTATACAGACACACACACACACACACACACAGACACACACACACACACACACACACACACACACACACACACACACACACACACACACACACACACACACACACACACACACACACACACACACACACACACACACACACACACACACACACACACACACACACACACACACACACACACACACACACACACACACACACACACACACACACACACACACACACACACACACACACACACACACACACACACACACACACACACACACACACACACACACACACACACACACACACACACACACACACACACACACACACACACACACACACACACACACACACACACACACACACACACACACACACACACACACACACACACACACACACACACACACACACACACACACACACACACACACACACACACACACACACACACACACACACACACACACACACACACACACACACACACACACACACACACACACACACACACACACACACACACACACACACACACACACACACACACACACACACACACACACACACACACACACACACACACACACACACACACACACACACACACACACACACACACACACACACACACACACACACACACACACACACACACACACACACATCATCGCGAAAATAGTCAAAACGGATTCAGGGGACCTCAAAACGTAAAAATCCGTCGAAAACTCGAGGTCGAAAAAATCATGATTCCTATACTTTCCTTATATCTGTATACAGATAGGAAAGTAAAAATCTGATGTGTCCAACACATGACTTTCCTATCTAGTTTTTATACTGAAAAATTTAAATTTAGCACTTTTCCATTACGGTCCATTTTAGAAAAATCATGTATAAACAAAAATTATAGAGATCGATATCGCAAACAATTTTTAGTTCAACAATTTTCATAAAAATCAGAATTTTGCACATTTTGTCAAATTTCTCGGATACGGACCATTTCAGGAAATTTTAACATAAAACAAAAATTATAGATAATAATATTAGAAGTAACTTTTATTTGAACAATTTTCTTCTCTAAACAGAAATAACAGATATATTCCATAAAATATAAAAATGACCACCTATAAAGTACCCCCCCAGATGTTCCGACACTGCCCAAAATCTAATCAGCTCATTGGACGCTGAAACAAAGCTTAAGTTTAAAATTTGGTGTTTTTCTGTGTATCGGTTCATGAGTTATGCGTTATACAGACACACACACACACACACACACACACACACACAGACACACACACACACACACACACACACACACACACACACACACACATACACACACACACACACACACACACACACACACACACAGACATCATCGCGAAAATAGTCAAAACGGATTCAGGGGACCTCAAAACGTAAAAATCCGTCGAAAACTCGAGGTCGAAAAAAATCATGATTCCTATACTTTCCTTATATCTGTATACAGATAGGAAAGTAAAAATCTGATGTGTCCAACACATGACTTTCCTATCTAGTTATTATAGGCATTTTCCGGTTATTTTGTACAACCTATTGCAGCATCTCTATAAATGTTTAGAGGATAAACTAAATATATACATTTTACACATACATCTACCTCGAAACAATTTTCTATAGATATTCATTGAAAACGAAAATACAGAAAAATTTAAATTTAGCACTTTTCCATTACGGACCATTTTAGAAAAATCATGTATAAACAAAAATTATAGAAATCGATATCGCAAACAACTTTTAGTTCAACAATTTTCATAAAAATCAGAATTTTGCACATTTTGTCAAATTTCTCGAATACGGACCATTTCAGGAAATTTTGACATAAAACAAAAATTATAGATAATAATATTAAAAGTAACTTTTATTTGAACAATTTTCTTCTCCAAACATAAATAACAGATATATTCCATAAAATATAAAAACGGCCTCCCATAAAGTACCCCCCCAGATGTTCCAACTTTGTCCAAAATCTAATTATTTCACGTCAGACCGAAATAAACCTTAAGTTTAAAATTTAATGTTTTTTCCTTTATCCGTTTTTGAGTTTTCTTCAAATTTCGAAATTTACACATTTTCTCAAATATCTCGAATACGGTCCATTTTAGAGAAATTATGTATAGGACAAAAATTATAGAGAATTATATTATAAACAACTTTTATTTGAACAATTTTTATAAAAAATTATGTTTTTTACATTTTGTCAAATTTCTCGAATACGGACCATTTTAGGAAAATTTTGCATAAAACAAAAATTATAGATAATTATATTAGAAGTAACTTTTATTTGAAGAATTTTCTTCTCCAAACGTAAATAACAGATATATTCCATAAAATATAAAAATGACCACCTATAAAGTACCCCCCCAGATGTTCCGACACTGCCCAAAATCTAATCAGCTCATTGGACGCTGAAACAAAGCTTAAGTTTAAAATTTGGTGTTTTTCTGTGTATCGGTTCATGAGTTATGCGTTATACAGACACACACACACACAGACACACAGACACACAGACACACAGACACACAGACACACAGACACACACACACACACACACACACACACAGACATCATCGCGAAAATAGTCAAAACGGATTCAGGGGACCTCAAAACGTAAAAATCCGTCGAAAACTCGAGGTCGAAAAAAATCATGATTCCTATACTTTCCTTATATCTGTATACAGATAGGAAAGTAATTATATCTGTATACAGATAGGAAAGTAAAAAGGCAAAAAAAATGTAGCAGATTTTCTAAAATGCCGAAGTTTTGGATTTTGTCAATTTTTCAATTTTGCGCAGGCGCATGTCGGAAAAAAAATCAATGTTTTTAAAAAGCTTAGGAACAATGCTAATTTTTATGTCTCTCGAGAAATTTTTATCCGATGCACCGTTCTCGCGGTATGGACGATTGAAATTTGTTTAGTATTTTGAGGCGACGAAGGTCGAAAAATTGAATTTGTTAAATGTTCAAACACTAAATTCTTCATAACATTGGTAAAAATTAAGATATTTGAAAAAACCAAAATGCGTTTTGAACTTAAGGGATGTGACTAGTAATTGCCAGAAAGGGGCAAAAGAAATCCCAAAATTGGGCATATTTCATTGTTTGCCTATAACGGCCAAACTATTTGAATTTTTTTAATACCACTTACAAAGCTTACTCTTAAATGTGAAATCTTATGTGTGTGTGAATTTCACCGACATCGGATTATAATTGGTTAAGATATCAAACAATTAAATAAATTTTTTTCCTTAAAAAAAAAATAATTTTTTTTTCGAAAATTTGAAAAGGCACAAAAATGCCAAAAATGCACCCAATGGCTCAAAACTTTTTTTTTGAGTACTCCATTGACCACTGTTCATTGAGTGACGACCAAAAAACACGGTTTTTGAGAAAAGTTGCTAAAATTGACAATTTTTAGTTTTTTGGTCTGAAAATTAAGCAAACCCAAATTTCATGTCTTCTAAATGTGTATACAAAGTGTGTATGTTTCTTCTAAGTTGTAGAATTCTCCCGACAAAACTCCCATTACACGCGCTCCGCGGGATCCAAAACTCGTGTATATACTACATTACTGTAATTTGATTTTTTTGCGATTTCCAGTTTTAAATTTCTTACATATCTAAATTTATTAGGCTTAAAATTTATTAAATTGTATTTTACTGACTTGTTATAAGACGTTTCTTGAGTTTTGTGCAAAATATAGAATTACCGTCAAATTAGCCGCACGTCGCATCAATGATAGTAGTGGTCTCGGCGTTCGCTATCTGACAAGTTTAAACTTCAAACGGTCATATTTTTACAAATTGAATCGCTTGATAGTGTTCATCAGCATAGATTTTTAATAACCGTGTTCAGCAAGCTCTGTGTACACGTGGCTTTTCAAACTTCTTAGCAATTTATTGAGTAAGTACGTTCCTAAATTAAGAAAATTCTACCACAGTGCTATAATTTTTTTGTTTCCAGGTTGCAATGGCTGGCCTGTGTTTGTTATGTCATCAGACACTTGCAGAGGGTGAACTATTGCAGATTTGCAATGCGACCTATGACATTCGAAATATAACCGAAAACTACGCATTTTTGTGCTTAGAAAATTGCTCGTAAAACGAGTGTTTTTTTCTTAAATCCAACATTTTCCCTTTTTTTTGAGAAAAAACAAGCACACTGTCGATTTTTTCCGTAATTTGGGCACTTTACAGACTGAAAATACATTAGAATCAGTAAGTTTAATGAGAAACAAGCTTACTTTCTCTCCCAATTGCCATGCAGAAAATTCGAGTAGCTTCAATTCTCGCGAGAATTACCGATCTTTACACACGTGCGCTCAGAAAACAGTGGATGCTAGAAAAAATGTATATGCCATAGGTTTTCGTGTCTTTTTTTTTTCTCTATCATCTGATGGAAACAGTTTTCTACTCAGATAATTAGTTTTCGAGTTAATTAAGAAAAAAAATTTGCAATTTTTTTCAAAAAGTTCGGAACGTAACTAGAAAATACGTATTTTTGTCATGCATATATATCTTCTCCCATTTCGAGTTTTCTTGTAAATAACTAAAAACCAGATATTAGAGAACAAAAAGCAAGCTTATCACCAAGTTGGAACTTACACTCAGGCTTAGGATTAATTTTCTAACATTTTTAAAGTATACCTTTTTGTGTATTTTTTTGTGCTCTTTTCGATGGTGTAGTTAGTTTTTTCAAATATAATTTTTTTGTTAGATGGTTTCGGAAAACCCGGAAAAAATCATATGGGAAAAAAATTTAAAAAACTACGCCCTCCGGTTTCCTGCGAATTCCCGAAAAATTATGGCAGATTTCGCCGCGGGACTTATTTTATTTGAGAGCCAAAAAAAATACGCAACTTCTCTCATGGGCATGGGCGTCGTTACACAATTCTATAGGGGGGGGGGCAAAATTTTGAAAAAATTTTAGAATGTTTATTTGTTTGAAAACAAAGGAAATGAAAAATAGAAGAAAATTTTCATATGATGGATTTAATTTTTCTGTGACATCATGGCTTACTTACAGCTTTTCCAGAAATAACAGAAAATCGCAATTTATTTTTTATTTTTAAATGAAAAACATTTTTTTATTGAAAATTATTTCTGGGACAATTTTGGGGCGTGTATTTAACATTTTCTGTAACGTAATATATTTTCCAATATGATGGTCATTTTGATAGCTGACAGAAAATTTTCAACACATGATTCTTTTCCATAAATGTTCCCGAAATTCAAATTTTCAAAAAAAGGGGGATTCTATTTAAAAATTAAAAATAAATTGAGATTTTCTGTTATTTCCGAAAAACCAGAAGTGAGCCATGATGTCACACACCAATTGAATCCAGTATATGACAGTATTTGTTCCAAGCTTTTAAACAAAAAAGTTTTCATTCCAATATCTCAATTAACAACGAAGATAAAAGCGGATGGAATTATTAAACGGTTTGCTAATAATAAAAATGCTTAGATGTGCCACTGGTATACGATAAATGGGTCTCAATGGGAATTTTGAATCTTACAAAGATTTTATAAAGATCGTACATTCTTATATTTTTTTCCATAAACAAATTAATAGTGACATGTTTAGAAAAAATATTATCCAATATGGCGGCCATTTTGACATTTGACAGACAATTTTCAATACATGAATATTATACAAAAATTTTTAAATTTACAATAAAAGAGAGGGTTTCCATTTAATAATAAAAAAATTTCGATTTTCGTTATTTCCGGAAAAAACGGAATTAAGCCAGGACGTCACAGAATAATTGAATCAATCAAAAGAAAATGTTTGTTCCAGTTTTTCAAACAGAACAAAATTAATCAGATATCTCACTAATTAGTGAAGATAAGGGGAGTGGAACTTTAGTAGTAACCCTAACAATGTCACTGACCCATTTGACAGAACTGATACTTAAGTTTTCATAACTAGTCTTTAATAAATAAAATAAAAATAACCAAACAAAAAAGACAAAAACAAAAATTAAAAAAAAAACAAGAAACTTAAAGCACATTTTTAAAAAACAAACAGAAGGTGTGATATAAAAAAAATATGAACATAATAATATTAAAAATAAAAAATTATAAAAAAAAACATAAAAAAACTCACTCAAATATGTCAATGAATACAAAAAAACACTAGGAAAACGCAAATTTTAAATTTCTTTTTTCTCTACTAAAAACATCGATAACGGAAAATATAATTTATTTTTCAGTCAGCCTATTTTCCTTCATTATTCACTCCGTGCGTGACAGCAACGCCAACTATTTTATAACTAACGGACGATATGTGCATATACTGACAATACAATTTTTATTAGAGTTCGTAATTAAGAAATATATATGTAAATTTTAATTTTAAAACAAGTGAAAAAATTATTATTATTATATATTTTTATTACTTTAGCTAAAAAAAGTCAATAAAAATCAATAATAAAACATAGGCAGGTATTTACATTTTCTCGTAAATAGAGATCTTGGCTGAGCATAATAAGTTGTCATTGAAGAATAGGTTAAATAATGTCAAAATAAAAATATTACCATTATATAATAACGTAGAATTAAAACGTAATAACAAAAATAATTGGTATATTTGCTATTGTAATTTATATTTTCTTCATTTTTAGTTCGAAAGAACCCATAGAAATTAATGCATAAAACTGGTTTCCTATCAATAAGTCACAAGATTGCATGTCAGCCATATACCATAAATAAAGGCAGAAATCCAATCATTTACTAAACTTTTAAGATTTAAGGGATGTTAAAGAATATCATAAAAAAATAATTGCTTAATTATTACAAAAATAAAGGTTTTTTGTTCTTATTATATAACTGTCCATTTATTTCTTTTATTTAATTTTGATTTTGGTACTGAACATTCATATAATTTACAGTCTTTTTACTAGTATAATTTGCAACATAGCAACTCCGGTTACTCATTTTATTGTTTTTACCTATTTTTTTAATAAAAAGTAATATGTATACGTGTATTTGATAAGCCAAAATTACAAAATATCGCCCTAAAATACTCGAATTATCCGCAGCTTGCGCTAGTATCGCTTTTACTTCCCCTACCATGACTTCGCACTGATCGAATAGACCGCAGCCATGTTTTAACATGCCTAAGTGTTCCAAACGTTCTTTCGATTAACTCTGTCGTTGGTGGAAGAGCCATAAATATTTTTTAAACCATTTTGTATGTCTAAATAAAATTCACAATATTTGGACGCTATATCATCAATGGAGAGCTCATTGTGTGCAGAAAGCTCTTTCGTATTCCAGTTTAGTATTCAGCTTCAAAATTGTCGATTACAAATTTTTCCACCACTTTCATTTTGTTATCGGTAGTGAAAAACGTATTTTTTATGTTTTTGGGATGTACGTGCTTAAGGAAAAACTAACAAAGTCTTTGGAAAAGCGGAACCCAGATATGCAATAAATATATTCAACCTATAATATTCTTCAACTATATTAGCCTGAATATTATTTCTATGAGATTGTTATTCGTAATGCATAATATCTTATGCGTTGTTGATTAAGCCGTAAAAGCCAGGAGGGGCAACTGCCCCCCCTTGCCCCCCCCCAAACGACGCCCATGCTCATGGGCACATATGACTAACAT
Source organism: Psylliodes chrysocephalus (assembly GCA_927349885.1). Classification (NCBI taxonomy): domain Eukaryota; kingdom Metazoa; phylum Arthropoda; class Insecta; order Coleoptera; family Chrysomelidae; genus Psylliodes; species Psylliodes chrysocephalus. The sequence continues at coordinate 1,481,759 of OV651817.1, read as the reverse complement.
TTATAATTTCGCCACAAATTCATCGCAAATTTAATGTCCATGGTTCTGATCAAAAAAAAAGAAAAAATTACTTTTTTGTAAAAGCACTTCTGGAGGCGATAAATTCGCCATTAAAACTACCTGTGCAATGAATTTCCGAACTATTTTTGCCTCCTCTTTCGAATGGTGCATTTATTTTCACTATCGGAATGATACTTACCCAGATAATTAGCATTTTTACAATGGAAAATTCCGGAAAACCCGGTTTTTCCTAATTTAAAAAAAATTTAAAAACTGCTACATCTTTTTTTTTCTTTTTTTCGGAAAGATCACATCAAAATACACAAGGTCCTTTTTGTTTCATCCAATTACAAATTAATGTAAGCTCGAAGGGGCTTTTTTTCGTTATTTAATTGGACTAAGTAAGGATAATAGGCAAGTCTAGGTAAACTGCCTCGTAACACAATACCTACGACCCTCTCTTTGACTGAGCAGTGAGATAATTAATTTTCCCCATATATTGTTTTGCTCTGTACGTCATAAAATGTTAAAAATAGTTCCTTAAAGTAAACGCAAAACTGACGCACACATCTATCCTTGAGATTTCAGTAGGTGCTTAGTTTATTTTCCGCAACTATTTAAATTTACTATTGTAAATTATATTTATATTTTTTGTGGAAAATAAATTATTATTATTATTATTATTATTATTATCTTGTCGACGTACCTACCCCAAGTAACAATTTGATATTTTATAAAAGCTGAAAAAATGTTTACAGAACCAAATTTATAAAATAGAATATTAGCTAAGAACATTTCCGGAACATTCTTTCAACAGTAATAAACACAAAATGGGCGCAGTATTACAGAACTATTTGGTTCTTTTGTAAATTCTATAAGATTTGTTGAATGCAGTTACCGAACAGTTACTACACATTTACACAGACTTTAAACAAATGTTTTTTTAAACTTTTATAACTGTTTTATAAATTTTAAATTTTGAGGTTAGGTTGCATATCAAAATCAGTAACATTTTAGTTTTTTAAATGTATCTGGTGAAAACAAATTAATTCTATATTTGTCATAAAAGTAAATTCAAGGCGATATTAGTAAAATGGCAGTATCTACTAAAGAGATATCTATAACGCGGTTTAGATATAATGTATGACCTACAATAAAGTCGTTTTTGGATGCGCAGCAAAAATTACTGTTAATTATATAGCACATACAATACTAAATTTTTAAGCGCCTCGAGTTTGATTCATATTTCTAATACTTTTTCAGTGTGAAACAAAAATTAAATTTATGCAATTTGATTTTTTTAGTAATAAGATTATGCTAATATTACTAATAATTAAAATCTTTAATTAACATTGGTTTTGTCTTAAATACTAGTAAAACCGACAGTAGATTTAGCTTTAAAACTATTCAGAGGTATTAGAAAGTTATTTTAAGACTGAATCATAATAAAAAAAATATTATTGTAGTAACAACAGCTGTAATACAATAATTAAGTTGTATTACTCATTTCTACAAAACAAGTTCATCATGGTTTGTTGTATAATAGTTTCATATTGCTGCACTATATGACAAAATATAACATAACCTTACTTATTTATTGTTTCGGCCTTTACTTGATGAAAATCCATTTAATTTTGAAAGAGTAAAACCAAATTTGGTAGATTTTCACACTTTTATTTTAAAAATAAAATTTTTTAAACAAACACTAACATGACATATGTTTCGAAGTACAACTTCTTTTTCAAATGTGACTATTTACAATTCGGTATCCAATATATATACGAAATAATTTAACAAAACAAAGTACTTAAGAAAACATCAATAACATTACAAAATAAACTAACTATTTAAAGTAAATAAGGGTACTTAGGTAATTATAATATCCATCAAATAACAATAAGATAGCCCATTACCGGGATTATCTCACAGAAAACTGGGAAAGAGGTTTAATAAGGGTGAATTATTAATATCTAATTGATCATTTAGTAAGTTATCTGAATTTTTAAATCTATTTATTTCAAGTGTTTCTAAATGGTTTAATTTAAGGCTCTTATTTTCTACATGTAAAATTTCAAAGTTGTCTGTAAAAGAATGATTTTCAGCTAAAATATGATTTGAGTAAGTAGAATTATTTTTGTTTTTTGTATAGCTATTATAATGTTCGGAATAGCGTTTTTTGAAAGTACGGCCTGTTTGACCAATATACAATTTTGGACAACTACCACAATTTAATTTATATACCCCCGATTTATTATTAGGATTAATTTTACCCTTATTGTTTTTAATATACTTCCCAAGCGTATTATTGGTTTTAAAAGCTACGTTAATATTTTGGTTTTTTAAATATGATGATACCTTTTCACTAGGAGCTCCTATATATGTAAGACTCTTATATCTGCAATTTGGATCTTTAATTATGGGATAAACTTGTTGAATAGCCTGTTTAAAAAGTTTTTTCTCTAAAATGTTGTCTACTAACTTTAAATTAAAATTATTATTTACTGCGATTTGTTTAATGATATTTAATTCTTTTGTGAAGTTCTCTTTGGTAAGGGGAATATTAACTAATCTATGGATCATACTGTTGTATGCTGCCAGCTTTTGTTTGTATGGATGAGATGAACTATTATTTATTGTAATATCCGTATGTGATGGCTTATGAAATATCCCAAAACTATGGCCTTTATTATTTTTAATAATATTTAAGTCTAAAAAATTAATTGAATTATCCTTCTCTGTTTCCATAGTAAATTTAATATTAGGGTGTATAGTATTGATAAAAACTAATAAAGAATTTAACTGTCTACTAGTACCAGTAAAAGCAGTCAATATATCATCAACATATCTATGCCAATACAGACAATGTTTACTTAAATTATTGCTATGAATTTTATTTTCTATATTATCCATAAATATTTCTGCAAGCAACGGGCTTAATGGGTTCCCCATAATAACACCTTCATTTGCTGAGTAGATGTTATTTTGAAATTGAAAATAATTTTGTTTTAGGCAAATGTTTAACAAATTTAGGATTTCTTCTTTGATTATAATATTGACTTGATTACGATCTAATAAGTTTTCTACTAGCTTAACTGTTTCTTTAGGAGGTATACTAGGAAATAAGTTTGTTACATCGAACGATACTAATTTTGTGTTACTAGGTAATTTAATGTTTTTTAATTTTTCTGTTAATTCATAAGAATTTTTTATACTATACTTTGAATTGAATTTGCAGTTTTCTTGTATAAGTTTAATTAATGTGTGTGAAAGTTTAACTGATGGAGCCGTGACAAATGACACAACTGGTCTAATAGGATAGTTCTCTTTGTGTAATTTTATTAAAGAATAAAGTTGTGGTGGTTGAGGGTTCATTTGTATTAGTTTGAATTTTTCTCTAGAATCAAAAATTGCTGTTGAAATCTGAATATTACGTTTTAGTTCTTTTTGATATTTATCTGTTGGATCAAATTTGAGTATGCTATAATTATTACTTGCTTGTAAAAATGAAAGAGTTTTGTCAATATAATCTATATTATTAATAGCAATTACTGTATTTCCCTTATCGGCACGAGTGAAAATGATATCATCCTGTTTTGTTTTATCCTTTATAGTTTTAATTAACTTACTGTCTTGATTTGAATTGTTATTACGTAAAAATTGTGTTTTAATTATATTTGCAGTATGATATTTGTGAGACAAAGTATTATATGAATCTTTTAAAGCAATTTCTGTTTCTATTCCCAAAATTTCTAAGTTCGAAGTATTTATCTTAGGTTCGATGTTGTGTTTAAACCCTTTTTCTATTAGAGATTGTTCTGGATCAGAGAAATTTGTTGTGGTTAAGTTAACAAATCTTTTAAAAAATGTATGATCCGATATTTTATTTGTGTTCTGTTCTGATTTTTGTTTAGTTATTATGGATTTTTTAAAAATAAGTGATTTTAATTTTTCCTGTTGTCTAATAAATTTTTTATGAATAATTTGACTAATCTGCTCCCTAATGTTTTTATCTACAATTTCAAATTCTATAAAATGTAATCTGTGAGATAATTCAGCATGTATTACCTTAGTGTATATGTTGAAACAATCTCTTTTGGAATATTCTTTTTTCTTATCTTCTGACAACCACTTCTTTAATCCTACTTCTTTTCCTTTTTTCGCTCCTGGAGTACTGTTATGAGTTTTCAATCTCATATACTTTGGAAACACGTTCTGTTTCTTACAACCTTACTAAATCATTTCCGATTTAAGTATTTGAGAATTGAAATGATTAGATTTGTTTCTACAGCTTTATAGAGCAAGCATAATTTTTAATATTATGAGAATAAGCAAGTTTAACATGGACATCGCCAAAAATATGGCTTTCTTTTAGTATTGGGGCATGATTATTCAGAACATACCTAATTATTATCTGGCTGAATGATAGTTTTTTTTTTTTGAGTCTCTAGACAAACCAGCAAAATGTTTTACTAATATTTTTTACTGTTCTCTGAAAAGCAGGTACCACATATTTTTAATATTTCTTTACTATTTAAATCTGACATTTTCAGACCATACACTCACATACAATTGGTATGGGAAGTAGTTGAACGAACATAAAATACAAAATAATCTGGCGTAGGTACTACCAAATGTAGTTGCTTTATTTTTTTTTATAAATATTTTTAAAGTGATAATACTATTCTTAACTAAAATAATTGCTATACAGTTTTCTGATTTGTAATAGTGTATTTCGACAATATATTACAGTTATTTTAGAGTTTTCATCAGAAGCAAATTGCTATTGATGCGGAATTATCTCACACTAATATTTATATAACTATTTTTTAAAGCGTTATTATGAGGTTAAGAAACAGTTATATTTGTATAACCAAAAAGTTCTAAAGGTAATCCAGAACAATAATATAGAATAACTATAAAGCAATTTTATTTTATAAGCTGAAATATTGTATAGAACAGTTGTATAAATGTTTACGTAACAATTTTATAGTTATCGTGAAAACTATTTTATAATTTTGCTGTAAGAATATTGTAAAAACTAATTTATATAACAATTTAGTTTCAGAGAACAAAATGGTGATTTCTGCAACTGTAATACAATAAATTAGCATTCCAGACACAGCAATATAATATCAATAAAATATAATAGTCTTATAAACTAAAAATTATAAAGCTACTTTGTTAGTTGGGACCTACATACGCACAAACGACCAGTATTGACAGCTCCGTATTTTCTGTCCACATTGTATAAACATACTTATGATAAACAATCTCAAAGTATTACAGATACGAATCAGCGTTCTCTTACACAAGGAAAAATATTTTAGACGAGCACCTCATTTCGTTGTTAACCAAAACGGGACAAATTAAAATAAATGAATATAAAAAAGTAATAAATAACTAAATTATAATAATTAAAGCAAAACTAAATGAGTAATTCTCTTCGCTCAATAAAGCAAACTTATTACTTTTTTGCCTAATTACTCTAGTAGGTAGCAGAAGATGTATGAGCTGATGAAAAGTGTATTGTGGAAAACGGAATGAGAAAATTTAATGAATGACTGCACGATATGTAACGCTACATAACAAAGCGGTTTAATTTCACTGGAGAACATTGAAAACAAAAACTGTAGAAGCATGAGAAGAATATAACGTAATTCGTCCGAAAGGAGGCCATAAAAATTACATTTTGAAATCAATTAGCGAACTATTTTTTAACAGAAAATTTGCTCTTGGAAAAATTTTCGGTTATGGCATGGGGTTTTCGTCCGCTCATACATGATTATTGTGGAATAGCAAAATTTGTAACTACGAATTTAGTCTAACATTCTGAAGGTACTACTGGTAGAAGTTCACATGATGTAGAAAATAAAACCAACGGGAAGTAATATGCCCGTGCCAATTTTTACTTTGTTTTCGACATCGAGTTTTCGACGAATTTTTACGTTTTGGGATCTTCTGAATCTGTTTTAACTATTTTCGCGATTATGTGTGTTTGTGCGTGCGTATAGATAAATACACCAAATTTTAAAATGAAGCTGTATTCCGGCTTGCGGTGAACTGATTAGATTCAGAACATTTGGGAGTTACTTTATAGAGGGTTATTTTTATATTTTATAAAATATATCTATGTGGGATCCAAGCTACGCTACTGATTATTGAAGTGGATGACAGGGGATGAAAGTGTCATATATGATTATTCTTTGAATGTAATTAAGACGTTATTTTTGTATTTGCAATTTCATATTAAAAGTTATTATTAAAGACGTTTAGACTTTTTATCAAGCCACACCAGTGAATTTCCTACAAAATTGGGGGCTCGTCCGGGATAGAGACGATGATAGAGATGATGATAAAGACGATAAGGAGTGTGTGAGTTTACGACGTAATACAATTATTACTATGAGCAAACGTTAAAGACGAAAGACGAACGACTTAAGACAAAGGAATTTCAAATACAAAAGCGAACAAGACGACGAAGAAAGACGTAAAAGAAGCCCAAGGACTAAAGACGAGGATTAAAAAACGCCCAGGACGTAAGACGGGATTAATTTAAAAACCAGTGAAGAAATAATAGGTACTATTATCCAAAGACGAAAGAAGACGTAACACTATCAAAAGACGAAAGAAGACGTTGCAAATACTAAGAGAGTTAAACAGATTTCGATTAGTTTTTGGCCAAAGGAAGTACGACGGAACTTAAAAAAAAAACTTATATTAACAAAACTTTGTCTCTAAAGAACGTTTAACGTGTTTTGTGTTAATTAAATTAACTCTGTTTTTGCCTATGAATTCAGACGCAGACTTTTTCTTCGTGATTTTGCGGTCTAATTTGGTGACTTTTATTCTGACAACGGATTTCGATTTTGAAAAAACTTTTGATTATTCGTGTTTGATTTTTACAGATTTAAAGGACTTATATTTGTGTCTTAATATACTTTTCGTATCTCAAACATATCTGTTAACTTTATGAACTGAAATACCGAAAAAACAGAAGAGATGAAAATATATCTATGACGTTGTTATAAATGTCCTTTTGTACATGTTATTTATTGGCGATATCTATTAGTGGCGTTGGACTTTTATTCCCTTATTTTCGTTTATAATCTTTTATCCGTTTAAAGGACTCTTAATTTTTCTGCTATTTTTTCATTTTGACATTTTATTTTAAAATGACTCTGACTTTAGGAGATATTGCTGGAATTTGCAGTAATATTAGATCTGCACCTGTTAATGTTATAAAAAAGTTCCATAAACTTGTTTTTGGCAGTGAGGGCGATAGAGGAAATAGGAAAAGATTACGAGAATTTTCCGGATTTGGTTTTGATAGAAATACTAAGGAATATGACGCAAAGTTAGACGAAATTAAGAAACATTTTTCCGTTAGTGATCTAGCTTCTTTTGCAAACATCTTACAAATAGATTATGACGTTGAAACTAAAGACTTGATAAGTAATATTTGTAATGGTTTGACAAACTTAGAATTTCTACAAGGAAATAAGAACCAAGATGATGACGAATCTGAAGACGATTATTTTTCAGATAGAGAAGACGCAGAAACAGCGCATTCTACGCATAATGTTCCGCAATTTCCTATTAGTTTTAAAGATGTAGAAGACTCCATACAAACTTTCGATGGTTCTGGTTCATACGCGGTAGAAAAATGGATTTCTGATCTAGAAGATATGTCTGAACTTATGAGATGGAGTGAGTTACATCTTTTTATTTTTGCCAAAAAGTCATTAAGAGGACTAGCTAAGTTGTTTATTCAAAGTGAAAAAGGAATAAAATCTTGGAAAACATTAAAAAGAGTTATTCAAGCTGAATATTCGTCTAAAGTAAATAGTGCTCAGCTACATAAATTATTGACAGAAAGAAAAATGAGAAAAGACGAAGACGTACATGAATATTTTCTAAGAATGAAGGAATTATCAAATCGAGGTGATATTGAGACGGAAGCACTCATACAATATGTTATCGATGGTATCCACGATGACGATCGAAACAAAATTATTTTATATGGTGCTAAGACAAATAGGGAATTTAAAGAAAAATTAAAGGTCTATTCAGACATAAAAGCTAACACTTCAAAGAGGGCTGATCGCACTGTATTTCAAAATCAAGGAAGTCAACAGTGGAATATACAAGAAAGAAGAGACACCGTTACCAGATAGGGGAATAAACAAAGTGTTAAATCGACTATTAGATGTTTTAACTGTGGTGTAATAGGACATAAATCAGAAAATTGCCATAAGAAAAGGCTTGGAATGAAATGTTTTAGATGTAACAATTTTGGTCATAAATCTTATGAATGCCAACGAGCAAAAACTGAGCAAAGACGAGAATCTCCAAAGGAACCGACTATTGTTAATAGAATTGTTGCTGCTGATTCGAACAGAAAATTTAAAAAGATTAAAATGTATGATACAGAAATGTATGCATTGGTTGATACAGGAAGTGCTGTAAACCTCATGACAGTTGAAGTTTATAAAAAAATAGGTTCACCTGAACTTAAACATGCAAACATATCATTGAATGGATTTGGAAAAACAAATGTTAATACACTTGGATTTGTTTATTGTAATATGCTGATTGATGACAATTGCTTTCAAACAAAAGTTTATGTTGTACCTGATAACGTAATGCTGTCTGAAATTATCATCGGAAGTGAACTTTTGGATCAGACCAAATTAATTATAGACTCAAATGGAATAAAAATTAATAAATTAACTGAGAACACCGAGAGCGACGACATTGAAATTATGCATATAGATTTAGCCGATGCACCTGAGCTAGATATTGGAGATGTTGGAAAAAAATTAGAAGAAGAAATCAAAGAAATGATAATGATGTATAAACCAGATAAAATAAAAGTGACTAATGTAGAGATGAAAATTATAATGAAGGACGAACAACCAATTTATTGTACACCAAGACGTTTACCTTTTGCCGAAAGGGACATTGTAGATAAACAAGTTAAGCAATGGCTTGACGAAGGAATAATAGAGCCAAGTTGTTCTGACTACTCAAGCCCAGTGGTTGTAACTAAGAAAAAAGATGGTTCAGCGCGTGTTTGTATAGACTACAGAAGAATTAATAAGAATGTAGTCAAAGATAGATTCCCTCTGCCTCTTATAGAAGACCAACTTGATAGACTACAAGATGCTAGAATTTTTACGACAATGGACTTGAAGAACGGGTTTTTTCATGTATCTGTAGAAGAATCAAGTCGAAAATATACCGCTTTTGTTACACATAATGGTCACTATCAATTCCTTAAAGTCACATTTGGACTCTGTAATTCTCCAGCTGTTTTTCAGAGATTCATTAACTATATTTTTAAAGAATTATCATGCCAGGGAATAGTATTACCTTATATGGATGATCTAATTATACCAGCAAATGATGAACAAGAAGCAATAAAGAGATTAGCACTCGTTCTACAAACCGCACAAGACTATGGTCTGGAAATTAATAAAAAGAAGTGCCAATTTGTCAAAAGAAATGTAGAATTTCTTGGTCACAGAATAGAGGACAATCAAATATTTCCATCAGAACTGAAGACTAAAGCTGTACTTAATTATCCTGAACCAAAAACGATCAAACAAGTTCAAAGTTTTTTAGGTTTGAGTGGCTATTTCAGAAAATTTATACCTTTTTATTCAGTTGTGGCAAAACCATTAAGTGATTTATTGAAAGACGACAAAAAATTCCAATTTAAAATGAAGGAAAGAGAAGCATTTAACCAGTTAAAAAAGATTCTATCAGAAAAACCAGTGTTAAACATTTATAAACAAGGAGCTGAAACAGAGTTACATACAGATGCATCTCAAGAAGGATAGGGTGCCATTTTATTACAAAGATCTTATGAAGATAATTTATTACACCCTGTTTATTTTGTAAGCAAAAAGACTACAGATGTAGAAAGAAAATACACAAGTTATGAACTTGAAGTCTTGGCAGTGGTGGAAGCTTTAAAAAGGTTAAGAGTATACTTGCTGGGTCAAAAATTCAAAGTTGTCACCGACTGTTCTGCTTTTCAAAAAACTATGGATAAAAAAGACTTGAATACAAGAATTGCAAGATAGGCTTTACTTATTTCTGAATTTGATTTTGCCATTGAACATCGATCTGGGACAAGGATGAAGCATGTTGATGCATTAAGCAGATTTACTATAATGAACATAGATATTAATGAAACGACGATACAAAGATTAAGGAAAGCACAAAACGAAGATGAAACTATAAGGACTATAAAAGAGATAGTAAAAGAAAAACCCTACGATGATTACATTTTAAGAAGCAATATACTCTATAAAATTGTCAATGGAAATGAACTATTGGTTGTACCAAAGATGATGCAAACTGAAATAATCAGAAATGCACATGATGAAGGACATTTTGCTGTTAGAAAAACAGAAGAAATTTTAAAACGAGATTTGTTCATACCTAAATTAAAAGAAAAGATAGAAAAAATTATTTCGAATTGTGTACCATGTATACTATCAAACAGAAAGTATGGGAAGCAAGAAGGCTTACTACATCCGCTGACTAAAGAAGATTTACCGCTAAATACTTATCATATTGACCATTTAGGCCCACTTGAATCAACCAACAAAAATTATCAATATATTTTTGTTGTTATCGACAGTTTTACCAAGTTTGTCTGGTTGTACTCAACCAGGTCGACAACAGCAAACGAAGTAATAACGAAATTAGAGTTACAGAGAAAACATTTTGGTAATCCAGCAAATATAATTTCAGATCGAGGAAGTGCATTTACGTCTCACGAATTTCAAAATTATTGCTCAGAAAACAAAATTAAACATTTTCTAGTAACTGCAGGTTTACCACGTGCAAACGGGCAAGTAGAAAAAATTAATTCTATAATAATTCCAGTTTTGACGAAATTGTCCCTTGATGAACCAACTAAGTGGTACAAATATGTAGATAAGATGCAACGAATTCTAAATTCGACGTTTCAAAGAAGTATTAACAGCACTCCATTTGAGCTTCTCACTGGCGTAAAAATGAGGGAAGCTACAGAGTTAAGAATTAAAGAAATGATTGAAGAAGAAATGATAAATGATTTCCAAGAGAGGCGTACCGAGCTACGACAACAAGCAAAGAAACAAATAGCCAAAGTTCAAGAAGAGAATAAGAAAACATACAATTTAAGAAGAAAAAAACCTCAAAGATATAATACTGGAGATATAGTCGCTATAAAGAGAACTCAACTTGGACCTGGATTAAAGCTACGACCAAAGTTTCTCGGACCATATCGAGTAACCCCTTAGATAATATAATAGCAGATAGGCCACCACTGCATAAAGTTATACAATTTTAATGTCGCTATCATATAATCAGTATCTCTCTTTCTAATGAAGGCTTTCTCACTCGTTTTAGAATTCTCAGCATTAGCGTACCGTAAAACAATTTCGCTGGGTCATTTTAAATGCGAAAATGTTGACCAAGTAGAATATAAAATAAAATGTTTTAAAAGGTAGGTAGGTGCATTTTTAATGAAGTGAAAACAAAATATGACTTTTTTGTTATGAATATAATATTAATAACAATTACTTTTAACACCACAACACGAACAAATTTAAATTAAACACTGGAATAATTGTCTGAGAAAAGCTTTGTCAAACTGACAAATACAAACAAAGAGATAGAGATATTACTCTATTTCTCTCTAATTAGAATTCTCGACCATATTATCATGGCGACACAAACATTGATTACTGTCCTCTCTTTACTACTTACTTACTCTGAGAGTAACCCGAGTAAAAGGTAATGATACTTATGACGTAGTTAAAGTTGGAATTCACGAAGGTCCTGTTAATAAAACTACTTGTGCTGAGTATATGAAAGGTTGGCCTAACAATGACTCTAATCTATCCGAGTCGGATGACAATCAGGACGGCCGAGATGTGGGATCCAAGCTACGCTACTGATTATTGAAGTGGATGACAGGGGATGAAAGTGTCATATATGATTATTCTTTGAATGTAATTAAGACGTTATTTTTGTATTTGCAATTTCATATTAAAAGTTATTATTAAAGACGTTTAGACTTTTTATCAAGCCACACCAGTGAATTTCCTACATCTATTTACTTTTGGAAAAGAAAATTATTCAAAAAAATATAAAATAATATTTTGTATACCCTTTTCTTCGCCCCAAAAAATAAAGAAAAGGGGTTCGGGTGGCGCAGGGCTGTTCTTCGAACAAGGGTTGCTCAGGCGCCAGTTTTGGTAATGCAGTCTACTCTGCGGCCCTGGGGTGCACTTAGAGTACACCCTCAGCAAACTCAGTAGGTACAAACAAAAAAAAAATAAAACGACTAGATCTTCACTGTTTAGTTGACCTACACTGAGGTAATAAAGTAAAGATAAAAATAAAAATTTTCACTGCACTTTTACCTATTAGTAACTAAGCTCTGAAAACGGAAAAAGTAAAGGGGTAATTCAAAATTAAACTCAGAAATTTTAATCAAAAATATATTTACCAATAAAATAAATAAGTAATAAATAAAATAAAACAAATGGAACCTGGGTGAATCAGTATATACAACAATAAAATAAAATAAATGAACTAGGGTGAAATCAGTATATATATTTAACAACGATAATAAAATAAAAGCGGAATAAATGTGTTGTTGATAAAATAAACGGTCTCGGTATCAACGGTAAAATACTATACTATACTTATGAGAAAATAAAAATAATAATTTCTTTTAAAAAAAGAAATAAAACGAGGGGTACTAACACCCTTAGCACAAATTCTTTCCTACTAATGAAAACAACCGGTTTTAGTCATAAGACAACAAAAAAAAATCTGATGTGTCCAACACATGACTTTCCTATCTAGATATTATAGGCTTTTCCGGTTATTTTGTACAACCTATTGCAGCATCTCTATAAATGTTTAGAGGATAAACTAAATATATACATTGTCCACATACATCTACCTTGAAACATTTTTCTATAGATATTCATGGAAAACGAAAATACTGAAAAATTTAAATTTCCTACAATTTTTTCATTACGGTCCATTTTAGAAAAATCATGTATAAACAAAAATTGTAGAGATCGATATCGCAAACAACTTTTATTTCAAAAACTTTCATAAAAATCAGAATTTTGCACATTTTGTCAAATTTCTCGAATACGGACCATTTCAGGAAATTTTTACATAAAACAAAAATTATAGATAATAATATTAGAAGTAACTTTTATTTGAACAATTTTTTTCTCCAAACATTAATAACAGATATATTCCATAAAATATAAAAACGGCCTCCCATAAAGTACCCCCCCAGATGTTCCGACTTTGTCCAAAATCTAATCATTTTACGTCAGGCCGAAATAATCCTTAAGTTTAAAATTTAATGTTTTTTTTCTGTATCCGTTTTTGAGTTTTCTTCAAAATTCGAAATTTACACATTTTCTCAAATATCTCGAATACGGTCCATTTTAGAGAAATTATGTATAGAATAAAAATTATAGAGAATTATATTACAAACAACTTTTATTTGAACAATTTTTTATAAAAAATTATTTTTTTTACATTTTGTCAAATTTCTCGAATACGGACCATTTTAGGAAAATTTTGCATAAAATAAAAATTATAGATAATTATATTAGAAGTAACTTTTATTTGAAGAATTTTCTTCTCCAAAACGTAAATAACAGATATATTCCATAAAATATAAAAATGACCACCTATAAAGTACCCCCCCAGATGTTCCGACTCTGCCCAAAATCTAATCAGCTCATTGGACGTTGAAATTTGATGTTTTTCTATGTATCGGTTCATGAGTTATGCGTTATACAGACACACACACACACACAGACACACACACACACACACACACAACACACACACACACACACACACACACACACACACACACAGACACACACACACACACACACACACACACACACACACACACACACACACACACACACACACACACACACACACACACACAGACATCATCGCAAAAATAGTCAAAACGGATTCAGAGGACCTCAAAACGTAAAAATCCGTCGAAAACTCGAGGTCGAAAAAAATCATGATTCCTATACTTTCCTTATATCTGTATACAGATAGGAAAGTAAAAATCTACAATAGTAAAATTAAATGTGATTTGAACTATACGTTTTAGAAATTAAAAGTTAATAATTTACTCTCGGTAATTAATTATGGAAAATTTATGAACGGCGGTGAACTGTATCACTCTGCACTCGTGAAAGAAAAAAAAATGACGGTTATATTTGTAAGAATGACGGTTAATATCCTCTCCGCAATATTATTTTGCTAGGCACAATGATCCAAATAACAGATGACTTAAGACGCAATTTTTCGACCAACACTTTAGGGAATACTGACGATTTTATCTATATTTATTCGGTTTAAAGTTTCTCTTATGTAGACATCTGGTAGTTCATAGCTTCTACAAGAGAGAAACCCTTTCTCCGAGCTGTTAAAATACTAGGGGGCTGAAACAGCTCTGATTCTCGACGGGGGGAAGCAAGCGAATACCACTATCACCCCCTGATTAACGCGAAAATGGTTGAAGGGTGCTAATGCCCCCGGATCTAAATCCAATTTGCTATCCTGACAGGTACTAAGAAATTCAAAGTACTGGTCGAATTTCTTAGGAAAATAATAGAAACGGAAATGAATGTTGCAGGGAGAATTATTAGACGGAATTTTAAATAAAAGGCCTACCTTGATTAACTTCTTCTCACTGTCTCGAAAAAAGAAACAAATATCGGTTTTAACTAAAATCCAGCACACTACGTATACGGTTTAAAGAGCGACGACAGACGGCGTGGAAAAAGGGACCTCTCATCGAAGACATCTGCTTTTATCAAACGTCGGACGGTAGTTGCTATTAGTTGTTTTGCAAAAAAAAAAAAAAAAAAAAAACGTTGATTGATCGGCATACTGATAATACCTACTAGAATTGCGATTTTAAGACATGAATTAATTTATTGTGATAATGAAAAGTTTTAAACTACTACTACTCTTGCAAATGTTCATAGACGGAAATTAATTTTAGAAATTAATTTATGGAATAAATTAATGGGAATTTTAGTGACAGTTCATTCCATACAAAATTTTCTTAAAATGGTCCGTATTCGAGAAATTTGACAAAATGTAAACAATTCAAATTAAAAAAAAATTGTTTGAATAAAACTTGTTTGTAATATTATTCCTTATAATATTTGTTTCATACATAATTTCTATAAAATGGAACGTATTTGAGAAAAAGTGTAAATTTAGAATTTTGAAGGAATCTCAAAAACGGATTAAGAGAAAAACATCAAATTTTAAACTTTATTCCGGCCTGCGTTAAACTAATTAGATTTTGGGCAGAGTCAGAACATCTGAGGGGTACTTTATAGGGGTTCATTTTTATATTTTATGGAATATATCAGTTATTTACGTTTGGAGAAGAAAATATCTTTTATAAAAGTAACTTATAACATTATTCTCTATAATGTTTGTTCAATACAAAATTTTCCTAAAATAGTCCGTAAAAATAAATTTTAAAAATATTATGATGTAGGTTTCCTTTGTGCTGGATTATAATTCTAGTAAAAATCTCAGGAATTTTAGATTCTAAAGTAAATAATACAGAATTGGTTAAATAAAATTATATAACATCTGAAATTATTTCTTTTTCTTTCATAGCAGAATATCGAGGTAAAAACCATTGTTTTTTTATAAAAAGCTCTGTATAAGTTGGACATCCATTATTAAGCATCAAATTTGTAAAAATCAAAATAAATTTCATTATTTATTTAAAACAACAAAGTAAGTAAAAATCAACTAAAAATAGATGCAACGATTTAAACGAGCATATTTTTCATTTTCTTTAAATATATTATTGTTACGCAGCACCCTGCAGTGGCCAGCGGCTATTATAGGAAACGTACAGATAGAAAAAGAAGTGAAATGTAACCCATCGTTCTACAGTGTGCTGTGGTCGTCATAAGTAAAAGTACAAGTAGAAGAAGATAGAAATGTCATTACCCGTCAAGAATATTCTAGGCTACAGTTCGAGAAGGTTCGAGAAGGGTCAAGCAAGCTATATAAGGATGATCCTGACGTCAGTTTTGAGTTTTATGAAAGACGTTACATAATTATTGTTAAAGTTGAATTGAGTTATTGTATAGTTGAATTGAAATAAACTGTGATACCATAAACCTGTGTAACATTGGTGACAGCGGTGGGATATAAAGTAAAAGTTCTGGTAAATACTAGATCCACTGAGTACGAAGCAGACATGGATACTTCAGGCCCACCAGCATGGTTTTTGAAGATCGAGGAGGAAAAGGAAAGGCGTAGGAAGGAAGAAGAGGAAAGGGAAAGGCGTAGGAAGGAAGAAGAGGAGGAAAAGGAAAGGCCTAGGAAGGAAGGAGAGGAGAAAAAGGAAAGGCGTAAAAATAAAGAAGAGAAGGAAAAGGAAAAGCGAGAAGAGGAGAAGGAAAGACGCAGGAAGGAAGAAGATGAGGTAAATAAAAGACTCAGGAAGGAGGAAGAAGAAAAGAAGGAAGAGAGTCGATGAAATAAGCTGTTGAAATTATAAACGGTTTTCTACAAATTCAGGAAACCTTCAAGCAAGAGGTTAGTCAGCTTAAAATTAGAGTAGATCTGTTAGAGCAACAACAAGAGCATCTAAAAGCTAATTTAGAAAAACAGCAAGAGAATTTGAAAGCTAATTTAGAACAACAAGAACAGGCTGGAGTAGAGTTGAAAAGGCACATTAGAGCTGAAATGGCTAAGTTAAAAAAAAATGTACAGCCAAGCTTCAGTAAACAGCATTAAAGATCCAAATACCTAGTCTTCATCCATAACCGAACCAAGCCACATTCGAATCCCAGTTTCACAAAACTATACTAGCAAGACCCTTAAGCCACTCACGTTTGACGGTCAGACACCATGGAAATCATATTGATTCCAATTTGAAGCAGCAGCTATAGCCAATGGCTGGATCGAGAAAGAGATGGTGGCTTCATTGATAGTGTTACTGCGAGATCATGCAGCAACCATTTTACAGTTACTTTCTCAAGAGTAACCCAGTAAATCATCTCTCGTCCAAGCTTTGGACACAAGATATGGCCAGCAGCATTTGCAACGGGTATTCCAAAGCCAGCTAAAGGTTCGTAGTCAGAAACATAATGAGAGTCTACAGGAATTTGAGGCTAATTTAAGAAGGTTGATTCATCTGGCCTATCCACAGGCGCCGAAAGATTTTCAAGAACAACTCGGAATACAAGCATTCATTGATGGACTACAAGATATGGAAATGCAGCAAGTCCTTCGTCTACAACATCACAAGACGCTGAGGGAGAAACTGATTGCAGCTCAGGAATATGAAGTGGTAAAACTCCTATTTAGATCTTCTCGCGCAAAAGTGAGGGAAATTCAATCCCAGGAAAGTGAGGAGGCCAATACTAATGCTATTCCCTAAATATTAAATATCCTACGAAATATGCAACGCAACAGCCAAAATGCAAACAGGAGATGCTTTAATTGCAGAAGATTCGGACACCTTCAAAGATCCTGTAGAAGCATGGCTCATTCTATAAATCGAGAATCAGCGAATGAGACCGGAAAATCATATAGGTCAATCTTTCTAAGCCCATTTCTAAGACCAACAAGAATTAATTACAGCAGCTATGCGTCCCGAAGAAGCCAATCACCCACACCGAGCCGGTTTTCTAACAATAACCAGAAAGAAGAGCATCTAGGATGGCTCTATAGCAACGCAGACATTTTCTTCGGGCAACCCCGTTTAGAGGAACAAAGCTGGTATGGTAAAAGGCTCGAAGAACAAGAAGAACTGGTTGATAAAGTTACTTTTCGGGCCACCACTATCAAGCCAGTGGGCGACGAAAGAGAAATCACCCTTAAAAGTCTGAGACAGGGACAGCAGAAAGACAATGACTTAAAGGTTTGTTACGGTCAAATTTACGTTTATAACAAATCATTCAAATTTAGTTAATTATCAATAATACTTAATCAAATAGGGTTTCGTTATTTTGATTCAAATATTTAGATTTAATTAATTAAAGCGATTTGATTTGGCATTAACACCATCTGTCTTGCAGGTACGGAATTCTATCCTTAAAATGAACGTTTAATTCTTTTGATCGTAAGTGTATCGTATAGAAAACAATTTATATTAAAACTAGTTTCCTCTTCTGTTAGGCTGTAAACGCTTGTTGCGATTCTGCTCTTCTATCGCAGTTTTCTGTTACCTTTTTGATCGGTGCTGCCGCCTTGTTCGTATATTTTTAAATACTAATTAATTAATTTATTTTATGATTTGGAATTAAAAATTTGGAAATTCTTTACGCCCATTTTTGTAAATGTCTACGCATCAGTACAGAGACAACATTGCATATGGATTTGTTTGTGCTGATTTAATTTGGATTATTTGTGAGATTATTTTTTGAGTATTGATTGTGTTAAAAGTTTGTTTATTGCCACAAATAATTAACCATATTATAGGGAATTTTATTCAGGACATTTCACATTAAGGCCGCATAAGATCATTGGTAAGTTTTCTTTTTTTTTTTGTTCGATTTCTCACTTGTAATAATTTTCATCGTATGGGTTATTATTTGGACTTCTTCTAAAGCAAATTTATTTGTTCTAGGCCTTTATCTTTTTATGTAGATATTCTCATTATTTTGACCTGGGCCATTCATGATTTATTGAATAAATACATAGTACATTTCATTAAATTTGGGACAAAACTGCCGAGAGATTCCTTGCTTTTGGTGTCTAAAAGGCTGTTTTGGAATCTAGGATAAGTACCTGATTTGAAGCCATATCCTGCTGTTCGAGGTAGGCTCATTCCTTTTTTTGAACCTGATTTTTGGACGAGCTGATGTCCAGTATTATGTACAGACCGGGGTTTTGCAAATGAACAATAATAATTTCAGTTCGTTGTGTATTTATTAATTATTTAACATTCAATATATTTGTTTATAAAATTAGTTTAAAATAATAATTAATATTTAAATTGCGTAAATTTGGAATAATTTTCACTTGAGATTTAATATAATTAAACGTAATAATTTATTAAATGATAAATGTTCATAGTCTTAAGATAATTTCAGTTATTTTCACTGCAAATAAAAAGTATTTTTATTATTTATTCTTACATGCAGTATAATGTAAGAATTTGGCCAAATTCACCCTTGTAAATAATGTTATACATAATTATTTAATAGAGTAATTATTATTATTATTACGTTGGAGTTAGTGATTTTTCTTTTATTTTTGTGGTTACAAGAACCATTTGTATAACAAACTCTCTGATTAATAAACCAGATATTATTTCTGATTTAAATTACTTATTTGTTTCTTTGGATTGTTTATTTCTTTTTATTATAAATAGGTCAGTATATTTCGCAGTTTTGGTATGCCTATGGGATGGAAAAATATGTTTTGTTGATTTAGAGTGCGGTCGGTACATTTTCTAAATTGCGTGGCGTCCAAATTGTAAGTTTTGTTGAACCGCGACCTTCGCGACTGAAGCAAGCTGGCTACCGTTCGTACTCGCTAGGAATTAGTGTTTTTTTTTTATACTTTTTTTGAGTTGAGATAAAATAAAGCCTATTTTATTTTAACGTAAAAAGCCAGGTAATAGGTTGTCCGAGAATGGCTCAAAAATAAAGTCACACCTACTTGGCAAGAGATAGCCAAATACAGTAGAACTATAAAAGGCTACTGGACCTAGTGGGATTCCCTGTATCTTCACGATGGCCTATTGCACCTGTACGGGAAATAATCTGCTCGTACAGGAAATACCAATTATGTATATAAAAGACTTTTATATGACTTGACTTTTATTAACTGACATATAATAATTTTTTCTCAATCTTTATACAAGGTGACAACAACAACAACAACAACAACAACTACTAAATACTAAATAACAAGTGTATAAAACTTAACATCCTCTACCCCGTGAAGACTTGCATTCTTCACTATCCGTAGCAATTAGACACAATTTTGAGACTGGTCGCTTATAGGTGCCTTTCTTTGTTGAAACTGAAACGACTCGTACGACACCATCTTCACCAGGGTATGTCTCTAATATTCTGCCCATCAACCATTCATTTCTCGGTGCCTTCTCATCGACTATAATAACGACATCGTCAACATTAAAGTTCCTTGACTTAGAACACCACTTCTGACGACTAACTAGAGTTGGACAAAACTCCAATATCCATCTCTTCCAGTAGGAATTTGCTAAAGTTTCAGCAAACAACCACTGCTTTCTACTGATGACGTCACCAGGATTCTCGCCCAAAGCTACCGTACCAGATCTAAGTAGCAAGAAATGATTTGGAGTTATTGGTACTAGTTCGTTAGGGTCTACAGAAATATGGGTAAGTGGTCTTGAATTGACGGTATACTCAGCTTCGGTTAAAAGAGTTTGCAGTACTTCTTCCTTGGGATGAGCTGTCTTCAGAGTTACTTTTAGAGCTGTTTTAATCGAACGAACCATACGCTCCCAGATTCCGCCCATATTCGGGGCTCCAGGAGGGTTGAACTTCCAAGTCACACCCTTAGAAGATAGTTCATCATTTATCCTGTGATTATCTAAATTCTGGATATACTCCCTTAGTTCTCGTTCAGCCCCTACGAAGTTTGTCCCGTTATCAGTAAAAATTTCTACAGGTTGTCCCCGCCGAGCCATAAATCTTCGTATCGCGAGGATAGTCGAGCTTGTGTCCAGAGATGCAGCTATTTCAATATGCACTGCTCTTATTGTTAAGCAGGTAAAGAGAACCCCATACCTCTTTTCATTTCTTCTGCCTACTGTTATGGTGATGGGACCAAAGAAGTCTATTCCAACATAACTAAATAGAAACACGTAAGGTTCTAGCCTTTCTGGTGGTAGAAGCCCCATTTCTGGCGCAATAGGTTTCGCTTTTCAGATTTTACAATCTCTACAGTTTTTAAAAGACTTCTTTACGGCTGAACGTGTATGCAGTATCCAGTAGGTTTGCCTTATATTACTTATAACGGTTTCCACTCCTATATGACCTGCTTCTCTGTGAAAATTGTCTATTAATAGTTGGGTAAATCTATGTCGGTCATCCAAAATAATAGAATATCTCATATCATAACTCAGATTTAGTTTAGAACTATGAGGAAATCTACTTTGAAGACGAATTATACCTTTTTTGTCCAAAATAGGAGATAGTTTAAACAAGCGACTATTTTTCCTAACTTCATTTTCTTTCTTTAAATCCATTAGCTCTTTCGCAAAACTATCTCTTTAACATTTCTGGATTAAAAGTATTTTAGCTGTCTCTAGTGTTTCTACATCTAAAATCAAACTGGATTTCCTGTCTTCCTTTCTTAACTTAATCATATTTACAAAATGTACAATCCATGCTGTTGCTCGTAGGAGTCTTCGATATTTAGAAAATATATATACATCTGAAAGTTCTAATTGATTATCTTGAATAACATCAACAAGTAGGCAACAATCTTCTATTTCACATTTGGGTTCACTGGTCCAATATTCGTTTGCACGTTTTAAGAATGCTGGACCTAAAAACCATTTACTTCTAGTATTCAAGTCTAAATCTTTGACTTCTTTGGTAGCTAGGTCGGCCACATTTTGATCTGAAGGTAACCAGTTCCACTGTTTAACATTAGTGTTTTCCTGGATCTCTCCTACCCTACAGGCTACAAACATAGGAAATCGTCTACTTTCGGATCTAATCTGTTTCAATACAACTAAGGAATCTGTCCAAAAGTAAACTGACTGGACTTCGTATTCTATCTCACTACAAACTGTTTTTGCTAATCTGCATGCTAGAACTGCCCCTTGAAGTTCTAGTTTTGGTATTGTTTGCTGAGCGATTGGAGCTATTTTAAACTTGGAAGTGACGAAACTAGTGAAGATCTCTGAAGAATCTACAAATCTTATGTATGCAACAGCAGAGTAAGCTTTATCGCTTGCATCTGAAAAGACATGTAGATCTACTTTATTTTTAGGTGGCGGTCTAGGAAAATAACATCTATTTATTTTAATTGGCGATACGGAACGTAGATCATTTAGCCACTGCTTCCAAGTTTGAAAGAGGCTGTCTGGAATTTCTGCATCCCATTCTACATTATATCTCCATATATTCTGCATTAATATCCTCGCTTTTACCATCAGCGGAGCTAGAAATCCTAGAGGATCAAAAACGGACATCACAATTCTCAGAACTTCACGTTTACTTGGAATCTTGGAGCAGTCAATCAGATCGTTGGGGATTTTCTTGAAATTTAAGGTGAAAACAAACTCATCTGTACGAGGGGACCAGGATAAGCCAAGAACTCGTTCAATTTTATCTGTGTCTATATTCATAGTAGACATATTACCACGAATATCTTCTGGAATTGATGAGATAACTGCAGATGAATTACTTATCCATTTTTTCATTTCAAATAATAATAATAATAATAATAATAACGTTTATTTGTAGAATGATACTGATAAATAAAAAAATTACATATTATACATTAAAATAAAATCATGCTACAAAAAAGAGACAGCAGACAGCAGAGCTGATACAAAGTGCTACCCCTTTAATTATTTTTATAAATTAATATCACATTGTATACTACTTAATTTAATTAAATACAATTAAATATAATTAACTTTAATTAAACACAATTAAACATAACTAAACATAACTAAACATAATTAAATATTCTCAAATACTTGTACGTAAGTTCTTATTATATTTTTCCCTAAATGTACCTACTGTAAGATGCTTTCGATGCGAAGAAACCTGGTTGTAAAGTTTAAAGACCATATAGGAAAACGATGCCTGGAACTTAGAGGTCCGATGGTAGGGAGGTGAGATATGCCCCCTAAATCTAGTATGCACATTGTGCACATCGCTGCGAAATGTTATTCTATTATATAAATAGGGTGGCGATTTAAATATTATTATTTTATGAAAAAATGTTACCATATGAAGATGCCTTCTACTTTCCATATTTAACCAATTAGCTTCCTTCAATTTATAACTGATCCTTTCGTATTTTCTAATACCGTATATATAACGAAGACAAGAATTTTGAGCTCTTTGAATTCGATTGCCATCTGAGTTATCTATGCAAGGACCGTAAATGACATCACAATAATTAAAATGACTTAGAACCATAGTATCACACAATAAAATTTTTGTTTTTTGATCTAATATATGACGATGAGGAAAAAGCATTTTTAAATTTGCGTATGCTTTTCTTACACAGTTATTGACGTGTATTCTAAATCTTAAATCCGTATCTAGCTGAAGACCCAGATTTCTAGCAACATCAACACAAGGAACACTAATGCCATCAATACTTATCGATAATTGACTTGAAATTTGCTTTTTATCCTTGCCGAATACTAATATTTGTGTTTTTGCAGGATTAATATTAAGCTGATGCCTTTTCGAAAACGAGACTACTTTTAATAATTCTGAATTAATGAATTCGTTTGTGAGTACTTTATTAAATTCCGAAACAGTAAATATAATTTGTGTATCATCAGCATACAAATAAGCCCTGCAATTGTCAAGAATTGTACAAATGTTACCTGCATAAATGCTGAACAAAACCGGACCTAGTATAGATCCTTGAGGCACACCACATGTGATATTTTTTATATCTGATTTTCCAGAATTTGTTTCAACAAATTGAACACGATTTGATAAATAATTTTTAAAAAATTTAATAGCTTTATTAGAAAACCCTACATAATGTAGAATGCTATAAAGTAATTTGTGGTTAATGGTATCAAATGCTTTTGTATAATCCAACAATATTAAAACATCTGTATTTCCCTTGTCTATATCATTAAAAATATCATCTGTAACCTCCAGTAAGGCAGTTGCACAACTATAACCACGCCTAAAACCAGACTGACTAATTGGTAAGATATTATAATTTTTAATGTGTAATTCAATTTGATATTTAAAAATTTTTTCTAATACTTTTGATAAAACCGGTAAAATTGAAATAGGCCTTAGTTCATTAATACTACTTATATTAGATTTTTTTGGCAATGGTAGCACTTTTGATATTTTCCAGTTTTCTGGGAAAACAGATAGCTCCAAGCAAGTATTTATGATGTGAGTTATAAAAATTAGAATATGTGGACAACACAGCAGAATCATAGACATTTGCAAATTGTCAACTCCCATCGCTTGAGTTTTAATTTCCAGTAAATATTTATAAACAATACATTGATTAACGGCTGTGAAACTGAGTGGCTCCTGAAAATTTACTTTAGAGTTGTTATTATAAAAAAGGAGCAAGTCCTGATCAGCGGGGTTTTGATTGCAAGTTGCCGATATAAAATAATCATTTATTTCATTGGGATGATTTAAATTTGCGGGTAATTCACTTTTAACAGGTTTTGAACATATGTTCATGCTTCTTACTTTTTGCCACATTACCCTACTATTTCGACCAAACGTTTCAACACAATATTTAAAGTAACCTTTTTTTTCGTTTTTAATAGCCGTGGTAGTATAGTTTTTTAATTCCTTGTAATATTGATAATGAGCTGGATTTTTTGTTTTTTTAAATTTGCTAAGTGCCTTGTCTCTTAATTTTATCATTAATTTTATATTATCTGTGAGCCACGGAGGATTACATTTTTTAAATTTTCTTTCTTTTACAGGAGCAAATGTATCAAATATATTAATCAGCAGATTGTTAAAATGAGAGACTTTATCATTTAGGTTATCAAGCCAAAAAATTTCTTCATATTTAAAAACTTTTGTAGTAAATTTTTATCAATATCTTTTATATCCCTAGAATAAATAACTTTCTCACAATTACTAACTTCGAAATTCAATATACAATAAATAAATTGATGATCTGAAGATATATATAGCTCCTTATTACCGTGATTATAAGAGTTATATTGATTAGATATTAATATGACATCGATCAGAGTTTCACTAGTAGCTGTTATCCGTGTTGGTTCAGTTATAATTTGCTGTAAATTAAATAACTCTGCACAGTTAATAAAATTAACTGCATTGTTAGAAGACCCATTTAATAAGTCGATATTAACATCACCTCCGCAAATAATTTCATCAAACTGTGTATAAATGTCGACAAGATTTTCTTCAAGGTCAGTTAAAAAATCACTTACGCTTTTATCCGGTGGTCGATATAAATTTCCAAATGCAAACTTACGATTATACATCTTAAAGCTTATCCATAGTTGTTCTAAAGAGTCCCTATTTTCTATTTTTAAAATATTAAATGCCAAATTAGATTTAACATATATTGCAATCCCACCTCCTCTCGAATCCCTATCATTTCTTATAACATTGTACCCATCGATATGCACCATGTAATCTTGAATATTTTTATTAAACCAGGTCTCTCCAATACCTAAAACATCATAATTTTCGCGCAAAATATATGTTTTAAATTCATTAAATTTATTACAAAGAGATTGTGCATTAGAAAAATCCACCTGCTTTATGGACATGAATAACATGCTGGACCTGTTTGATGGCTTCTGCTTCAGAATCGCATAAGTCCAAGTAGTCATCGACATAATGCTGCTTGGTAATAGCTCTTATAATATTAGGAAAATCGGCTTGAAATCTCTCAGCATTTTTGTTTTTTACGAATTGTGCTTTGGAAGGAGAGGATATAGCCCCAAAAATCATGACATTCATGTGGTAAACATCGGGTTCTTGATTTTTATTTCCTCCACGCCAAAAGAAACGTTGACTGCACCTGTCTTCTTTCCGGATGACCACTTGGTAAAACATTTCTTTTATATCTCCACTAATCGCAATTCTACCCTGACGAAAACGCCATAATACCGCAATTAGTGGAGGCATATAATCTGGGCCTTGAAACAGGAAGTCGTTTATGCAGTAACCATGCGATTTTGCTGCAGCGTCAAATACTAGCCTAATTTGGCCTGGTTTGTTTTCATTCCAGACGGCAAAGGGGGGTAAATACCAATCTCTAAGGTTTTCTGTGACTTGCCACTTTTCCAGTTTGGTAGCATAACCTTTATGTAGGTAATCTTCAAACTTTTGGCAGTACTGCTTTGCAAATTCTTTATCTCTATCCATTTTTCTTTCCATACATGAAAGACGTTTTAAGGCATTACTTTTACTATCTGGAAAAGTAACGTCTTCATGCTTGTAAAGATGACCGATTTCAAAACGATTACCAATGTACTGAAGAGTTATCTCCATAATTTTAACTGCTTTCTTGTCTTCTACAGATTTAATACCACTATTGGATTTTATACCAAAGTCTTCTAGCTTGAAACTGTTTTTTACCAAAAGGTAAAGTTCTTCATCAGCAGAATGCTTGCAGCAAAGGTGGACATGAATGGGCTCAGTATAGGAAGAACTTTCATTTACAACTCCATGAACAGTCCATCCTAACTTAGCGTAAGATAGAATAGGTTGGTTTAACCGAGGCTGAATAATTTACCGTGGAACAATTAAACCGCAATTATCTTGTCCAATCAAAAGTTTAGGTTTCGCATCTTGTAAACGTCTTAAAATAGACAGGTCAAGGTGGTTAAACTGTTGAGACAGTAAAACAGCATCAAGGTTCTGATGAGGTAAGTTCAAATTTTTCACCGTTCTGACATTATTAAGTTTATAAAATTTTGGCTTTTTATTGAAGTTGGCAGCGATTTGAAAGGAAACTAATTGTGACGTATCTTCGAAATGAGTTATGTCATTTGTCCATTGGTAACATAAAGGAATTTGTGGACCATGAAGTTCTATTTTTTCTGCTAGCTCTTCTTCGATCATAGTACACGTCGAACCTTCATCAAAAAGAGCATAGGTATTGATTTCTCGACCATCTGCTCGGAGTATCACTGGCGCTATCCTCAGTAAAACCTTTTCAGATCGGTTTGTAACATTGGCACAAAAATCTGATACTGGTGTAGGTATTGATGGACTGTGGATTTCTTCGGAAGTGTCTGTGTTATTAATGGATCGCTCGAGGTGTAAAAGATGGTTATGTCTACCTTTGCAACCGTTAACACCACATCTGCCTTTTTTGTTACATCTTTTGAAAGTATGGCCGTCTTGTAGATAAAGGAAACATAGTTTTAAAGTTAAAATACTTTGCGGACGTTGCTCCACCGGTTTATCCAGAAACTGTTCACAATCTTTGATATTATGAGTGTTCTTACATAAGAGACAGTTATCAGTCTTTTTAGTTTCATAATCTTTTAGCGTCATTACAGATTGTTTTCTAAAACATTTGTTTCTTTGGAAAGGATTACAAGTAGCAGCTAATACACCTATTTCTGCTTCATACCATTCTGTAAAATCTGCCAACGACGTAGATTTACCATTAATATCGGACCCATATTTAAATTTACCCCAGTTGTATTTCTGCATCGGGGGAAGTTTCTCAACTAAATTCTGTAGCATTTCTGGATTAAACAAATACTCTGGGACGTTAATGTTTCTAATAGTAATGACCATATTATTTAAAGCATTTAAAAAGGCAATAGAACTCTCAATGTTGTCTTCCTTTAATACATTAAATTTTCTAACTTTATCCATTAATGAGAGGATTATCCAATCTGATCTTCCAAAATTGGTTTCCAGTATTTTTATAATTTTCGGGACATTTTCAGGCATAGTCAACAAGGCTTTCACTGTTTCTCTGGCTTTACCTTTTAATGAACGATCTAATCTTATCAAATTATCGTATTCAGTGAGTCAGTATTGCTCAGTAGATCTTTTGAACTCATTAATAAAGATAGGCCACTCAGTAATGTCACCAGAAAAATGAATCAATTCACGCATTTTTTGCTGGATTAACAGGGTATTTGTGTTGGTGGAATTTTGAACGCATTGTTTAGCTATATTTAATAACAAATCAGTGTCGCCTCTATTTCCTCCCACAACGAAACCTGAAGTGCCTTGTACAGGTAAATCTTGTTTTATATCTACACTTTCCACCCATTTATTTAGATAATCAGAGTCTTCGTATAAATTTACCTCCTGACTAACTGATTCAATCTCATCTTCACTGTCAATTTCTTGGGTTAATAACTGTTGTTCAACCTCAATAATCTTCAATCTGGTATCACGTCGCTTTTTAAGAAGTTTATGTTCCTCTTCTTCAAATTGCTTTTGCTGTTGCAATTTTTTTAACTCGAGGTTTAACCTTATAACTTCTGACTTCCTAGACTTTTTTGAATTACCATCTATTAATTTAGCAATACTTGAGTTTGCTCTCTGTCTTTCAGGAACAAAATTTATTCTCTCCGACCTTAAGCTTTGAACATGTTCTTTCTCGGCGAGATTGATGGCTGTCAAACTATTTGAGTTTTAATTAAACTGCTTTCCCAAATGAGGAGTACTTTTAGCTCTGGTACTCTCCATTGCAATAAATTCAACCTCAGGAATTACTTTTTGGCCCGGCACCCGCTTAGAACTTAACTCTTTTAGTCGCTCACTTCGGCGAAGGTCGGTACCTTGTAGCCCTTCTTTTCCAATTGGAATGTCTTCCATAGTGCTTTCAGTATCTCGAAAGGACCAAACACTGTACGGGAAATAATCTGCTCGTACAGGAAATACCAATTATGTATATAAAAGACTTTTATATGACTTGACTTTTATTAACTGACATATAATAATTTTTTCTCAATCTATATACAAGGTGATAACAACAACAACTACTAAATAACAAGTGTATAAAACTAAACAGCACCGGAAGTGGGAGTACATGTAGTCCGCCAAGTGATGATACTGCCGAGGTCACAGGTGAGAAAAGTATTGGAGGAGCTTCATAGCAGCCGTTTGATACTAAAAGGACACTGGCCCGAGTTCGGGGAAGATTTTATTGGGTCAATTACCAACGGGATGTAGCGGATTGGTGTAAAAACGTGTGATGTATGCAGTGGCAGGACAAAGGTCTATGAATTCGCTCGGGAACGACTGAAAGCCCACACCGATAAAGCAGAAGCTAGAATCGACAGGCGTGTCACAGATACACATTTTGAAACGGGCAACCAGGTATGGCTGTGCAATCCCAACCAGAGGTGGACTTCGTCAGAAATCGCAACGGAACTGGGAAGGCCCCTACTCCGTCCTTAAGGAAAATCAACGACCTGATCTGCCGCATTCAACTGTCAGCGGAAAGTAAATTCAACGTAGTTCACATTGGGAAGATAGCTCCATACCATGGTCCATATCCTCCCCATTAGTTCCAACTAGGTCCCAGTAATCATGTTATTCGGGGCGAATGTTACGCAGTACCCTGCAGTGTGCTGCGGTCGTCATAAGTAAAAGTACAAGTAAAAGAAGATAGAATAGTTCAGAAATGTCATTACCCGTCAATAATATTTTAGACGACAGTTCGAGAAGGTTCGAGAAGGATCAAGCAAGCTATATAAGGATGATCCTGACGTCAGTTTTGAGTTTTATGATAGACGTTACATGTTAATGTTATTAGTTGTATCGTTAATGTAAAAGTTGAGTTAAAATAAATTGTGATACCAAAAACCAGTGTAACATTATTTTCTATAATAATAGTTAAAGAAGTAAGTTTATTACCTCCACAGTTATTTTTCACAAAAAAAAACTATATAATTAAGTTCATATGTCTCTTTTTCGACATTGGTAAGACGAACTCTCGGATTTAGTTCTAAAAGCTTCTGTAAATTACTTCTGTACAAAATAAAACACATATTTTTTATAAACATTATTATTAACAAAATACTGAAACATGTCGTTAAAAAAAATGATATTATAAATTTTTTTTTTTATTCTTCCTCCGTTAGTGGTTAATTTTCTGTCTGATGCTCTTCTGATCCAGTCTGGGCACAGAATAATAACTATTACAGAAGCGAAGGCTTGCGTCGGCACGTTTGATGTCGGGGTGGCCAAAATTTAAAGTGACACTTGGTGACAGTTGACGTTTTTGCCGGTTGTTACACTGGAACAAGATCCGTATAAATTCAGATTATACACTGAGAAAAGGATTTAAATATATGTAACAAACTAATTTTGCAACATCCACTATTTCTTCTGTGAATTGAAGGTTTGTGATATAATAAGAAAAATAAGGCTTCACAATAATTTATTTTGAAGTAAATTGTACTGATGGCTAAATTAAAAAAGGTTTTTTTTTGAGGAACCAGACCGAATACTCGTTGAACTTATAATTCATCAGTTTTTTTAGATATCATATTAACTCTTTAACAAAGTGATTCTATTACAATTTATTGATGTATTAATTAATTGTGTACTTTCCTGGAAAACACCTTCAACTATGATAGTTGGATCTAGAAAAATAAATTAAACTGATAATTAACTGGTATTAAAAATGGAAATATACTTTTAAACTGTAATTTTGAAAGCCTTTTATGTTTCAGAGCCTTGTGATATGTCAATAATACCATAAACAATTAGGCATTCCAAACTGAATGGCTACCAGTGGGTTTTGACGGGTTATGATATGGCAAAATTAAGGCAACCCTGTAGGCCGGGTGATTTGACAAGGTCAATGAAATAGATAGTTACATAGATTGATCATCCATATTTTTCAAAATAAACATAAGCTTATGCCTTGAAGTAAAAATGTAAGCAATTAGTTTTTTTTTAAATATCTAAAGGCTAAAAATTGGTTTTAAAACACATTTTTGCTAAACCGATTCAAATTAATAAATATTTGCCAGGCAATATGGCCGCTCGTAAAGGACCAGCTTTGAGCAATCTATATAACTATATATGTATCACTGACCCTGTTAATGACAACATGACAACAGGGTTGCCATATCTAAACTGTCATTACCCACTGGTAGCCATTTGGACAGGTTGTTGGAATGCCTAATACTTGTAATAAGACTTTCGCCGTACTCTCTTATAATAATTTGACAACTCGGTAGATAAATCCGTGGTTTTTTACAATTCTATTTTTATAAACAAAATTCATCTAGTAGTCGTTGATAGAAAATCATCACCAATAATTGGCACATCCTCATATCTGTATGCCATAAATCCATACTGGATTTGTTTATAAATCAACAATTTGTTGTATATATTGTAACGGAGGAAATTATAAAATCGTTAAACTTTCCTGATAAATATATTCAACAAGTTTTAGGGATGATCAAAGTTACAAATCTACCATCGAAAATAACAGAATGTTTATGAGGCATTTTTAATTTTTACTCTTATATAAAAAACACCCTGTATATCAAACAGGAAACACTTCTGTCAGCCATAATTAATAATTTTTAACATGTGTGCCAACACAAAAAGGTTATACAATAAAATTTAAGAATAATAAATAATTGGCAACTAATCTATTAAAAAATTGTAAGAAATTATTTAGATTTGATTCTCGAAATATTTGAAAACATATTTAAAATATACTCACCTAAAATTCACCAACTTGTGATTTATTTAAGTCTCCTACTTATTGGTCAAAATTTCTTCAATAGATAACTTGATGAAATATTTGAATCTAATTTTGGTCACCAAGAGGTTTGTTGAAAAAACAAAAGTGGTGGTGAATTGAATTTCCAAAGAGAAACTACGTTTCTTTTTCTTTGTCCTGAAACATTTTGAATTTTTTTTTATCTATTTCAACAAATATACACACAGAATCAACCTTAAAAGTAAGAATAAGCTGTAATTAGATGTCTGAAATAAAATTTAATCTAAACAAAGTGAAACGCGAGTTCTAAATCGAAAAATAAGAAAAAAATACCTGTGTATGTAAGTCTAAGAAAATAAAACCATGGCAACCGATGAGTGACGTAGCAGCTCCTGGCGACGTTTGTGACTTGTATCCCATCCAAGGAGGCCGCTCACACATAAACCCCCAGATAGATCAACATAACCTAAAATAAAGAATCAACGATATCAAGGAAGCTTTCATGGTCAAGAACTCTACCGAAAACAATTAAAAGGTATAAGACAATTATTAAACTGCTTAAACGAAAAACTAAACAATCACTTACCATTTATTTTAATTTCTTTCCTTTGTTTCCCATTAATTGTAAGAAAAAAATATTTGTTAGCGGCCAGCGTCAATGTTTACGTTTAAATAATTTGCAAGCCAACGAACATCGTCATTAGCGCAAAGCAAACAAACTTTGCCTTTCCGCGCCCTCTTCAGAACTAGACCAAAAGCTGGAAAATATTTACGTAGTAATCTTTTTAATTTATCTAGTAATTTTTTTGAATGAGTGTGTTTTAGGAATGATAGATGGAGGTAGGTATTTAATAATTAGGAATTTTTATGTTAAACTTTTGATATTTCTTTTAATAGTTATTGGTTTACAATAAAAATGTGTTTAAATGTTTTTTTTTTGTTAATTCTGTGTTTAATTTTTTTAAGTAGATAAGTAAATGAAAGGTAAATTCAAATTTAATAATATATTTTTTTTTAAATAATTAAATTTATAAATAATAAATTTTATTTTTCCATCACATACACAGTGGCGCCGGGCAATTATAAAAAAAAAATAATTCGTATAACATTCTGTTATTTGCGATAGTAAATTAATGATTGGGGTTGTGTATAAATTAATGATAATATAAAATGTATCCACATACACATACACCCCATATCAATATAGATGCATATTTATTAGAACTTTGAATTAAATTGAGATTTGAAAAGGACTGTAAAAAAAGGTTATAAATAAAACACATACTCATAATTAATTTTAATTATATGAAACACGTATTACAAAAATTAAATTAATGAAAATTTCAATATTAAATAATTGCTCTTGGGAAAATAAATAAAATCAACAATAATATAAAAAATATATCAAAAAGTAATAACGAACCCTTTAGAGACAATACTGAAATGGCTAATTTTTGTAATTGGTTTTTTGTAAAGTAGAAATTAACATGTATGCAAAAATTAAACAATCTAATTTACAGATTAATGTTAAATACCCCAATTTTATAGAAATAGAAATATTTTATTCTCAGTAATACATATATAAAAATGTTTACATAGTCGTCACTACACATAAATAATGATAAAATAAACATTTTACATACATTAACATAGCATACAAAGTTAAAAATAAAATAAGATTTTAAAAGATCATGGTTGGTAATAGTAATAAAAAAAATAAAAAAACTTAAAAAAATACAGTATTAAAAATATTAGGCGACTTGCTTAACTCATACAAAATAATCGTTGTTATATAGACATATGTCCAGTAATATATTTTTGGCTGTGTAACTAATTTTGCAGTTATATATTGTAAGCATCGCTTACTAGGTAGGCACAAAATGTTAGACATAAAAGAATATGCTCTAGGTCCTAAAAAATACAGGGTAAGAGCAAACTGCTTGTATTCACTTGAATATCTTCTAGCTAAAGGCTTTTTGTTTTTAAGTTCCACTTGAGCCTTATGCTTGTCCACTGTATTTTACTAGAAGAAATCTTCCTATTTGCCTTTCTTACAGCTTTTAATTTTCATCGAAGTCTTTCTTTTCTTGGACTCGTTGCACTCAATGACATTGGGGTCTGTGACCCAACTGACGGAGATATTTTTGGGACTGGCACATGCATTATCGCAGTAGAAGCAACACTCTCTTTTATCTTCAAAGTTTTTGCTGGGACCTAAAAAAATAGTTAAATTTAAAAAAGACATAAACACAACACTTTTATATTATATTATTTTTAATACCTGGTAGGCTGAAAAAATCCGAGAATACCGATCAAGGAGAAGCGACACTAGCTGTCGGTGCCTTTGATATCGCATGGACCTTTTTCACAGCATGACTTTGATTAATACACAACTTAGCACGCTGAGAAAACATGCTTATTTTCTACACTGAGCGAAATAATTTGGAAAATTATCTGAAACATTGTTATAGTCCATGCGCAAATTATGTTATGTGATTTAATCACATTGAAGTAGTTAGGGTTAATAGCAATGGTGAAATTTCAGCACCAAAATATAATGCATTATATAATAATTACTTATTTGTTATAAAAGTAAAAGACGTTTATTATTTTATAATTTATCTATAAAATTTGTTCAATATTTGGTTTATTTATATATTTATTGATAGAGTAATTCACAAATTAAGTGATTCTAAATGGTTGGATATGACATGTAGAAGAAGACTTCATATGGCTACTCTGTTTCACAAAATAATTTTATTTAAGCCGCTCCCATATTTGTTTGATAAAGTTAGATATCGCTCAGATATTCACAATATAAATATACGTTCACGCGGTAAAATATCTCCACCACCACATAAAACTTCGATGTTCCAAAGATCCTTTACTTACATGATATATAAGCTTTATAACGGAATTTCAACAGAGTTAAAAATTTACAGTATAAGTCGTTTTCAAGAACATATAAGAAAATGTTGTACAATAAGGATATAAACATTGATCAGTCTCTACATAAACATTAGTTTATTAGTCAATATATTTTTCTCTCGAATGTTATTAAATATTAATATTATAGTTCAAAGGTTGATTGTAAACGCTTGTTAATATTTATTATTTTTTTTTCTAGGGCTGACACTCAGTTTTACTATATGCCAGCTCTATTTTGCAGTGTTACATTAAGTGTTTTTTACAATTATATTTTATTGTTCCATATTCTGTGTAAGCTGCAAATAAATGAATTTATTATTATTATTATTTTTGTTAAAAATGTAATAAATGCCCCATATTTTAATTAAATTACCTTTTAGTTAAGTAAAAATAAGGTAAATAAAATTAAGGGTACCAAAAAAAATTTAGGTAACAATTAAAAAGACATTAAGTTTGAGAGGTTTAACTAAATATTTGCAATGTGCATATATTTTCAAAGCTTATAGGTTTAAAAAGTACTTACATATTTTTAGAATTTCTGGATTCATATTATATTAAAAGGACTTTCAAGTTTATTACTCACTTTTGTAGAAACAAGTGTTTTCTCGCAAAGATAAGCCAGATGTTATTTATGGTTTATGTATTTAGAGTTAAATCCCTGGCCTGGCTATCACCCAGACAATACAAATATGTCCATTGGACGTCCATTCGATATATAATTTTGGATGTCTGGACGTCCAATAATAAGTTTTTTCTGGACTTCCGACATCCGATGGACGTTCAGTGAAGTATAAAAATGGCACACATTTGACCATTCAGAAGACGTCCAATTCTGGAATATATGTGGACGTCGAATACTGGACATTCAATTAAAGATTGCTTGACCTGAGCAGGGATCGCACTCACGACACATCTATTTTTTATTTTTTACTAGATATAGTTATAATGGAATAAGATTTCAAACTTTCGCTGATAGAATGAAATGCAAAAGATTCAATTTGTCAATTTTTAATAACCAATTATATTAAAAAAAGAAAGTGTGTATAGATGGAAATCAGGCTTAATAAATAATGACCTAAGATGGACGTCCGCTGGACGTCAAAATACTACTAAACTTAAAATTAAGTCCAAAAACAGATGTTCTCTGGGTATCAATATTCAGCTGTCAAATTAATTAGCATAAACGGACGTACACTGGATGCCCGGATATGGACGTCCTGGCCCTCAAATAGATCTAAAATGTACGTCCATTGGACTATGTGTGCTGTCTGGGCATAGACGAATTTTTAGAAATAGCACTTATTTAAGTATATACCAATCTTTCCAAAATCAACTCCAGTATGATTCATTCAATAAATATGAATGGGCAAAACATCTTTATATTGACATAATTTAGCCATAATAAGGGGATTTTGCCCACTTTGACCAATCCTAATTGAAATGCGCGGATTTATTATATTTTTTAAATATAATTTCAAAATAAAATAAACAAAATCTGCAGTTCATTGTTTATTAAATTTATTTAAAAGAAGACAAACATATATTTGGGAAAATTCAATGCCTACATATGAAAAATAAAATGTCAAAAATGATTAAATCATTATACTTAATATTTATACATGTGATAAAATTCTTAGTTTCCTAATAACTGTTTTGGCACATTTTTTATCTGTATTAGAATACCTAAGTGTGTAAAAAGTCTTCATCTTATTATTACACAAAACAAACACCAAAAAATATCACTTAACAGTGCTCACATACTAAACACAACTTGGACTGACTTTGACAGATAACATCATTTTGAGTGATACACAACTTATTTTCGCACATGCGCGTTACAAAACGGTACACTGAAAACACCAAGCTGTCGCTTCTCCTTGATCGGTATTCTCGGGAAAAAATCGTCGGAGGTAGCATCAACCATAAGACCCCAGCAATATATATATTTTTAATAAATAAATATGCAAATGTGTTTATATTATTTTGTTCTGGCCGCGTATTGCATCTTATTATAAAGTAAGTTAAAATTTGTATGGGTGCCTAAATCAGTGAGCTTTTGTAGCGTACTTGTAGGCTACAAAGGCGAACAGATTTCAGCACTACGGTGCCGTCATATAGAAGGATGTGTAAATATGCATCCCGTTCATGAATTGGGAAACCGAAAATACGCCTGGGGCCCTATCCTCGGCTATCGTTTTCTAAAAAACGTATACGCTTTAGCAACATACGAGCTATTCGCTATTCTCGACATTCGTTTTAAAAGCGTGTACGCTTTTAAAACGGGTGTTTTACAGCGAGCGGAATTTTTCACACGTTTTTGATAAAACGTGCATGTTTTCAAGGATTTAGTCACTGTCACTTATATGTCACTTTTAGGACGATTAATAATATTGATTGATTTTAACAAATTCTAGGTAAACTACTTTTTATTAATACCTACAAAAGTATTTAATTTCTTATAAATATGGTTTGCTGTACTAAAGAAGTAGATTAGCTGAGAATTTCTTTCAATTATATTATCAATAATTGTACAATTAGAAAACTTAGAAGATAAGAATCCTTAAAGATTCAGACTTGCAGAGGCAGAATCCAGTTTTTGATTTTAACTGATATTGAGTGAATATTTTTTATATCTTACCGTGTAAGAATTTAATTATTAATTCATGTATGTTTTATTTACAAATGTTAATTTGCTTGCGGTTTAAAGCTCTTCTGTATCACACGTTGTGTCCAGAAATTTTTACAATTTTGTAAAATTGCCACAAAATACATATTAAAGAACTGAATAAGATAAGCAAAGTTATTAGTTAAATGAATTTTTTACCATAAAAACTAGGTTTTTATGACGTACGATTTTCCTAGAATTATAGATTGCATTAACTGCACCCGTATAGCTATTTTTACGCCAACAATTAACGATTCAAATTATCCTGAACATCGATATATATTATGTGATTAGAAAAAATCATCGTTCGACAAATTTACAATTGGTTTGTTGTAATTAAATTACATAATCCTTATTCTTTTATGGCCTGCACATTACTTGAATTCAACGATATAGACAGTTTACAGTGATGCCAGACATATTATTTGCTTGTTAAAAACGTACACGTCTTAAAAAACGAATACTCATCGAACGTCAGTCAAGAATATAGATTTCAAAAACTACTCGCTTTTTAACCACTCACTTTCAAAAACGGTTCGTTTTTTAGCGATTGTCGAGGATAGCCGCCCAGACAGCTTCATTGGAACTGATATACCGGACAATTTGGTAATTCGTAATTTCATCATTTTGATTCAACGGAGGACCATTTACATTAGTATGTTCAATTCTAAATACAGCCATATCATTTCGTTTATTCACATACTTGCAAATATATTTGATAGAGGAGAAGTACCAAATATGGAATACCATTTTGTTTTTGCCTTGTATTTTTTGTTTTTTTTTAAAGAAGTTTCTACTTTTATTCATAAACATACATTAGTATTTTATTTATCGGGTTTTGATATTAGAAATGAGAATATTTGTATACCGGCATCCTCAAAAAATAATCTTTGAAAAAGGGGAATTTTGTACCTAATGTGGAATATGTACATAATATGGAATAGGGTTAGAATAAAACAATATAAATTTCAAAACATTTTTTAACTTTATTAAACATATATGAATTCCTTTAAGAAACGAAGTTTAATTTAGTTTAGACCTTGAACAAGTAAAAGTAAACCTACCTATAAAAAATAAAATAAAGGTAATGTATTTTTAATGAAATGCATCCCAGCTAGCACCGGACGTCGTTTCACGTCATAATCACGTTGAATTTTGGTCAAATACGTCGATGTGATTTTTTGACGCAAAAGTAACGTAATAATGACGTAATTTTCGGACCAATTTGACACGTAAACACAGTTGTTGCGAACAAAATAAACCTATTTATGTCATTAATGCACTTAGAGTTTTTGTTATTCATTATTAAATAAATAGAAGGTAATTTATACAACATCGTTTACTTAGCGGTCATTGTGACACCAAAATAAGACGTACTATGACGTTATTTATGGACTAGTTTGTCACGTTCTGAAATGAGGCGTTAAACTGCGCATGTGTACACGTCGATTCTATACCTTTATTGTTTTACATTCTATTTATTAATAAAAGCATCTTTAGTGTTTATAATAAATTTATAATTCTCATTTTAAATCTAGGGATTTTTGGGAATTTTTCTTTTTAAATGAAATTTTATGTCAACACTGTTTAGAAATGTCAGCTGTCATGTCATTGTCCAAGCAAGGTTAACGGTTCACGCCATTTTGTTATTTCTGTAACTTGTGTTTGCAACATTCTTTTATTGTATGATTTTCTATGTGTTTGGAAGGTAAGTAGTTAGAAAGTTTAGTGCGATATTATTGTTTATTTTTAGTATGTTTATAGGAATTCAATACGCCGACAAGCACGGCACCGGAGTATCATTAAACCACTTCAAGTTCCAAGTGGCCGACATCCTAGGAAATGAGGTTCTTATAAACAACAAGAATCTTTTAACAAGAGCTTAAAAATGGAGAAAATTGGACTCTTTCCTATTTATAGAACATATTTTACCGAAGGTGAGTGATTTTTTATATTGTAAAGGTGCCTGTAGCTAGCCTAATTTTGTTTTAACTATTAACGTAGACATTAATA
The DNA here is from genome assembly GCA_927349885.1 of Psylliodes chrysocephalus. Taxonomy (NCBI): domain Eukaryota; kingdom Metazoa; phylum Arthropoda; class Insecta; order Coleoptera; family Chrysomelidae; genus Psylliodes; species Psylliodes chrysocephalus. Next base: position 1,442,707 of record OV651817.1, on the reverse strand, counting down.
TAAACACAACGATAATTTAAACATACACATTCCTGACAGATCTGATTTTATTTATCTTGTTTAGCATATAATAATAAGATGTGAACCATCAAATATATCACTTTTGTGACAGCTTAATGATATAAAACAATTTCTGTCTTTCTCGGTCATTGCTAACTCTATTTTTTGGCTCAAATTTTATTTAAATAATGTAATTTTGTGGTAGTTATAACTATTATATTTTTGTTTTAGTGAAACGAAAATTTAGTAAGGATACCATTGAAGCTACTTCAAGCCTGTATATTCGGAATGATTTATTGAATATCTGGCCATTGCTATATAATCTTTTGTAATTTATACATTCTAAGTAGATATTCTAAGAAGTAATGTTTATTTAGTAATAGTTCAGGTTAGTATACTTACTATGTTTCAATTCAGAAATGTTATGCAGTAACCTATCTTTTTTTATATAAAACATATTTTTATTAGACATTTTTTAAATAAAACGTTTTTTATAAACATTTTATTACAAATTAAACATTTTTAAATGAATATTATGGTGTTTTTTGACGTCTAAACACGTTATCTGGTGACGTGTTTATCACGTCGCTGTATGACGTCTTTGATCTGTGACATATTGCCGTCATAATCACGTCACTAGCACGTCATAAATTGGTGATTTCGACGTAAAATGTGACGTGTATTTCACGTGAAAATCACGTGTCTGTGCTAGCTGGGATATTGGCAAAACAAACTAATGTTCTTTACAAAATTCACAAATGAAAATATCAGTTTCACATCCCGAACAATCGATATGGCACCACTCTTTGCAGACAACGCATTCTATCCACTTCTCCCCTTTTCTATCATCCAAAAACTTTCCATTGCAATAGAAACAAGTAGCGTCATCTTCCTGTGGTTTGACTGCTCCAATGTCCTCCATGTCATCCTCCTCGGAAGAATTGTCTTTGAAACTCGCGGACTCTGATTCTGAAGAAGAATCTTGAATAATCGCCTTCTTCTTTGAAGCACTGGTTTTGCGCAAATGGATGTTACTACAGGATGGTCGATTTAGGTCAACTGATAATTCCGCTAACACGTTACGCTTCACTGTTTTAGCTTCTTTTGAAGAGACTGCATTTATTGAAGTTTCTAACTCATCTTTATATGGAGAGAGGTTACAATTGCTGCCTTTCCAGGTGCCCTTCCTCTTCGAGGCCCTTTCTTTTCTTTAAAAGTTGGCACCGGTGAAATATTTTCGGGTCCAATAAATTCCCTTGCTGCTACAGTATTTTCAGCAATATTTTCTTGTGCTGCAGCAAGGAAATCGCTGTCTCTGAAGACATGACGATTTGGGGGAAATATTCCTGTTTTTAAAACCGTTAGCGGCAATTGCCCCAGTTTGCACCTCCAGATATACCTTTCCAAATAGTTCAGCTATGTCAAAATGTGTGACTGCCCTTTGATTCGATCTTAAAAATAATCTCAACTCCTCACTATAATGGGCTTTCAAAGGTCCCATTAACGTTTTATCTAAAGGTTGCATGTGGTTTGTAGAATGGGGGGGCAAGCACACTATTTCAACAAAATTATGCCTTGCCAACTTTATCATTTCCAAATTGCGGCAATGCGTATGGTGTCCGTCCTAAACTAGCAATACAGGATCGTTCTGTGATGGTTTCACCTTTTCATTAGAATGTAGAAACCACTAAGTAAAAATGTTGGTTTGAATCCACCCGCTTGGATGACAAACAATTTTTGTCCCAGGAGGAGCACCCTTTCCCAGTAGAACATTGGTATTTTTTCTGGGGAAGATTAGAAAAGGTGGGACAAAACTTCTTCCAGCACTCATACACAAAACTGCCGTAACTAAGGAACCTCTTTCCGCAGATGTTAAAGCTCCTACCTGCTTCGTGCCCTAAGCGCCAGAACATATTGGACTTTCGACTGAACAATAGATAAGCCAGTCTCGTCCACGTTAAATACTCTGTCAGCTGGATATTTGTGATTTTCAAATGCTGTCTCCAAAATATCAAAAAAGAGGGTCACGCTTTCTTTATTAAAGCCTTTGGCTCTATAGATGGACGTCCCAGTTGGCTTCCTGACAGAAATTCTGTCTTTGTGTCGCTTTAGGAATAAATTCAACCATTTTCTTCCAGCGCTTTCATTATTTTTGGAAAATGGGTTTGGTAATCTATTTAAGGTAGCCAGCTGATATGCCATCCTTTTAACATTACTTCGTGTTAATCCATAAAACTTTTTTTCCATCAAAAGCAGATACTCTACCAACTGATCTTCTAACTTTTGTGGTAAGACCGCGGATCTTCCTAATTTTGTTTCAACAGCCTGGGCTGGTGTTGCATTTGACATAGTTGAAAGACGGAATAATGTCGTGCGTGGAACATTAAATGTATCTACGGCTTTTTTAAACCTCATCTCGCGACTCCGCACAGCTTCGATTGAACAAACCATGTCTTGTTTCCTCCATTCTTTACGACCCATGATATTTTTCTGTAAAGAAGGCTAGGAATTAATATTTGGATTATTTTAACAGAAAGCTTTTGCAGTTTTCTCATGAAATTCTATAAAAAAAGCGAAGTGTTCCTAATGTGGAATATTCTAACATAGGAACAGCGTGCTATTCCATATAAGGTACACCCGGCCATTTTTCTTTTCGTTTTCCAAAGCTACGTGGTAACACGCTAATCTTAGATTTCAATATAAGAAACCTAAGCTAAAGTTATATAAACATACAAGACAGAATAGGATATTACTGTGTTTATTCTAACTGGGTATATCAGAATTTCGAATATATACCTTAAATAATTTACGATGCCGCGTAAAAACCGATCGAACTGCGAAATAACAACAGTTACGTTAAACGGTTCATAAACGACTGCCAGCACTCTCGTCTTGGCGTAACATGGTATTGGTGATGTTGTGGCGGTGTTGCCGCTCTTGGTTTATTAAATTTTAGGGTATTCCATATAAGGAACATATTCCATATATGGCACATGTCCTCTACTCTTCACCACCGAACTGCATGACTCAACATTAATATGAGCATTGAATGTTTTGCTCAGCAGAGGTGAATATGTTAACTATAAAGTTTTTAATTAACAAATAAAAAATGGAGGTTGATGGTAGAGGGGTGAAAATTAAGGGTTGTATGTATTTTTGTATGCTGTATCATAAAAAAATAAAAACAAAAAATTTTGTCTAAAAAATAAAAAAAATTAGGGGTGGACCACCCTTAACATTTAGGGGGTTGAAAGATAGATAGTAGCTGATTCTCAGACTTACTGAATATGCATAAATAATTTCATAAGAATCGGTCGAGCCGTTTCGGAGGAGTATGGGAACAAACATTGTGACACGAGAATTTTATATAAATATTAGAAGATTATTATTTTTATGTTAACAAATATTAACTTACTCTAATGATTAAATGCTCGTGAATAAATAAAAAAAAAATAAGTAAATTATGTAAATTAATAAAAAAAAAATTAAAAATAAATTTATATTTTGTGAAATTAGAAACGACAAGTAAGCCAGTACTTTTTTTATTGTTACCATTATTTTTTATCATTTTTAAGGCCAAGTTCAATTTTGTTTGACATATCATCACGATTTTTTTTAGGTTAGAAAATTGCATTATCGATTTTTTTCATTCGAAGTAATAAAAGACGTCACTTTAAATTTCTATCTCTTTATGTCAACAAATTTCTAACACGATGAATTTATAAAACGTATGTCACTAATGAATATGTGGCTGCAACTGACGGCAACACTGTCAGCTACTCCATGGCTACTAGAGTACATACAGGTCCGGTATAAGCCATGGAAAATAATAATTTAATGTTTTGATCGAGTTAAATAAAATATCAAAATTAAATGTTTATTTTTAAGTAAACGACATTTTTAAATGTATACGTCATCAATCAAAAATAATATAGGCAATACTCAAGTGTATTATACGAGTGTACTGGACAAGAGATAATTTTACCCTTTACTCCAGTTTTTTGTAATGAAACCAGCGGTAAAATAGATATTTGTGTACCAAGGCTGTGTTTTGGCCGAATTAGACATATGCGTTCAAGTCTAAGCTAGTTCTGGTTAAGTTCAATCAAACTTTACATCGAGATAGATGTCACATAAGCAGGTGTACTGAAGATGAACTTTGCAGGACCAAGCATCAGATAGGTATTGGCGATTCAAATTAATTTTCGCGCGCCTGTCATTTGTCATCTATAAGTAGGATGTTTGTTTATTTACATGTTTTTGTTTTGGACGGATTTTGTATTTGTGATTTTTTTAACTGTTTTTAGATAATATTCTCATTGTAATAGTGTTTTTGAGTTTCATTTAGTGTTAATTTAAGTTTAAGTCTCGTGCTTTCGTCATAAATATAATATTTATCATGTGTATGACTTAATTTGTTGGAAATATTTACCTATTGGTTACTACAAGAACATCTAGAAATATGTATTCACTAAACCCAGAACATGTTGTATTATGTGGTTTAAAGGATATTTCAGGTACCACACGTTTATTATTGATGAACTTATTTAAAAATCTTACTAGACTTATTCTTATATTATGAAGTGAATCACGTAGTACTTTGTATACATGTAAATGGTAATAAAACCGTCAAAAAATAAGATTTCAGTTTGATTCTAAACAAAGTTTCGTAAAATTTTAATATTGTGAATTTGTAGATATCCATTTATCGTAAAAAACAAAATTTTACGACTTGTACTTGGAAAATAATGAATCTTCAGTTTTGATTTTGACATTAACACCATATAGATTGCAATTTTCTGGGGACTTCGTCACAGATTTCATTTTTAATATAAACACTATCACATGCTATAAGAAAAAAACAAATTTAAAGCTAAAAAGTAAAAAAAAACTATTTGTAATTGATACAAATTAAAATGTAAACAATGAACATGAACGCCAATGTTGCCAAATGATGAACTGATTTTAAAACAAAATTAATAAATGAACTGAAATTTTAAAAAAATCAATATAATAAATCGGTTTTATAAAAAAATCCTTAAATAAATATAGATTACCATAACATACACAAATTTTGATTCTTAAATAAAAGGTTTTATCCACTTCTTCCAGAGCTAAAATCCGACGACGTAGCGAAGTTTTGCTACTTCTGGCAACACTGAACGATATCCTACTTATTCGGACCTTCTACAAATTTCCTCCAGAGGGCGTATCACTTAGCTTGAATCGCGAATAACACTTGATATTCTGAAAACTATGTGAATACTACACTGAATAAGAACGAATGGAAGTGTCAGAAGGAGGCTAAAGGCAAAAAATAGACGGAACAGAGCCTAATAGATAGATAAGTCATATTTTAGCCAGGAGAGAGCCGATGAGTGTTATAAATATAGTTATTTAGGAATGTATTTTTAATGTATAATTTCAGTTTATTTTCATTTTTGGTATAAAACTATGGCTGACATAATAAAACTCTTAAAAGTATATATATATATATATATATATATATAATTTTCAATCTTTATTACTATACATTATTTAGTATTCATTTATTCTCTCTGACCTAGGGAAAAGGTCAGAAAACCCTGGTCATAATTGTTTACAATGTTGCGTGTTCCTAATGATACAAAACATTACAGAGGAATGATACTTAGCCGATGAAATCTCATCGAGTTTACGCATGACATATTGTGGTATGGAATATGGCTATCTCTGATGCATCTGCAGATTTAAATTTATTTTTGCGTAGTGTTTTCTATCAACGGATACCCCAAATTATACAAGCCACGTCTTCGCACCACAATGTGACATAGCATCAAATCTGCTTAATCTCGTACCATTTTTTTAAAGTATCAAGCATATTCTTGGTGTAGCTGATCATCATGTTTCGAGTCACTGAACCTAAAAAATAACAAATATCACTAAATAGAATTCGGAATTTATTCCAAAAATATTTTTCTTTGGGAATTATATAGGATTTCTCGTTAATATACTGACAAACTTTTAAAGGTGGTAGGTGCATCAAAATAAACATTTTTTTGCTTAATAAAATAAAAATAATTTTATTGCCCAATAAATTAATCCATTTACAGAACAAAATACACGAAATAAATGTTAAACATAATATTTCGACAGAAAATAATTTTAGCAACAGCAAGAAAAAAAAAAGAAAGAATCCTAAATACACAAGCTACAAATTAGTACAACTAATGGTCGAAATAAATATCCCAATCAGAACAAAATTAATTAAAATTTGAGCACATTAGCCTTATAGGTGAATTTCTTCCCAAGTTCGTTCAAATACTTGCTGTATAAAATGTTTTATGATATCTAATGGCTGTTTGGGGAACATTAAAATTTATTTAATTTATCAAAAATAGTACATCAATAGTGTTATGTAATATTTTATAAAAAAATGTAACACTGGAAACTACCCTTCTATTTTCGAAAGAAGCTGAGATTCTTCAATACCTCGAATGGGATACAGCTCATCTATTTTAAAAGAAAGGTACTTGAGAGATCGCCGCTGAACATTTTCCAATGATCTTTTATGAATATTGTAAATAAGGTTCCAGATAAGAGATGCATATTCTAGCCTGGAACGAACTAAAGAAAAGTAAAGGATCTCCAAGCTTTAAGAGTTTGTAAAAGAACGAGTATTACGAATTAAGAACCTTAAGCTTTTCAACGCAGAAGCAACTGTATTTTCAATATAATCCGAAAAAGTAACTTTTTGGTTAAATAATATACCTTAATCTTCAATTTGTGCACAAGTCCGATAAATGTAGGCTGTTAAATAAATAATCAAACTCCACCTTGTTAATCAATCAATATATGTTTATTGTCAAAGCTACAAGAACTTATAGATATATAATACTTCTAGTATAGGAACATACTTCACATTTAGACACATTCATTCAGCTTGTTTTCATTACACCAATTTTCAACGATTCCCAAGTTGGGTCTGTAAAAAGTAACAGTCTTGAATTGATGAGATTGAGGTAAATATTTTTAAGTCAGCAGCGAACAGCAGGTTAAATTTATTGCCAAGTTATTTATAAATATACTAAATAATAGTGGTCCCAGATTGGAGCTCTGTGGAACTCCAGATGTTGCTGTGAGGGGTAAAGATGAAAATCCGTTGTAAAAGACATAATAAAAACGATGATTTAGGTAAGATGAAAATAATTTCAACAGCGACTGATCAAACCCTAAGCATTCCAACTTCCTTACAAGAATATTATGATTTTTAATTATTACAAAATACATTAGGTATGTACAAAAAATATTCTAAATATATTTTAACTAACAAGAGTTTTATTTTTAACTAGTTATATTCAAAAACAAATGTCATTTTTAAAACTATGTTTAACAATAACCGATGAGTATACAACAAGGTTCACAGTTTAAACTAAGTCTACATTTTAACTGCCTATTGTACAATCCGCCATATATGTACAATTCAAAATTAATTGTATTTCTTTAAAATGCACTTGATTCTGTTGATCAAAATCATTCGATAAAAAAATTAAATAGTATTGGTATAAAAAAAATTATATAAAACGTTATATAATTATATTCGAAATCTTTATAATCTCTAATTTTCTTTTCTTTCATTGTTTTCGTTTATTTTGAAGATTATAATATATAATTTTCATTTAGTAGGTAGGTCTGAAGAATTTTTTATTTTTTTTTAAATTATAGTAGTTATCAAGTTGTTTAATAGAAATTTAAGTAGGAAATAGAAAACAAAAGCTAATAAATAATGTATATCTCCCACGCACGAGTCATTAGAAGACTTCAGTGGGACTTCAAATATTTATTTAGTTTCACCGAAACAGTTGTAAAAACAGCATTAAATTATGTAAAATTATGTAAAAAATTGTATTAAGTACTTCTATGTGATGCACAGACTGTTGTCTCTTGTGTCACAGTTTATTCTTTTTACTTTCCTATCTGTATACAGATATAAGGAAAGTATAGGAATCATGATTTTTTTCGACCTCGAGTTTTCGACGGATTTTTACGTTTTGAGGTCCCCTGAATCCGTTTTGACTATTTTCGCGATGATGTCTGTGTGTGTGTGTGTGTGTCTGTGTGTGTGTGTGTGTGTGTCTGTGTGTGTGTCTGTATAACGCATAACTCATGAACCGATACATAGAAAAACACCAAATTTTAAACTTAAGCTTTGTTTCAACGTCCAATGAGCTGATTAGATTTTGGACAGAGTCGGAACATCTGGGGGGGTACTTTATGGGTGGTCATTTTTATATTTTATGGAATATATCTGTTATTTACGTTTGGAGAAGAAAATTCTTCAAATAAAAGTTACTTCTAATATAATTATCTATAATTTTTGTTTTATGCAAAATTTTCCTAAAATGGTCCGTATTCGAGAAATTTGACAAAATGTAAAAAAAATAATTTTTTATAAAAATTGTTTAAATAAAAGTTGTTTGTAATATAATTCTCTATAATTTTTATTATATACATAATTTCTCTAAAATGGACCGTATTCGAGATATTTGAGAAAATGTGTAAATTTCGAAATTTGAAGAAAACTCAAAAACGGATAAAGAAAAAAAAACATTAAATTTTAAATTTAAGTTTTATTTCGGCCTGACGTGAATAGATTAGATTTTGGACAAAGTCGGAACATCTGGGGGGTACTTTATGGGGGGCCGTTTTTATATTTTATGGAATATATCTGTTATTTATGTTTGGAGAAAAAAATTGTTTAAATAAAAGTTATTTCTAATATTATTATCTATAATTTTTGCTTTATGTCAAAATTTCCTGAAATGGTCCGTATTCGAGAAATTTGACAAAATGTGCAAAATTCTGATTTTTATGAAAATTGTTGAAATAAAAGTTGTTTGCGATATTGATCTCTATAATTTTTGTTTTTACATGATTTTTCTAAAATGGACCGTAATGGAAAAATTGTAGGAATAGTGTTAAATTTAAATTTTTCAGTATTTTTATTTTCAATGAATATCTATAGAAAAATGTCTCTAGGTAGATGTATGTGGAAAATGTATATATTTATTTTATCCTCTAAACATTTATGAAGGTGCTGCAATAGGTTGTACAAAATAACCGGAAAAAGCCTGTAATAACTAGATAGGAAAGTCATGTGTTGGACACATCAGATTTTTCATCTTGTTTACATATCTGGTTATTGAGAGCAAAAAATATTTATAAAAAAAAAATAATGTTAGGTGGTTTTTATATCTATGCTATAAAGCATGCATTGGGGTAGCATGTAGATTATCTAAGTATCAGGTCAGAGAGATTAAAATTAAATAACATATGTAGTGGGATTCTCATCTTTTGAGTATGTCTCCTATCGAGACTCCTATCTTTGTTCGACAGACAGCGATTTTGATGTAATGTCTCTCTCTATTCTGTATGTAATGTGTCGAGTTGGCACAAAAGAATCACTGTTCTGATCAGAAGAAATTAACCACATCAAAGGAAGAAAATTAGGTCCCCTGTTATTTTTAATTTATATTAATGATTGTTAATGTTGCAATAATTAATATGACATTTACCTGTTTGCCTATGGTGTCCTTATCTAGGTTTCTTGTAAGTTGTAAGGATTCAGATAACTAAGAGTTAATTGTCAATGAAACTCTGCAAAATGTTTATAAATGATGTTGCAATCATTTGTTAAAAATCAACACAAATACCTAACACAAAATATAAGCTGATAAGTAATAACTAGATGCAGTTTGTGGACAAACAATATAGGAAATTGGAAGAAAATCTATACAGTTAGTAGCAAAATTCAAATATTTAAGGGTAATTATTCGGAAACAGATGAAATTCACAGACCATATGCAAATACTGTTATCAAAACAATTGCAGTTAAATTACATTTCCTATTTAGAATGTTATTAAAATAATTGTTATATTATTACATTAGTTTTTACTAAATTTGAATATTGTGATATTAGCAAACTAGCCAAATAAATAAAATAAAAATAAAATAAAAACCGAAAACATACCTGGATCTACAATAATATATATAAATAATATAAGTACATTGCATCTTTTAAATTATTAAAGTCCATTAAATTGAAATGACACTTCAAACCATAAACGTCAAACTTTCAAAACAAACATGCTTGTGTTGTGTTCCAAACAGAAAATAGCATTTATTTATAGAATTTATTTACTTGTAACCTTTCCCCGCACACCACCTCGCCCCTCACCCATAAACATGGTCAAATTGGGCTAAGCCATTTTACATTCGTCTGTATAGGGAGCGATGTTGCAATTTTTCAATTTTTAGTGTCTATTCCGTCTGTTCAGATGGCAGCATCTTATGGGCCCTACATTTTTAAATCTTATCACAAGAATCCTGAAATAATTAGGCAAAAATAAAAGAATGTATGCTGCGTTTTAACTTCTAAATACTATAAAAAATGATGGAAAGTCCATAACTTTTAAATATTTGTTAAATATCACTTATTAAAATATTATGCATTAAAAGTAAAACAAACCATAGACTTTCCATCATTTTTTACAGTTTTTTGTACCCATTTATGAAAACAGTTTTTTTAAATATTATCGTTCAGAGCTGTATTTCTTGTGATAAAAAAGTCGCCGTCACTTGACATTGAACTTGGCCTTAAATAGATAGACATTTAAAAGCAGTGGCGGTTTGCTTGTAAGGGCACTTGGGCACGTGCCCTAGTATAATAAACAAAAAAAAAAATAACTTACATATTTTATATTTTCCTCAATGCCTATTATTATTTTATCTAATATTCAGCGTAAACCGCGTTGGTACAACACTGGACGACCGGGCGTTAAGCGACGTTCCGAGAATTCCGAAATTAAGTTGAAGATGGGCACAGGGCACAGTAAATATGTGCCTCTGTTGTTTTCTCTCTTATTATGATGCGAAAAACAAGGACAACGACAATATCGCTTAGCAAGAGATGAACACATGCGATGGATTATAACAAGCGGGGCGCTGTCCTTATCGTAACGTGCTGTACCCATGGCACAGAACTTAGACCAGATACGAATGCACGCGGCGCCATCTTTACCGGCTCCCTAACAAAGGCGATGCCGGTTTCGGCTTAAGGTGCGAGTTTGTTGGACCATAATAATAATTTATTTATTGTGATCACGAAAAAACGTTAGTTGGACCATTGGAATAGTTAAGAAATAAAACTACAAAGAAAAATAACTTTTTTTTTACAAAGCAGTCAAAAATATGCTGAAAAAAATCAATAATTATAAATGGGACAAAATTTTAATTTTTCTTTGGACTTTTTCGAGGATTTCAAATCTCTGTTTGTATATTTAATAGTATAAAAAATTCTGAGTCTTATAAATAATTTAATGGCGTACATTTTCGCAAATTTTTGGCAAGGATGACCAAATTCTATTTTGCTCATCTCAAAAAGGTATGCGTTGGAAATTCTAGGCTTAGTTGACAAACTATCAAATAGAGATATAAATATTTTTTCTAATTTGAAAATATAAAAGACAAATTTTTCGCTGGGAGATTTTAAATTGCCAAACACTTTTTCTTCAGAGTCGTATGATTTAAAATGCGTTAACAAGTTAGAATTGTTAAGTAAATTGCATTCTTCTGAGAAATTTAGGCAAATTTCGCAAGAGTGGATATGTGATCCCAGATAGCACAAATACGTCTTATGGACGTTCTAAAAACGTCCTGCTTGGACATTCAGGACATCCTTAAAACGTCCATTTCACGGCCGTGGACGTCTTATGGACGTATTTGGAACGTCCATTGTTAATAATCAGGATGTCTTAAGAACGTCCATTTAAGGACATTCCATGGACATTTTCAAAAGCTCAAATGGGGAATAATAGGATTTAAGGAAATTAGTGAAAATAATGAATAATTTCAAAAAAATTTATTTGGAAGCAAATAACCTATAAATAGTGAAATTATTAAAACTTTTTCGTCTCTCCTCTACTTTGTTCTTTTCAATCATGCCTGGATTGAGAGCAGTTGTTTTTTTTTCTTTTTGATTTGGCCATATTTGCCTTCCCAGTTGAACCTGAAAATAATTTAATCGCTTATTCAAAATTCAGATCAATATGAAAATCCAATCTGTTTGTTTAAGTTTGCCCTGCTAGACATTATGAATTCACTAACCTTTTAGCTTTGTAATATTCACTGGAAACTCCTCTTCTTTGCTCTTTTCAACCATGCCTGGATTGACAGCAGTTATTTTTTTCTTGATTTGGTCATATTTGTCTTCTCAGTTAAACCTGAAAATAATTTAATGGCTTATTCAAAATGAAAAGCAGATCAATATGAAAATCCAATCTGTTGGTTTAAGTTTGCCCCGCTAGACATTATGTATTCACTAATCTTTTAGCTTTGTAGTATTCACTGGAAAACTCCTCTACTTTGCTCTTTTCAACCATGCCTGGATTGACAGCAGTCAGTTTTTATCTTGATTTGGTCATATTTGCCTTCTCAACTGAATCTGAAAATAATTTAATCGCTTATTCAAAATAAAAGGCATATCAAAATTAAAATCCAATCTGTTTGTTTTAGTTTGCCTTGCTAGACATTATAAATTCACTAACCTTTTAGCTTTGAAAAACTTCCACCTTTCTCAGATACAAAAATGGTACAAATGACGGAATTATAGTATAATATGTATATACCATCGAATCGTGAACATTGAACACTTTTTTTCTTGTTTTTAATAAAACCTGAGCCTTGAGAATATTTCCCTTCAGTGCTTGAATCTGAATTATATCTAAGGGTATGGTCCGTTATTAACCGACTACTAACCGCAAGTAACCAGGATTTTTTGACAGCGGTTCCTGAAAAACAACTAATTTCTTGGTTACTTTTGGACCACGGCCGATATTTACGTCACTTTTGTGACAGATGGACATTCGACTTAATAGTAACCGTAAAAATATAGCGGTTAGTAAATTGACGTTTAAGTCACCATTTTTCAGGTAACCGCGTCCCTAAATTTACCGATTTTTCAGGAATGTCAAGTAGAGAGGTTAGTTTTGGACCGAGCAACCGATATTTCGGTTAATAACGGACCATACCTTTAATAAATAAAAATAATTAGGCATTCCAAACTGAATGGCTACCAGTGGGTTTTGACGGGTTATGATATGGCAAAATGATGGCAACCCTGTAGGTCTGGTGATTTGACAAGGTCAATGAAATAGATAGTTACATAGATTGATCATCCATATTTTTCAAAATAAACATAAGCTTATGCCTTGAAGTAAAAATGTAAGCAATTATTTTTTTTTAAATATCTAAAGGCTAATAATTGGTTTTAAAACACATTTTTGCTAAACCGATTCAAATTAATAAATATTTGCCAGACAATATGGCCGCTCGTAAACGACCAGCTTTGAGCAATCTATATAACTATATATGTATCATTGACCCTGTTAATGACAACATGACAACAGGGTTGCCATATCTAAACTGTCATTACCCACTGGTAGCCATTTGGACAGGTCGTTGGAATGCCTAATAAATAAAATGTCACTTGTCAAAAATGTCACTTTCTTGCAAATTATCTTCTTCGTTTTTGTCTATTTGGCCTTCATTCAAGTGGATATTGGGACAATGCCATCTTTATTAATTATTTATATTATCTCATTATATATGTTTTTTATATAATATAACCAAATAATAATACAATGTGAATCCGTGGAAATATAGTAAAGTACGTAGAATTGACGTTCTGCGGATATCTATTTCTTGACGTCCCGAGGATTTACTAAACTGGACATACTTAAAACGTCCATAATAGGTCCCGGACGTACAGACGTTAACTGGACATATACTGGACGTCCTTAGTACGTCCTGTGCTATCTGGGATGATGTTTTGATTAAATAGATACATAGTTAAATGCATTTTAAGTGGTTAGGTACATTTAGCTCCCTCTAGTCACATTCAGAAATTGTTATTGCCCCAACTGATTGTTTTGAAATATATTTAATTTTCATTAAGCGGAGAACTTGTTTTTCTAAGGGAAAAACGAATCCCGGGATTCCTTTCCAGTGTGTGCCCCACTGCCGCTAGTGCCCACCAGCCGCCACTGTTTAAAATACGTCTTTAAGACGTCTATTTATGTGTCCTAAAAGACGTATTTATAAAGACGTCCTTAAAACGTATTTTTTAAGTCTTTAGGCGTTTAATCATAACTACGACATAAAACAAACGTCTTTAAGATGTCGTGTGTTGTCTGGGACCTGCCTACCAAAACAGCAAACACAAATCTTTAAGGGTGAGATTACAGAACGTCTGCAACTTTGCAGATCTGCAAATATGGCGGACTTACAGATGCAAGTATCAAGTATTCGTATTCCAAAAAATATCTGAAAATTCGCAATAAACCACAATAAATTTTGCTAATTTGCAAATATTTTTTGGAATACAAAACTTGATACTTGCATCTGTAAGTCCGCCATATTTGCAGATCTTCAAAGTTGCCGCCATATTTGCAGATCTGCAAAGTTGCAGACGTTCTGTAATCTCACCCTAAATAGTTAATTTGATGTATCTACTACGTATGCCACATCCCCCTACGAACAAAAAGATTTATCTTAACCATATCACAACATATTAATGATTATGAAAACTTCTGGTAGGGCCTTTTAAAGGCGACATCCTGTATAATGTTCTAATCCAAACGCTCACTTAAAATTTATCCAAATCAAGTGTTAAGATACTACTAGAGACATCTACAAGGAATATGCGATAGTTTTCATTTTAGAACAAAATTTTATAACAGAAACCTGTAATTGCATTTTTTTATTTATATTAAAATTTAATTCATACAATTCAAATCAAATAAAAAATCTACTCATATATCCACTAAATTATTATTTACAAAGTCAAAACATTTTTAGTATATTTATTTATTAATATTAAAATTCGATTTGCGACATCTAGGTTAAACAAAAAATAGAAGTACTAATAACTTATATCAGCTTTCACTAGATGGCGCTATTTTAACTGTCAAAAATTTGTGTTTTAGATAACCTACAATTTCTGAAAAACCAAAAAAATTCTAATTTAATTTTTATTTGTTAATAGTTCATTTATTTACTAACCAAACATAATAATGTTTCCTACAAGTACACAGTGTAAATATTGGATGTTTGAGAGTGAAGAAGATCTCAACAAACTTAGGGAAAAGGCAAATTCTAGGCATATTCAAACTTATGGAAAACAAGTTAATGTAAGGGACACCAGTTTTATTAAAAGGAGGAAATATTAATTTTACTGTTTTGATTTTAGGATGCTTCTAAATACGAATTTTTCCTTACTCCCGAGGAAGAAAAGATAATGGTTAAACGATTTGAACTTCATCTAAGAGATTTTTGTAAAAGATTTCAACCACCTATGCCTAGATACGTTGTTGGAACTTCTTTTCATTACTTTAAGCGATTTTACATAAATAATTCTGTCATGAACTACCACCCAAAAGAAATTATGTGAGTTTTTACTGTATTTTTTAGATGAGCCATAAACTAAAAATTAATTTATTCTACTTCGGGTATTAATTGTTAAGGGGTTCACCTAATAAATACAATCTTAGAATAAGTTAATAATCTTACTTTAATAGTAAAACCTAATGCTTGACAAACTTTCAAACAATTTTATTTATTAAATAGGAAATAATAAACTTTCCGTTTTTGGTATAAAAAAACTTTAACTTCAAGCTCTAGAGAACTTAAAAAAATCCAGAATGTATTTCCTATTATAGTAAAGGTCTTTAGTTAGATTTTCTGTACTTTTTAATAATCTACATAAAAATATCATAAATTAACGTTCAGTTATCATTCTTGTTTAACCCCCTGACTAACGAATCATTATTGTTTTGTATATATGTAATATACCTACTAGTAGTATTCTGTTTTAGGGTCACCTGCATATATTTAGCTTGTAAAGTAGAAGAATTTAATGTTTCTATCCAACAGTTTGTAGCCAACATTAAAGGAGATCGAGAGAAAGCTACAGACATTATTTTAAACAATGAATTGTTATTAATGGAACAACTTAGTTTCCATTTGTCAATTCATAATTCTTATAGACCTGTGGAAGGGTTGCTTATTGACATTAAGGTAAAATATTTATCTCCATATTTTGCTATTGTTTAACAGTGTTATATATTGGATAATAATAATCTGAATATTTTCAGTTATGAAAATAAAGTAACAAAACACATTAACGTGGATGCATAAATGCTTTTATTTCTTATCAACTCTATAACTGAAACTAAATACAATATCTCTAGCGTTTGTTTACAAAGTCACAGCGTTTACACAATAAAAAGAGGTCCCCCCAATTGGGATTTAACATAAAGTAATGACGAATGAACACCTTAAGCATAACAATTAGCTTTATCAAGCAAATACTTAGATGAACAATTGGATAATCAACACAATATATAGTATTTCTGCAGTTTCCTTATAGCAAATGGTGTCGAGTCGATTTTGGTGAATTTTTATATATGTTGCAGTTTTTGACCTAATTAAAAGTGTCTATGGACACAAAGTTCTTCTATGACTAGTTTTTGAAATACAGGGTGTTGAACTTGTAAATTTTAATTTTAAAGATATTCATCAATATTAAAAGTTACACTTAAACCATGTTCCTATGACTATTTGTTTTTCTGGGTAGGATCAATTTTTTACTGCCTAATTTTTTTTTAGTTAACTTGGTATTAGTAACAATTTTATGAACTCTAAGGAACATACTAAAATTCGTAAAATTGTCCTTGGAATGATGACCTAAAACACATGTACCTACCTAATTTCAATTTTATTCATTTCAAGTTATATAATATGCATGATATGATAACATAATAAGAGGTACTAACAAAATACTTAAGCTTGTACAAATAAATGCACCTTAGTGATTAAACACTGTGCATGACCGAAATGTAAAATATATAATGATTTGGTTTAAAGTTACTCTGACCTATATATTATGGTAGGAAGTCATCAATTGCAAAAAATATAAAAATGAAGAACATAAAATAAAATAACAATTTCTGCTTCTTGAATTTAGAGACAAATATACTTACAAAAGTTGAGCAATTCATTATCTTTTATCAAAAATCGAGGGGTAAATACATTGGGAATTCTTGTGTACATCTGTTTGGGAATTCCCGGGAATTCTTAGGAATTCCCAGGTATTCTCGGGAATTCTCAGGAATTCCCAAGTATTCTTGGGAATTCTCAGGTATTATTAGGAATTCTTAGGTATTCCCAGGAATTCTCAGGTATTCTTTGGCAATTCTCTATTAAATTCTGATGTGTCCAACACATGACTTTCCTATCTAGTTATTACAGGCTTTTTCCAGTTATTTTGTATAATCTAATGTTTAGAGGATGAATTAAATACATACATTTTCCACATACTTTTTTATATTTGGTGTTTTTTTTCTTTTTCTTTTTTAAACTGAAATTAGAAATTTGCAGTTTTCCAAAAATATCTGGAATACGGTTCATTTTAAAAAATTCAAATATTGTACTTTTTGTTAAATTTCTACAATACAGACCATTTAAGAAAAATTATGTATGGCACTAAAGCGAGCACAAAAGTTATAAAAAATGCTATTGCAAAAAACTTTCACAAAAATATTTCTTCTTTAATCATAAATAACAAATTCGTTAAAGTAAAAAAATCGACCCCCATAAAGTCCCCCCCCCCCCCCCCCCCCAGATGCTTCGACGGTGCCTAAAATTTAGTCAGCTTACCACAGAATGTGTTTAAGCTTAAATTGAACATTTGGTGTTTTTCTCTTTATCCCTTTTTGAGTTATGTTCAAAATTCGAAATTTTGACTTATCTTCAAATTTCTCAAATACGGGCCATTTTAGGAAAATTATGTGTAAAACAAATAAATGAAAACTTAAAACAAAGTGATAACATAATTGAAGGTCAAGAACCTTTTCAAAATATTACCTCAGAAAGTGAAGCTGACAGAGAACAAGAAATTATTGAAGTCCAAGCTGAGATGTCGGCTGAGACCACTTCTGAAGGAGGAAATATTTTGAAAAACTTTACTTCCCTGAATATTTATGATACTAAAACAAAAAAAAATGTAGTGCACATAAAAATTGGAAATAAATATAAAACAATTAGAAAAACAACATTATGTTGGTTACTAGAAGAGCAATCCAATAAATTAAGTTCGGACAGAATTATAAGAGTTAGGGGGGTCCCAGAATTTGCCGCTTCTAAAAATTGCAAGAAAAGCACTGTCAATTTAATAGAAACTGATAAATATTACGCCATCTACTACGATGACTCGTGGTACATCGGAAAAATAATAGAAACTAGAAATGATGACTTGTATAGGATAAAGTTTTTAAAAGAAGACTTAGGTCACTATTATTGGCCTAACAAGAATGATATACAAACAGTTAAAAAGGAATTCATCCTATTCGGGCCAATAACTTTATTAGGTTTTAAACCGTTTAGTATATCCAGAGAAACAAAAGAAGAAATAAAGAAAATATATAAAGAATATAAGCGTGCAACAGTTTGAGTTTTAAATAATTTGTTTTTATTTTTTATTACTTTGTTTTATTTTAAATAAATAACACGTTTTTAATAAAAATATATAAAATTGTATTTTTTTTTAATAAATAAAAAAATGTCTCAATAAAAATTTATAAAACACATTACTTAGTAATTTTTGGCCACACACGGTGCTATAAAATATTTAAATTATGAGGATGTTATAAAAAACACAAATAAGTTTTTATTTTTAGTTTTGACGATTATATTATGTGCATTAATTTGTTAAATATTAAGCTCGATATTAAGCAAGCAAAATGTTAAAAAATGAAATATATTATTTATTAACATGATGTTTTACTTTCCTATCTGTATACAGATAAGGAAAGTATAGTAATCATAATTTTTTTCGACCT
Source organism: Psylliodes chrysocephalus (assembly GCA_927349885.1). Lineage (NCBI taxonomy): Eukaryota > Metazoa > Arthropoda > Insecta > Coleoptera > Chrysomelidae > Psylliodes > Psylliodes chrysocephalus. The sequence goes on along the minus strand of OV651817.1, from coordinate 1,423,771 downwards.
CCAGTTTTCGACGGATTTTTACGTTTTGGGGTCCTGAATCCGATTTGACTATTTTCGCGATGATGTCTGTGTGTGTGTGTGTGTGTGTGTGTGTGTGTGTGTGTGTGTGTGTGTGTGTGTGTGTGTGTGTGTGTGTGCGTGTGCGTGTGCGTGTGCGCGTGCGCGTGCGCACTCGATAACTCATGAACCGATTAAGAGAAGAAAACCAAATTATAAATTTAAGCCTAAATCTGAACATAGTCGGAGCATTTGGTGGGGTACTTTATAGAGGGTCGTTTTTCTACTTTATGGAATATATCTGTTATTTACGATTATAGAAGAAACTTCTTCAAATAAAAGTTGTTTAAAATATTATTCTTTATAATTTTTGCCCCATACATAAATATCCTAAAATGGCCTGTATTCGAGAAATTTGAGAAACAGTGAAAATTTTGAACTGAAAAACGGATAAAGAGAAAAACACCAAATTATAAACTTAAGCTTTAATCTACCCTGCGGTGAGCTAAATGTAGTTTGGGCATAGTCGGAACATCTGGGAGGGGGGCACTTTATGGGAAGTCATTTTCCTACTTTATGGAATATATCCATTTGTTATTTACACTTGGAGAATAAACTTCTTTGAATAAAAGTTGTTTGCAATATTATTCTCTATAATTTTCGAGATAATTTTGGTTGCATACTTAATCTTATCAAAATGACCCGTATTCGAAAAATTTGAGGAAATGTGAAAATTTCGAATTTTAAATTATATCTCAAAAATGAATAAAGAGAAAAACACCAAATTTTAAACTTAAGCTTAAATACATTCTGTGGTGAGTTGTCTAAATTATGGACATAGTTGAAGCATCTGGGGGTGTTTTATAGGGGGTCGTTTTTTTAATTTAACGAATATCTCCGTTATTTACTATTGGAGAAGAAATTTTTTTGAATAAAAGTTGTTTGCAATATAATTTTCTATAATTTTTGTCCCATACATAATTTTTCTTAAATGTTATTCTTTATATTTTTTGTTATATACATGATTTTCCTAAAATGGACCGTAGTCGAGATATTTGAGATAAACTGCAATTTCGAATTTCAGTTTAAAAACGGAGAAAACACCAAATATAAAAAATGTTTCGAGTAAGATGCACGTGGAAAATGTATTTAGTTCATCCTCTAAACATTTACAGGGATGATACAATAGGTTGTACAAAATAACCGGAAAAAGCCTGTACCTAATAACTAGATAGGAAAGTCATGTATTGGACCCATCAGATTTTTTTCCAAAGTTAAAATTTTTCCCCCACAGTTAATACCTATCTTATCTTTTTATTTCTTATATTTTATCAAAAGTAAAATATGATCTAAAGTGAGGGAAACAATTATTTATTTTCCTAATAATTTAAGGACCTCATTAAGGACCTTATTTACTAACTCTAGATAAATCTTTAGATATACTTGGTTATTCTCATATATTTTTCGGGCATTATCTGGATATACTCAGTTATTCTCTCAGTATTCCAGGTATTTTCTAGGTATTCCCGGGAAGTCTCTGGGTATTCCCGGGAAGTCTCTGAGTATTCCCGGGAAGTCTCTGGGTATTCCCAGGAAGTCTCTGGGTATTCCCAGGAAGTGTCTGGGAATTCCAGGGAATTCTCAGGAAGTATCTGGGAATTCCCAGGAATTCTCGGGAATTCCCGGGAATTCTCAGGTATTCCCAGGAATTCTTAGGTATTCTTTATGTTAGGAATTCTTGTGTACACATTTTTTGGATGTGTTTACCCCTCGTCAAAAATTAAAATTTTACACTGCTCAACAAACCTTTTAATACCCAATTGTATGTTGAAAATTTTTGGGTGCTATTGTTGCAGTAAATCTCTGGTTGGCATCATACCTTTTAAATGGACCATGATCATGTTATTAAGATTATGTCTTATTTGGTAGTGATGATTGATATAATTTTTATTTTTAGATTTAAAGACATAGTTACTAAGGTAGTAAAGACATCGAATATTTAGGATATCTTGATTATATTATAATCCCTGCAAACACATATTAATGACGCAACATTGGCACAATACATGTGAACAGTTCTTGAAGTGCCGGCAAAGCATTTGTGTCAGACTACACAGTTGGCATCCCCGCGTTCAGAAGGTCGACGTTTTTCAGGTATACATCACTTGCAAATGCTGGAAAACTGCTTTAGAAGCACACAATAATATTATTAATTTAGTACTGTAGAAGTGCTCTTTAGATTTTTATTTTTTTTTTAAGCCTGCTTTGTTATAAAGTAAATTAAATAGATAGGTACTGCGGCCTGCGGGTAGAATTTGTTAAATGAAAATTTTTTGAAATTGGTTGATTTTTTGCTATTAAAACAAGTATACGTTTTTGTTCAAGACTTGAAAAAAATTTAGAAATGCCAAGAATTAATAAAAATTAATAATTTTCTTCATCTAGCAGAATGTAGGTGGTGGTGCCCTCTTCGTGTATTCTCAAAATTGTTAACATGCTTATGATTTACTAGCCCAAAAATATAACCATATCCAATTTCAAGTCAATACATTGAGGGGGGGGTAACGTTAATTCGTGCAAAAAATACACATTTTTGAGAATTTTTTTTTGACGACAGTTTAAATCTATTTATTAAAACCAATGGTATATTAAAGTATAACATTCAAAGAATATTGTGTCAAATTTTCATAAAGAAATATTAAAAAATACGGAAATGGCAGCAATTATTCGGAAGCGTCTCGGAAAAAGTAGAATTGCGGTGTCTCTCCTAACTCGGTGCTGGATCATCTGAAATAAAAAAATTAAAGTTCTTTCGAACAGCAGCTTCTAATGGGCCTAACTTTCTTGCATACTTCTTAGTCATATAGTCTTTTATTTTCTGACAGTACTGCAGTGCAAATTCAGGATCATTGTTCATCTTTCTCTCCATGCAAAGTAGACGATTATAGGCGTTGGTATAACTATCCAGTAAAATAGTGTTTTCGTTTTTCCATAAATGGCATATTTCAAATCGATTGCCAATTCTAGTTAACGGTTTCTCCATGATGTCCACTGCTTTCTGATCCTTGACAGATTTAACTAGAGATTCAGGTTTCAAGCTATATTTAACAAGAACGTGAAGTTTTTGTAAATGCGGACAACAAAGATTAATGTGTCTAGGATCTTCTTTATTAAAATTGACAGGACCACTTATGGTCCATCCTAGTCTAGATTTATTCATTACAGAAGCATGCAAATCTGGCTGAATAATCTGTCTAGGTACAATAAGGCCGTAATTATCTTTTACAATCAGTATTTGGGGAATAGCGCTCTTTGTGGACCTTAAAATGGTAGAATCGAGGTAAGGAAACTTATGATACACTTCTTCAACGTTAATACTTTGTGTTGGAAGCTTTAAAGTTTCACAGTTCTTACTCAATTCATCTTGTAGTAGTTTGGATTTAGACTTGCAGATAATAATAATAATTCTCCCTAATTCACCCCCTTACAAGTAAATTTTAACCCCAAAAGCTGAGCTTGCTCGGGGAAAGGGACGGCTATTATTATTTGCCGTGGCGCTCCGGGGCGACTTAATTGATGGTGCCTGGTGCCATTTGACTTACAGGTGAGGAAAACCCGAAAAACCTCACCCACCATCAGATGATATATCTAAAGTGACTAGCTTATCTTCAAAATGAATTATACCATTAGTCCACTAGAAACACAAAGGAAGTGTCGGTCCGGATAAGCCTATACTTTCTGTAACATCTTCATCTATCATAGAACAAGTGGAACCTTAATTTCTGCTGTTGGTCCACGAATTTTGACTGGAGCAATTCTTAGTAAGGTGGTTTTATTGTCTTTATTCAGATTGCCACAGAAATTTAATTCGGGAGAAGGTTGTTGTTCAGGTTTTTGTTCTAATTTTCTTTCTAAATAGAGAATTTTATCATGTTTACCTCTGCATCCGTTTTCACCATATCTTTTTTTTTTTTTTTTTTCGAAAACATTTATGTTCTACGTGGCCAGTTTTTAAACAAAGAAAATAATTTCTGAGCCAAAACGGCATCTCTTCTTTGTCCGATAGAGTCCTCTAGAAAAACACCGTATTCTTGTATGTTATGTTTGTCATCTTTGCAGAAATTACATCCTGTAGCAACGGTTGAAGTGTGTATTGACCTAGCATGCCTTTTTTCAGATACTAAAACATTTTATTTCTTACAACTAGTCTTATTTCTGTCGAAAGGATTTTTAATGCAAGGCATAAGGTCAGCTTCTTCTTCCAGCCAAATTGCAAAGTCTTTTAGGGTAATCTGCTGATTCTGAAGTTCCAGTTGCCGTCTATACTTTGCCCAATCATATTTTTGATTTACAGGAAATTTTTCAACGCTGTGGATATAAGTTCTGGATTAGTTAAATAGGTGGAATCATTGATATTTTCCATTGTACCATATTATTTACTGCATTAGATAAAGATATGAATTCTAATCGATCTTCCTTAACTAGCGCAAATTTTCTTACTTTATCTATTAGTGACATAATTTTCTATTCCGTTCTTCCAAAATTAATTTCCAGCATTCTGATGATTTTGAGAACATTATTAGGAGATGTCAATAAAGCTCGAACTTATTTTCTAGCTTTTCCCCGAAACGCCCTGTCTAATCGAATCAGATTTACTGCATCGGATGAAAAATGTGCCAGATCTCCCAACCTTTGACCAAAGAGGAATTTATTTGTATTTGCAGTATCCTCAACATACTGCTTGTCAATATTTAAAAACAGATTATGGTCGGTGTTTGTATCAATTTGAACGGAAAGAGAGTTGTTTAAATTATCATTAGTTAGTTGATAATTGTTAAAGTTGTTGGGAACTTCTTGATAAAAGTTAGGATGTTGATATTTATATACAATTTTAGATATATTTTTTCCATCTTCTATCCACTTTTTTATTTCTTCTCCGCCATAGAAACTATTTGGCGACTAGAATGGCGAGCTGAAGGAGATGATAAAGAAACACTAGCACAATGTTTAATTTCTAATATTTTCTTTTGAGCATCAATTTTTACTTTCCTATCTGTATATAGATAAGGAAAGTATAGGAATCATGATTTTTCGACCTCGAGTTTTCGATAACTTTTTACGTTTTTGGGGTCCCCTGAATACGTTTTGACTATTTTCGCGATGATGTCTGGGTTTGTGTGTGTGTGTGTGTGTGTGTGTGTGTGTGTGTGTGCGCGTGCAGGTGCGCGTGCGTGTGCGCGTGTGCGTGTCTGTATCCACGATAACTCATGAACGGATACAAATAAAAAGACCAAATTTTAAACTTAAGCTTTATTCCGGCCTGTGGTGAACTTATTACATTTTGGGCAGAGTCGGAACATCTGAGGGGGGTACTTTATAGGAGGTCATTTTTATATGTTATGGAATATATCTCTTATGTACGTTTGGAGAAGAAAATGCCTCAAATAAAAGTTACTTATAATATTATTCTCTATAATTTTTGTTCTATACAAAATTTTCCTAAAATAGTCCGTATTCGAGAAATTTAACAAAATGTAAATAAATCAAATTTTTATGAAAATTGATGAAATAAAAGTTGTTTGTGATATAATTCTCTATAATTCTTGTCCCATACATAATTTTTCTTAAATAAACCGTATTCGAGATATTTGGGAAAAAATTTAAATTTCGAATTTTGAAGAAAACTCAAAAACAGATTAGGAGAAAAACGCCAAATTTTAAACTTAACCTTTATTTTGGCCTGCGGTCAACTGATTTTTGACAGACTCGGAATATCTGGGGGGGGGCTTTATAGGAGGTCGTTTTTAGTTTAGTTTATCCTCTAAACACTCTCAGGGGTGCTACAAAAGGTTGTACAAAATGACCGGAAAAAGCCTGTAATAACTAGATAGGAAAGTCATGTGTTGGACACATCAGATTTTTTGTTTTAAAATTTATTTTTTCTACTAATAGCATTTAGTTTTTCTTGCACTTGAGCTTTAATAGTTTTCATTATTTCTTGGGCATCTTCTTCCTCCAATCTTTCACGTTGTTGAATGAGCTCCAAGTCTAATCGTAATGTAGCTAATTGAGACTAATTCGAGCGACAGGAACAAGGTTTACTTTTTAACGTGATATTTGTAACAGAACAGTCATCAGTTTTGTTCTGAACTTCCAATGGAGAAGAGAAAAATGCTACCAGATTATCCTTAGATTGATACTTATTCTCTCCTGTTGAATTCTGTAACATAAGCAGCACGTACACTAGTCTTAGATGTTCCACCAGGCAGTATCGCCTCTGAATATATTTCTGGAGCGACTCCAAAATTTTTCCTTCTGCTTCTACGGACTCCGATTTCAGAGACTGATGTCCTGTTTTCCATAGCGCGTTCGAATTAACACGAAGAGCCAATGTAAAATAATAAATTCAAGGGAAATACTAAGTTTAACTACGATTAAACTTTGAATATATTACGAAATTGTAATTAACATGAACATTTAAATTAACATCCAAAAAAAAAATGACATTCATAAACTACTACATAAAAATAAAAATAATACGTAGGCGCATGTAAATAATATATTTTCTACACTACTATCATTAAAGATATTTAATAACTCCAGATAAAATCAAAACATTTGAAACAATAATTAGGTACTTTTATTTTGATTTCATTTCAAGATAATTAATATTTATTTATTTGGCTCTAAGCTAGTTTTTTGGCCTGTGCAGCTCATTTGTGTAGTACTTGTCAAATGAGTCATAGGCAAAGAGATTGATTAAATGATTTCTTTTTCTTATTTGATTTTTTAATCTACAAGAGACCCCTTCCATAAATGCTTGTTTTATGGTTCCCTTCCCTACCCGAAGGGTAACCAATGGGACCCTATTACTAAGCCTCGGCTGCCGTCCGTAAGTCTATCTTATGATCTGTAATAGGTAGACAGTTGAAATTTTTACAGAATGCATTTCCGTTGCCGCTATAACAATAAATAATAAAAATAAAATAAATTAAAGGGGGCTTCTCTACTAAAAGCGTATTTTTTGGCTTTTTTGCTCGATCATTCTGCTTAAAAAGTACCTACATAGTATTAAATCTTGTACGATAGTGTGAAACCTTTCATGCGTGAGTTGTTACTGTATGTCCAGCATTAACCCATGTTTCATCTAAATAAAATAACTGTTTATGCTGATTCCTTGAATCCGCTATTTTCCTTAAATAATCATGTCTGCATGCAATGATTTCGTCTTTTTATGTTGAAAAGCTGCTCCTGTCGCGTTTTTTTGTAACGAAAATTTAATTCATGTAATATTTTTTGCAGATAAAGACATGATATATATTTGGAAGAGTGGGACTATTTTCTATTTTTGAGTGTAATTTTTTAAGGGTAGGAATTTGAGTCCGAAAGAAAAAATAATGTACCAATCGCTTTATTACATTCTTTACCCAAGTTTCAATAAAGGTATCTTTTTTAATAATGTTAAACACTGTCCATTTAGATACTCCAGTATATGTCATGTTTAGTGGCTATTTCATTCTCAGAAAGTAAAACAAAGTATTTTCTAAGATTATTAAATACATTAAGTACGACATTTTTTCTTCTAAAGATAAGGCTTTATGTCCACTAGATCTTACGCGTACATGTGCTTGTAATATTTTCTAATGCACCCGCCATTCGTATATAACAGTAAAATTATGATATTGTTACGCTGGTTTTTGGTATCACAATTTATTTCAACTGAACTTTACAATAACTATAATTCAACTTTGACAATAACTTTACAACTGATAACATTCACGTATAACTTCTATCACGGCATAATAAACAATCGACAGGCTAACTTGTCTTGGCGGCAACGCTACGCGCACATCTACGCGCACATCTACGCGCACACCGCCATTTTGGGTTCCAACCTCTCAATCAAGCCAGTGGCGTCACTGTCGTCGTTTATATCGACAAAAACAAACAAGTTGCAGTAGCACGGAATCAGTAGCGTGTATCTTAAATTTATTTTGTTTGTGATGTTTGTATTATGTAGTTATTGTTATTTTTTTAGAATTATAGATATTTTTTGACACTTTTTATATAGTAGTTGTTTTCCAGTATTAATTTGTTAACTTTTAAGTGTTTTACTATGTCTGGGCAAAATTGTGCAGCAAAAAAACTATATGAATAAACTGTATTAAAAGATTTTTTCGGTTTCTTAAAGATCTTATTAGGTATGTATGGTATACTTTTAAAAAAATCCTAGTTTATGAGTCAGTTTGTCAGTTATAAAGCTATTAGTAAGATGTAGGTAGGTGCCTAGTTAACGTCACGTAAAGTTTATCGTCAATTTATATTTACTTATGTAGGTATATTATTAAGATTTAAAGTAAATGTTATATTTTAAACATCTCTCGTATGGAGTTGACAAAATGGAAAAATCTTTATTTTTATTTTAAGGAAAAAGTCATAAAAAAATTCTGTTTGACGAAAAAATAGGTTTACTATATTAATATGTTAGGGCAGGTGTACATGGTCTTAATAAATGAAGAAACTTAAAATTGACAAAAGGAAAAAATCTGTATTACCTTATTGATTTTACGAAGAAAAGTCACAGTTTTCCTTTCGGTTTTCCTTCATAACTTTAAAAGGAAACTTTTTCTTGTAATTTTCTTCAACAAGCAGAATTTTTTGTATGGAATAATTTTTTTTTCTGAAAAAAAAATGAATATTAATCGTAATTGTGTTATTCCCAAATATTGAAATGCTTAACAAAAATTTAATTCTGACATTCATTTTGATAATTATTCTAGATATGCGTATAACAAAGCTTTATAATCTTGATAAAGCTAAAGTATTTTCATTACAAAAAGCAAGAAAATCTTAATTAGCCATTAAAGAAATTATAAGTAGTAAATTAGTAATGAGTCACAATCAAAATCATGTGTTTTAAGCAGTGCTATTAAAAATGTAAAATTCTTATATTTTGTCGAAGTAAATTCAAAAGCCCGCCAATTTTCAAGCTAAAATAGCATTACATCTTTCTATATTACCGACTGAGTATTAATTGCACAAAACTATTCCATATGTCGCTGAAGGTAAACATGCTGCCAAATTTCTGTGAGGAATCTGCAACTCTTAATAATTATCCTTATGGTAACTGTGTAAACCCTACATCGGTCCAAATTCAAAGGACGTTCAAAAAATTGCAATGTTTAAATTTATTACATTCTGGAACTGAAAACTGCGAAACATGTGGGGATGCTTTACTTGTAAGGCTACATGAAATTCGTAGGACTAATAAGGATGAGCCATTTTCCAAAACCGCGTGTAATGGTGGCAATATTGTCGAAAATGTAAATATAAACAAGCATATTAATGAATTGCATGCACAAAATATTAATATTTTTTAAGAAAATTTTATTATATAATATGCGGATTTTTAATGAAAAAATGTCTTAAAATTCAACGTTGCGATGTATGTACACAATATGCCTTAACACGCGAAGATTTGGATATAAGCTCCAGGTATTGTTATTATGGCAATTTAAAAATGTCAAATAATAGTTTTGTATGTTTAATAACAAAAATTGAAATAATTTTTCATTACAATTTTGAATTATTTATCACTAAATCCGGCGTTTGTAATTTTTTTTTAGATTTAATTAATTCCGAGATAACATTTGACGCTCCTTGTTTAAACATAAATATATGTTATTAAGGGTCGATTCCACCGTTGTGTTAAACGGAGATTAAAATGACATTGTTAATGTAAAAATGTAATTTTAAACTTCGTTTAACACAACGGTGGAATCGGTCCTAAGTTATATTTAACTTTAAAAATATTAATAGAAATTTTAAGACCATCAATAAAAACAAGCTAATTATTTGGCGCAAATTTTTTTAGTATAATACATGGAGACTACACAAGGAGCACGCACTCCATGTATAACAAGCGTACTGTGTTAAACAGAGTATTTTAAGAGAGCGCTAGTGTTCCATAAGTACCAAAATGGCATAAGAGAATGAGGCGGTAGTTTGAAATAAAATAAATAATTCTAATTAATTAATAATTAATTAATTAATTATAACTAATTATATTTATTTAATTTAAAAACATTTGACACGTGTTTACGTTAATTAAATAATCGGTTACTTTATTTTCACATTTGTTTATTCCTCTATATTCACACCGGTACAAAAGAAAAATTAGCGACGTTAGTGGTGAAAAAAGAAAGCTTTATTTATACGATAAAGCGCGGACATACTCTGGCAAATGCCACACTTGAGTGGGTGCTCCTTGTGTAGTCTCCATGGAATAATATTTGTATGCGATCAGCGGAGAGTGGGCCTGCCGATTGTTTTTTATGCCGTGACGTCTATCATAAAACTCCAACTCTGACGTCAGGTCGTCGACTTATATAGCTTGTTGACCTTCTCGAACCTTCTCAAAATGTCATCTAGAATGTTCTTCTTTCTTCTTTTCATTTTTTATAGGCCTCAGCTGCCAGGGCTATTCGGCCTAGGGTTTTAGGTTAGATGGTGGTGATCTCGCCGATTATGGGTTCACTTTTGTATTATACAGTCACAGTACATTGTTTTTTCTTTTTTTTTATGTCACAAGTCACAATTGATGGTTATGTTGCACTGAGTTTGCACTAGAGTTTAATGTTGGATGCTGTTAGGAATCCGGAAATGATTTTAATGTTTTCCCTGTTTAAGAGACTGAAAACTAGATCGAACACTGAAAAGGGACCGTATATATTTTTTGGAATCTTCAAGGATTTGTGTAGAACTTCTGTTATGTTGATTCATTGAACATAAGAAAAAAATATGCTGTAAGTCCTGAATTTGTCTACAATCACACAAGTCATTGGGAATCATCTTCAGTCTATTTAGGTAGGACCTTGTTAAGCAGTGGTTTGCTCTCATTCGCGATATAATACAAATTTCTTTTCTAGATATGTCGGTGTATTCTGTAAACCAAGGAGACTTTTTAGGCTTTTTAGTGAATTGGGCGTATACGACTCCTTTGCACTTTCCAATTTTTTCGAACAAGTCACACCATTCTTCGAAACTCTGTACTTTGATTGTGTTGATGACATCCTTGTAGTGTCCAGCAGGCCACGCTTCTCCCCAAATTAGCTAGGGCATCTGCTCTCTCGTTGCCCTTGATGCCTTGGTGGCTAGGAATCCATGCAAAACGTATGTCTTTGTTTTGATTAGATAATTGAAAGTACATATCTCTGATTTTTAGGATGGTCGAGTCTGATGATGAAGAAAATGATCTTTGTGTGATAGCCATTATGGCGCTTTGTGAATCGGAGAAGATTATGACATTACTGTGGTTTAGCTCTGCTATTTTTTCTAGAATGTTCTTGACGTGTAATGACATTTCTGGACATTTCTGGAATATTCTGTCTTCTTTTACTTGTACTTTTACTTATCACGACCGCAGCATACTGTAGAGCGATGAGTAACATTCCACTTCTTCTATCTGTACGTTTCCTATGATAGCCACAGGGTGCTGCGTAACAATATACGAGTATACTAATACAAAATTCCGAATAAACTAATACATATGATACAGCAATGAATAAATAAAGTCTGATTTATCTGCCAAAAGAAAAGGTTTATTACAGTAAAAACCATGGAAACATGATTAAATCTAAACCAAAACTTTTATTAGGCCAATTAGATGTCTTACAATTTTCATTTGAACTACAAATAAGAAATAAAGGATGAGGTATAAATAAAATGTCTACCTCTTGAACCTGTACTACATTCTTCAAAATTACTGCACTTCTCTTCTCTAGACTATAGTCATGGGAGAACTTTGTACCTATGGACACTATTAATTAGGAGGTCAAAAACTGCAATATATTTAAAGTTCAGCAGATTCGATCGAAAGCCATTTGGCATTAGGTCCATTATACCACGTTTGAGAGGTTAGTTTCCCTTCTTCGCTTTTTATTTTCTATTGATTATTAAAATGTTTAATGTCATGTTCTTGTAATGAAGCTATTACACAATAGCAAAATATTAAGAACAAGGAGTTTTATTTAGTCTACAAACTACCAACCTGATATCATTTTAAATAGTTTTAAATATACAGGGTGTTAAAAAAAAAGTGTCACAAAATGAAATGGTGAATAGTATGACCCAAAATAAGCAGAAAAGTCTTAATAAATATATGACCGCAAATTAACGGTTTCGGAGATACGGACCATTTTGTGTTTATAACAATTTTTTATTATTATAAAAAAACAATGATATTTATAAACAATCAATAACAACATAGAGTTAAATGAGATGTTCAAAGTGCCCTCCCTCCATTTCAATGCAGCTACGACATCTCCTCCGAAAGGACGGTCGGACTCTTTTCAAAACACCCTCATTGGCTAGGATTCGATGACATCCCTGCTCTATTCGTTGCTGCAGCTCTTCGAGGTTATTCACAGGAGTGGCGTACACTAAATTTTTTAAGTGTCCCCCAAAGAAAAAAGTCAAGCGGATTTAAATCAGGCGATCTTGCAGGCCATGGCACAGGTCCGCCCCTTCCTATCCATCTTCGACCAAAGGATCCGTCTAAATGTTCTCTTACGGCAACTGAAAAATGCGCCGGAGCACCATCGTGCTGGAACCACATTTGATTTCTTTGTATTAAAGGAATGTCATCTAAAAGATCACCCAATGTGTTCTGCAAAAAGTTTAAGTAGTCAGCTCCCGTTAATCGGTTAGGTAGTACAATCGGACCTAGTAACCAGTCGCCATAAATACCCATCCAAATGTTTAATGAAAAACGAACTTGATGCCTGGATTCCACGATACTATGGGGATTTTCGTCGGCCCACATATGCAAATTATGGAAATTAAAAACTCCATTTCGTGTAAACCCTGCCTCATCAGTAAAAAGAATTAGTGCAATAAAATTGGGATCCTCAGCATCATTTCTCAGAAACCATCGACAAAACTCCAAACGTGCTTGATAATCAGGTGCATTCAGAGCTTGCACTCGTTGAAGATGGTACGGGTAAAGCTTGTGCTCGTGGAGGATTCTCCAAACCAGAGGAGCCCCAATTCCTACCTCCGCTGATATTCTTCGCACACTAGTTTCTGGATTCTCTTCTACTCGTGCTAAAATTGCTTCTTCTGCCTCAGGGGTGGACACCGACCTTGGTCTCCCGGAATCATGTGACTGTTTCCCAAATTTACCTGTATCACGCAATCTTTGGTGCAATCTTCCAAACACACGAACTGAAGGGATGTGGCGATTAGGGAAAGCGTCGATATACTGACGTAGCGCTTCCCTCGCATTGCCATTTGAACGACCGTACATAAAATGCATGTCAGCTAATTCAATATTAGTGTAAACAGGCATAACGAAAATTTATAAAATTATTCACCCACAACAAAATAATAACTGCAAATAGTATCTATGAAAAAACATCGGTAGACTCCGATAAGAAAAGCAAGTTTTTGAGAATGAAAAAAGACACCTCCGTATCTCTGAAACCATTCATTTGCGGACATATGTTTATTAAGACTTTTCTGCATATTTTGGCCCATACTACCCCCCGTTTTATTTTGTGACACTTTTTTTTTTTAACACCCTGTATTATGTATTTTTTTGCAGTCGAGAACTAACCTACATGATCCAGAAAGGTTGAGGTCAGGGACAGAACACTTTTTAGAAAGAGCTTTGTTAACAGATACAATACTACTTTACTCTCCTAGTCAAGTAGCTTTAGCTGCAGTTTTACATGCCGCATCGAAGCTTCAAGAAAATTTAGATTCATATGTAACGGACACGTTGTTTGGAGAAGATGGTAGAGACAAGTTAAGCGAATTGATTGAAGCTGTCAGAGGTTAGTTAATGTACCTTTAATATTCTGTAAACAGTGAGACATAATAATAATAATAATTGGCTATCGATTAAAGTCTTTCTGCTTAAAAAATAGTTTAAAGGTCTAATTAAATTTAAAATTTTATCTTTTTATAAAACAAATAATACATGTTGTTAATTGTGAATTAATTAGGATTTAACTAGTATTATAAACCAATGGGTTGTGAAATTAACATTTGTCATATCTTCTGTTTTTATTTAAACTTATTTCAGCAATTCGTTCAATGGTTAAAATGGTTGATTCAGTCCCAGATAGAAATCAACAGAAAATTTTGGACAAGAAACTAGACAAATGCAGAAATCCTGAAAATAACCCAGACAGTGAAATGTAAGTAACCGCTATTCAATATTTTGCGGATTTTTAATAAAAAAAATGTCTTAAAATTCAACGTTGCGATGTATGTACACAATATGCCTTAACACACGAAGACTTGGATATAAGCTCCATGTATTGTTATTATAAAGCATACAAAAAAAGCAAATAAAGATATTTTTGGCAATTTAAAAATGTCAAATAATAGTTTTGTATGTTTAATAACAAAAATTAAAATAATTTTTCATCACAATTTTGAATTATTTATCACTAAATCCGGCGTTTGTAATTTTTTTTTAGATTTAATTAATTCCGAGATAACATTTGACGCTCCTTGTCCCCGATTTCCATAAATATACAGTTCATCAAATTTCTAGAGGTGTTCGACGCCCAGACAGAGAACGCGCTACGTGTGACTAAGATAGCTATTGTACAGTCTGCTAAACAAGTTATTTTAAATAGTTTTTAATATTTTTAGGTAATTAAATTTTAAAAGTGTGGAATAGTTTAGGGATTAAATTGGTCTGATTGGACTTTCTTAGAACGTTTTTAAAAGCAGCTAAAGATAGTATGTAGAATTGAAAATAATTATTATGCCATAAAAGGTGTTTTGGAATTCCTTCAACCTTTTGAAATTGAGTCAGAAAATATAAATTTTATAGGATAGCGGAAAATACCTATAATTTTTTTGTAGGCCTTTGTAAATCGTGGAAATAGTTTATATTTTATTTCTACCTTATTAAGGAAAATGGTACCTATTATTAATAACGGTTGTTTCTGAAACATTACTAAAATTTTCGAAATTTTGTTTTTCTACAAAATAATAAACTATACTATGAAAAAAATTTATTTCTCTTATAATTTTATAAAAAATAACAGGGGAATATTTACATTTCTTGATCTATTAAACAAAACGATAAATTATCTCGACGAATGACACCATGTTCTAGTACGGAAGCTAGCTTTACATTTTTGTTGGTGGTTTCATGGGTTTCATATCAATTTTTTGTAATTGTAGTTTACGCGTACATATACCTCTTAACACTTGTTTGCTTTATTAAAAAAGTGTGTTGTTGTGATTTACGTCGAAATAAGTCAAAAACAACTTGAAACCCCATATAAAATCAAAAAGGAGAAACGGAAAAAAATTGAGCCTGTAAATGAACACAACTCAAACAAAAATAGCTATCTAATAATAAAAAAATAAAATTTGATTCTTGTGCAGCTTCATCTATATCATTAACTGTTTTTGGTTTTTTAATGGTTTTTCTTGGTGATAAAAATTCCGATATCTCACGGTTATCGATTCTTTTTTTCTCTCCAGAAATGGGGACGACAGTGTTTTTAGATACTCCTGTGGCTGCAGCAACACGATCATTTACATTTTTAAATGGTATTGAAGGTGAATTAAAGTTTCCTTCTCTTCTCATAAACTCTATAACATTGGCTATTATTTCGCGAGATTGACTGTTAATCACGCGGCCTCTTAATTTGCTATTAAACTCCATACTTAGGTTCTATTAAACTGTAATGAGCAAAAAACACAAACGAAAATAAAAGAAATGTTTTAGCGAAATTTACATCTGACATTTACGTCTGAATGAAATAGTGAAATACTTGATGCGCAGAGTGTACTTTCATTGCGTAAATCCGTCGGGTTGCCTGTCAGTAGTGCTTTCTCTGTCTAGCCGTCGAAAGCCTCTAGAAATTTAATGAACTGTATGTTATTAAGGGTCGATTCCACCGTTGTGTTAAACGGAGATTAAAATGACATTGTTAATGTAAAAATGTAATTTTAAACTTCGTTTAACACAACGGTGGAATCGGTCCTAAGTTATATTTAAGGCTGCTCATATATTTCACTTTAAAAATATTAATATTAATCTGTGAAGCTTTTTTGTTTTAATACGATCCTGCCTATCAATACCTTATTTTATTACAAAATCTTTAAATACGCTCTAATCCGACCCTGACTAAGACCCCCCAATGGCGTCGTCAAGGTCAAATTTTCTGAGTATATTATTTGTATGCGATCAGCGAAGAGTGGGCCTGCCGATTGTTTTTTATGCCGTAGCCGTAGGCGGGCTTCTTATAATTTAACACACGCTTTGATCCTTGAAAATGTTGGGGTAGCTACATTCTTCTCGTTCGATGTTAATGGTATTGACTCAATTTTTAATGCCGATGGCCGAGGCTCACATATTTCATCGATGTATAGGATATTTTGAGGAGCCAACATTTTCTTTACAATAACAATGATCATTAAAAACTAAAAACAATTGTAACAAATCAAATCAAAAACAAGTTTGTAAATATTACCATTGGTGCAAAACACTGCAAGAACTGTATTTTTCTTAAACGAATGCTCCTAATTTTTTGGTTATCCTTTAAATGACGACCGCATATTTAATATGATATATAAATTGCATTACTACCGATATCCGTGAGTGCTTTATTGTCCGCTTATTAAGCCCATCTAGATGAATCAAAATCCAATGCACCTTTAACTGTAACAGCAATTAGGCATTCCAAACAAATGAATTACCAGTGGGCAGGTTTGGTATATCTAAGGGTGGCGACATATGGTGTATTCTATCTACTTTACGTAAAAACATGAATAATGGATTACATTTAAATATTTTATGTCAAACACAATAAAAATAATATTTAAAAAATCCACCTATACATTTCTTCATAAATTGGCAGGCTTGGCGAGTACTACTTCGAATAAAAATAGCGTCCAAGTTGCAAGACTATTTCGCTACCCCCTTAAATATACAAGAATTTCCCACTGGCACCTATTGTTTGACAGGTCGTTGGAATGCCTAATTTTAAATTCTCTGACAAGTGACAAAAAATGACAAATGACTCTAAAACCTGTCATTTCGATACGAGCGCCATCCCGTTGATTGGAATGGTACTAAATTACCTTCCTCATGTTTTTCCATTTGAGTTACCAGCCCCTGAACACTAACGTTTGCATCTTTGGTTTGCAGTTGGTTCCGAGTATTTTAGTTGCGATCGTAACATAATAAAATATCTGTTATAAAACAAATTAAAATTTCTAGAGTCCTTTGTTTCTGTATTATAGGATTGAAGGGCTAATCGATCGTGAATATTTTTCTTATCTTCACGAAAGATCAGTGTTGATTAAAACGAAGTTTCCTTGAAGACAAAAAGATGATACGGTAAAGAATCAGTTATAACTACTAAAAGGAGGGGATGCAAAAAGTGTTATTAGTGGTGAATGTGAGTGCATTGCAAGGGCTAACTGGTACATTACAGTAAATCATAAAAATATCGCTGGGAGGGGCAGCGTCCCTCCTCACATAGCTGTATTTTTTTTTTAATATTAGGGTGGTATTTTCATTGATCTGTTAATAAAGTATTTTCTTTAGGCGCGCGGTCTTCTCACTACTATTCCAATAAAACTTTTTAATTTTTTTATTTCTTATTTAGTAGCGTTAAATTTTCTTTTTTATTATTATTTTCCTGGCGATAAAAAATAATCAAATTTTCCTTAAAAAAAAAATCTCGCATGCCGTGACCAGGATTCGAACCTGGGTTACCACGGCCACAACGTGGGGTCCTAACCACTAGACGATCACGGCTGCTCGAGATTGTGATTATCATCAATCTATATTTGAATAACACCTTTCTTCGATCTACTTTCAAATCAAAGTTATTTTATTTGATTAATTTCAAATAACATCAGTCGAGCGAATCGACAGCTAGGCAATTATATAACTGAAGTGTTTCTTGATCTTGATTCTGTGTTAAGCAGAGTGTGTCATTACTAATGAAAAAAAAAATTGTTTATTGCCTAACATGAAAAAACCCAATTACAGGACAAACTATACAGTTTGTTAATATTTTAGTCCAATTAAAAAAACGAAAAAAAGCCCCTTCGAGCTTACATTAATTTGTAATTGGATGAAACAAAGTGTATCTTGTGTATTTTGATGTGATCTTTCCGAAAAAAAGCAAAAAATGATGTAGCTGTTTTTAAATTTTTTTTAAATTAGGAAAAACCGGGTTTTCCGGAATTTTCCATGGTAAAAATGCTAATTATCTGAACAAGTATCATTCTGATAGTAAAAATAAATGCACCAATCGAAAGAGGAGGAAAAAATAGTTCGGAATTTCATTGCACAGGTAGTTTTAATGGCGAATTTCTCGCCGCCAGAAGTGCTCTTACCAAAAAGTTGTTTTTTCGTTTCTTTGATCAGAATCATGAACATGAAATTTGCGATGAATTTGTGTCGAAATTATAAATGTTAGACATATGTGCCCATGAGAGAAGTTGCGTATTTTTTTGTGGGCTCTCAAATAAAATAAGTCCCGCGGCGAAATCTGTCATAATTTTTCGGGAATTCGCAGGAAACCGGAAGGCGTAAATTTTTTTTAATTTTTTTCCTATATGATTTTCTCCGGGTTTTCCGAAAACAAAAAATATATTTGAAGAAACTAACTGCGCCATCGGAAAGAGCACAAAAAAATATACAAAAAGGTATACTTTAAAAATGTTAGGAAATTAATCCTAAGCTTGAGTGTAAGTTACAACTTGGTGATAAGCTTGTTCTCTAACATCTGGTTTTTTCTCGGTTGATACTCCATCCTCCTTTTTTTGGCATTGTCAATCGCGGCCCTTTTATGCCTATCCCAGGTTTCATAAATAAACTCTTTTCCGTAACGTCGAGCTACGTAATGTTTGCGACACCTCTCATACAATATAAAACCTGGTTCTAAAGAACTGAAAAATCATCCCATCTCTCTTTGCTGACCAGATGCAGACCTTTCAATCCTGTCGGTCTAATTGGGGTAAGTTCACCCTCTGCAAGTTTCTGATGACATAATAAACACAGGCCAGCCATTGCAACCTGGAAACAAAAAAATTATAGCACTGTGATAGAATTTTCTTAATTTAAGAACGTACTTACTCAATAAATTGCTGAAGAAGTTCGAAAAACCACGTGTACACAGAGCTTGCTGAACACGGTTATTAAACATTTATGCCGATGAACACTATCAAGCGATTCAATTTGTAATAATATGACCGTTTCAAGTTTAAACTTGGCTATCTTTGATACGACGTCCGGCTAATTTTGCGGTAATTCTATTTTTTGCACAAAACTCAAGAAACGTCTTATAACAAGTCAGTAAAATACAACTTAATAAATTTTAGGCCTAATAAATTTAGGTATGTAAGAAATTTAAAACTGGAAATCACAAAAAAATAAAATTACAGAAATGCACGAGTTTTGGATCCCGCGGAGCGCGTGTAATGGGACTTTTGTCGGGAGAATTCTACAACTTAGAAGGAACATACACACTTTAAACTTTGTATACACATTCAGAAGACATGAGATTTGGGTTTGCTTAATTTTCAGACCAAAAAAACTGAAAATCGTCAATTTTAGGCAACTTTTCTCAAAAACCGTGTTTTTTGGTCGTCACTTAATGAACAGTGGTCAAAAAAATAGATAAAATATTTTTGCAGAATTTTCCGTAATGTAATCGTATTCTAGACATAATAGAGTATTCAAAAAAAAAGTTTTGAATCATTGGGTGCATTTTTGACATTTTTGTCCCACTTCAAACTTTCGAAAAAAAATTTGTTTTTTTTTTTAGGGAAAAAAAATTGTTAAATTGTTTGATATCTTGGCCAATTATAATCCGAATTCGGTAAAATTCACACACGTATAAGATTTTACATTTAAGAGTAGGTAAGCTCTGTAAATGGCATTAAAAAAATTTAAACAGTTTGGCCGTTATAGGCAAACAATGAAATTAGGCTTGCGGTACACTTTGTCCTTCCGCCATATGCCCAATTTTAGGATTTCTCTTGCCCCCTTCTGGGAATCAATAGTCACATCCCTTAAGTTCAAAACGAATTTTTGTTTCTTCAAATATCTTAATTTTTACCAAAGTTATGAAGAATTTAGTGTTTGAACATTTAACAAATTCAATTTTTCGACCTTCGCCGCCTCAAAATACTAAACAAATTTCAATCGTCCATACCGCGAGAACGGTGCATCGGATCAACATTTCTCAGGAGACATAAAAATTAGCATTTTTCCAAGCTTTCAAATGTCGTAAACTGCGTTTAAAAAATATTGATTTATTTGCGACATGCGCATGCGCAAAATTGAAAAATTGACAAAATCTAAAATTTCGGCACTTTCGAAAAACTGCTACATTTTGTTTTGCCTTTTTTCGAAAAGATCACCTCAAAATACATAGAATCCATGTTGTTTCATCTAATTACAATTTAATGTAAGCTCAAAACCGGTAATTTAATTCGATTATTTGACTTAATTAGCCTAACTTAATAATAATTAATAAGTATATATTGTTAACACTAACAAAAATAATTGTAATTTTATTTGTATTTTTTATTGAGTACCTTATTCTCATTTAACCTCTGTTTTAATTTATATTTTAAATGAATGCATAAATTAAAATTCTTAGCCCACTTGCATAATAATAAATAAATTGGCATAATAATAACAACAACAACAACAACAACAATAATACAATAAATAATGATAATAACAACGCTGTTACATTTATTATTGTCGCTGACACAAATTTTGGTAAATATTTCTTTTGAATGATGCTAAAGAATCAAAGTAAATGTCATTCAGTATGGAACGCCGTTTTACTTTTTATTTCTAAATTTTAATTCAGTCATTTTTAAACACAGAACAATTTTAATCATCTCATTTTTATGTTTGTCTAATTTTTTCAGTACTATTAAAATATTTGTTCAAAAAAAATTGTCTATTTAAATATTTGATGAATAAAATTGAATCTTGATAAAATTGTGTAAGTTAAAAATATTTAATAGTCATATTTAAAGCTTTTAATTTATATGATGCAATTAAAATTATCAACCGTCATTTTAATTCGTGTAACATTTTAATTCAACTAACATAAAAATAATAAATATTTTTAGTTAAAGAATTAAAATGATTGTTGAAAATTTTAATTCCGCATTGTTTTGGATTAGGTAACTATATGTTCGCAAAGAAAATAGCAACAATCATTTTGAATACCTTATTTCAAATGTTTGTTATTTTTTTGTTGCCTGAATTAAAAGGTTACACGAATTAAAATGACTGTTCATAATTTTAAATGTATCATAAATATTAAATGATTTAAATATGACTATCAAATATTTTTGACTTACGCAATTTTATCAAGATGCAATTTTATTCATTAAACATTTAAATAGCCAAAGTTTTTTGAACAAATAATTTAACAGAACTAAAAAAAAATAGACAAACATTAAAATGTGTTGAATAAAATTGTTATTTATTTAAAAAATAAATAACCAAAACAATTCAAAAACTTACCTAAATATTTCAACATTAATTTAAATACATTTTTATTTTAAAAATGTTTGATTTAATCTAGTGGCCTATTTAAAATGTTAATTGAAAAAAATTAGAATGTATAAGTTGTCTATTGAATAAAAATGCAACTTTCTAAATCAACCCGACTAAAGATTTCCATTGTTTACCTTTTACACATGTAATTTAAATGTAGGTTCTAAATTATCAACAATCATTTTATTTCATGTATCATAATAATTCAACGAACAAAGAAATAAACAAACATTTTAAATAAGGTATTTAGATGATTGTCTACAATTTTAATGCCTACATTAAAATGATTGTTATTTATTTGTTTGTTAAATTAAAATGTTAGTCGAATTAAAATGACACTCGATTTAAAATGATTGTTGATAATTTTTATTCCAAATTAATACGATTGTTGATAATTTTAATTGGTCGCTGTAGTCAGCGAGCGCTACGAGAACTAATAAAATATGTAACCAAAATACGTTGAGAGTTTCCAAAACCATTATATACAGATCTTTCTGCATCTAGTAATGTTCTATGAATTCTCTGTTTCACAGCAGCAGCAACATTCGAATCCATTATCGAAATCACGAATCCACTAGTTTTTTTACGTTCAAACTGATACAAGCACAAATTCTATTTTTAACTAGAACTTAGATGATAACATTTTAGAGCGACTAAAAATCTAAAAAATATTTTCTACCAACAACTTCTGCACAAAACAAACCATAAACATTGTAAGACATATGACATTACATACATCATACATGACGTTTGACGTTGCAGTAAACCTTGTTGCCAAATTACATATTTTATTAGTTCTCGTAGCGACCGCTGACTACAGCGACTAATTAAAATTATCAACAATCATATTAATTCGGAACAAAAATTATCAACAATTATTTTAAATCGAGTGTCATTTTAATTCGACTAACATTTTAATTCAACAAATAAATAAATAATAATCATTTTAATGTAGTCATTAAAATTGTAGCCAAAAATCTAAATACCATATTTAAAATGGTTGTTTATTTTTTGTTGGTTTAATTAAAATGTTACATGAATTAAAATGACTGTTGATAATTTTAATTGTATCATATAAATTAAAAGTTTTAAATATGACTATCAAATATTTTTGACTCGCGCATTTTATCAAGATACAATTTTATTCACCAAACATTTTAAATAGCCAAAGTTTTTTAAACAAACAATTTAATAGAACTAAAAAACTTAAACAAATATAAAAATGGGTTGAATAAAATTGTTCTATGTTTAAAAATGACCAATTGAATCTTTAAGAATAAAAAGTAAAACGGCGTTCCATACATTCAGTGTACAAAATTCATTATAATTTGAGCAAATTGTTTAAATTGGTGATTTGATTAAAACGTTGGTTCTTGCAGTCAGGAGATAAAAACATTGATGTGACCTTCTTTCCATGCGTGGGATATGAAAATTTAGGTTAACAATTCTGAGCAGTTTAATTTACCATTGACTAATTACGTTTTCCTCAATTTGGAGGAGCATTCACAGAACATTTAGCAGATTGATCACTCCATCCTTTTCTCACAATATCTTGAGTGTTGTATCAAGTCTCATCAATATACAGTATGAATCTATCTTGTCGAGCTTCATTTACTCTAGTGACGTATTCGTTACGTAAAATTATAATTCTTTAAGATTCCCTAATATACTGTCTTCTATTTAAGCACTTTTCTAGTGGTTTTGTCAGATTTGTAAGAGAAACCGGGAAACAACTTTATTTAATTTTTAATCTTTTGAAAATACGGCACAATAATATTATTATAATAAAAATTACAAACCTTTCTTCTAATATTCCTTATCATGAAGTGATCTAGACTAACTAGAGATCTTTGATTCTGCTTTTTTCTTGGCTCTTAATAACTTTTCTAATCGGAGGTTTTGAAATGTTTGTCAAATGTGTATTCTTTCTATGATACCGTAATTAGATTTATTATTTTCCAATTTTAATTGGTGGTACATATTTCGAATAATTTTTTGAGTTGAGGGTGACATCTGCATGCCAAATGTTTGGTTAATTTCATCCCCCTCGTCCTCATCGTCTTCTTCCTCCCATTCTTCTTTGCTCTCAGAAGAGACTTTGATGGGTTCTGCATAAAATTATGTAGGGTCAGTTGGGGTAAGAGTGCGTTGTTTGGGGTAAATGTATTAATAAAAATCAAAATATTAATATTTTAAATAATAACACGAAAATATTCAATTTTAGTTTGGCATTTATCCTATGTTTACGGGATCAACAAAAATTTAAAAAATATATTACTAAAATTTATTATAAATCCAATTGTTTGTTTCATTTAATTGTACAATAAACGTTGAAATGATAATCTTAATTAAGTCTCATCTATTTACTATAGTCACAGTTTATAGCTAAAGAATCAGTTCGCCCACTCTGCGTCGGCACTTTTTATCTCAATGTTCCAGTTTATACACTGCGCAACTCGGATTTGTATCCCTGGCGCATACAGAATCAAATCATAACCAATACAATATATGACAACCGCCTATATTCAAACAGCAGTCTTCTGCGCATCCTGAATTTGTATCCCTGGAGTGGATATTATTTTGGAACATTCAACTGGTCCAAAGTGATCTAACTGGTTCTTTAGCAATAAACTGTGCTATAGTTATTAATTAATATAATAATAATAAATACTTCGACATCAATATAAACAATTTATCGAATAAAGTTATAAGGCCGATAAGTACATGAGTACTTGTTTCGGCTGATTAAAAACATATAACAATAAAACTAATAGTAATATGAATAAAACTTCTTAGCAATTGTCTAACACACAGGTACAATATTTCATAGAAAGTGAAAAGAATTAAATAACATTACATTGTCAATAGCAAAAAAGTTTCTATGAAATTAAAATAAATTATTTTAATAAAAATACAATTCAATATAAAAATTAGCATATCACATAACAAAACATATCATAAATTTAATAAAATAACAAAATTTTTATTCACTTTAGAAGTGACATTATTAATTAAACTTCAAGAAAAATATCCACCATGTTCAGCGGTTTCCTACGCAAATATTCTTTATCTTTTTTTTTTAAATAAATTTTTGTTATTAATTATTTTAAATTCGTTAGGTAGGGAGTTGTATAATTTTAAGGACATATGATCTTTGCGTGCATGTTTTTAGCATCGTTGGAGGAACATACAAATGATTTAGGCGGGTAGAGTACGAGTGAATTGGAAGCATAGCCTCGTATTTTGTTTTATTGTGAAATAAAGCACAGCAATTTAAAAAATATAATTGTCTAATAGTTAAAAGTTTTGTTTCTTCAAAGAGTGCTTCTGTATTATACATACGTTCTTTTCTGTAAATTATTTTTAAAGCCCTTTTTTGAACTACTTCCAATGACGTTAAATGAATTTTTAAAGCGCTACCCCAGGCACATATACCGTAACGAAGATGGCTTTCCATTAATGATAAATATAACAGCCGCATGTATTCAAAAGGTAATATGTCTTTTAATATGTTAAATTTATACAAAATATATCGCAATTTATTTACAATGTGTTCTATATGTAGGTTCCACTTTAGTTGAGAGTCGATAATAATTCCTAAATATTTAATATGTTTTACAGGAGCAATCAAAAAAGATTCATGCTCACTGTCCACATTAATATTAAAATTAGGTAAATCAGATGTTATGCAGCTAAAGGGCAAGTAGTGGGTTTTTAGCTTATTCACAGTAAGTAATTTATACTAAAATTTTTTTCAGCTTTTTGTTTCAGGTTATACCAATTGTCAGCTTCAAAGAAAATGGCAGTATCATCTGCAAAACCAATAATTTTCCCATTGCACTTTAAAAAAAAGATCATTTACGTATAAATTAAATAACGTTGGTCCCAACACAGACCCCTGTGGTACTCCATATTCCAAGACCCTTTCGCTGCTGAGTACATTATCGACTTTTACAACCTGAGTTCTATTACTTAAGTAAGATTTAAAGAGGTTTAGTACATTATTTCTAATGCCGATATCATTTAGTGATTGTAACAGTAGTTGATGACTCACCACATACTTTGATTACTATACGAGGCAAGAGAGAGGTCCGACACGCCCAACATAGGGCGCGGCCATTTTGAACCCTGTGACACAGTTTACAGCTAAAGAATCAGATCGCCCACTCTGCGTCGGCACTTTGGATCTCAATGTTTCAGTTTATACCAAATACCAAAGATATCGGATAATAGATACGCCTTGTATACATTACACTTGTCCGCAACTTTTTTTTTGACGGTACGCTCTTCCTATGTTGTCAGATCTCTTCCATCAAATATCAAGCATTAAATTTTTATTTAAAAAGTTACTATTACCTTTAATACAATCTAATAAAAAAAGGAAATAAAGAATTGAAAGCATCAATATGAGTTTTTTATTAATTGCAATCACTTAAGACTTTAAGTAGCTATTTTTACATGTGTATCATATGGGAATATTAAACATTTTGGTATAAATCATTTAACTTTGGCAACCTAAGACATTTTGCTGATGTTGTCAAAGTGACAGATCAAGTTTTATTGTGATTTTTGTGGTTTTTTGTAGTTTTCAAGAATAATTTAAACCCTGAACTTTTTATTAAGGACTTTTACGATGGGGAAGAAATGTATAGTGTGCCGAAATACGCAGAATAAGAATGTTATTTGGTCATTTCATAAATAAGATTATGTTAGCATAGACGTAGGCATATACAGGGAATAAGGCTTAATTTATTTAACAGTGTAAAGGCATTTAGCACTAGCATTGTTTATTTAAATAATAATGTTCTATATTTTCTGATCAGGTTTCCTAGAGAAATTATTCAACGTAGAATTTGGCTGCAAAATCTATGCTTGGTGGAGGAAAACATTATGAAAATGAAAGAAGCCTTAGTATATGTTCTGAATATTTTTTGTATAGCAGATATTTATGAAAATTTAAGTGGTAGACACATCTTATAACATAGTGCTACACCTATCAAGTAAGTACAGTATTTAACATGGGTATTTTTATTATATGTAAGCTCTAAAATTATACAGTAATCATCACATTTTACAGAATTTTGGGAGAGGTAGTTGAAGAGGCGAAAAATGAAGAAAAAAAATACTTTTTTTAGTGCAGTTCGTAACAGATGCTTCAATAACAATCTCACATGGAGATTGTCTCAAAATTGTTATAAAAAATTATTAATTCATAATGAAGTAAAGTCAAATAAAACTGCCAATGCAATTGCTTTAGATGGCACCAGCATCTTGGATTGTAGCAACACTAGTAGCCAAATTGCGTTAAATTTAAAATGTTACGAATCAGACACTAAAGAAAATTTGGAATTTACAAATGAGCTTCGTGACCATGATTACCTATCTATATATTTTCTGAGCGAATACATTCAGGATGTAGTTGCTTATATTTCTGGTTTTATAGTAAAATCCTTAAAGAAAAAGATTCACTGCAAACAGTATTCTGCAATTGAACCAGTGAGTTCGAAAACCGTACAAGTCTCAAATTTGACATTTCAAAATAAGCCATTTCGTTTAAAATTTGTTTCTTCATCGATTGAGCTTAAAAACCGTACTAGATACCTAGCTGTTAATGTAGTACAGCTGATTATACCCGTGAAATTAGGTGAAAAACCGTACATATCTGCGACTCGTACGGTTTTTCATCTCAATAACAAAATAATGGTCAGTTGCTATGGTCAGTTGGAAAAACACAAATACTGAAAATGATGATTACATAACTGAGATAGCAGTTTTGATATTGTATTTTTCCTCCTTTTTGAATAAATATAAAATAAATCTTTTCTCTTCGACAGACTTTCTGTCTCAACTGTCAAAGGTGCTACTTTCTGTTCTTAATACACAAATAGCTATTTTGTCTTTTATTCCAAAATATGCTTTACAAAATATCAGTTATCTTATAACACTAAATAAATCTATTGAGCAGATTCTTCACCAAGAGTGTTTGTAGGAGTAACCATTGATAGTAAAATGACATTCGAAATGTCACAAAAGAAGCTTCCTTTAGTGTTTTTTCTATTCGGACAAATTAGAAATAAAGTATCTCTTGATAATCTTAAGCTAATGTGTTTTAGCCTTGTCCAGATATTATAAAATCATTGCTGATTACTGTCCTAAATGAGTTATTATATCATTACACAAATAATTCTAAAAATAGGTGTCGTGACATGCAACCCAAATGGTATGTAATAGATCATATTGGTATATTTATGTATCTGAAATAAAATTGTTCTGTTTTTAATAGCTTTTTATTTGTAGGGTAAGGTAGTCCGGCAATATAATTATTCTTTTTTCGACCTGTAGAAAAGGTTTTCAAACAGTACCCATGTAAAAATAATAATAAATGGCTTGATATTTTTACTTGCTCTTTGCTATTCATGTATTTAAAAAAAAAATATATAATAAAATACTAACAAAAATGTTCTTCCACTTTGAGCTACCTACTATTTTAATCTATAAGAAAATATATAAAATGACTTTTTGAATGCCCTTTATAAATTGAATATGTTTTCTTTAAATTTATCTTTGATTCCGAAGACCCATAGGTTATTGATTTGATCATTAAATAATTTTTACTAAAAATATATGTAAACCCTCCCGAAACACTACGTCAATGTGCGACGTACGATTCCCCTTTCCCCGTCTGGTAAAACATGCGGACAGAAGGTGTATTGGGTATACAGTGTGTAGGGCGAGTCTATCTTAGATAATATGATGTCTATGGATAATACAATATATGACAACCACCTATAATAAAACAGCAGACTTCTGCGTATCCTGAATTTGTATCCCTGGAGTGGATGTTATTTTGGAACTTTCAACTGGTCCGAGTGAGCTAACTGATTCTTTAGCAATAAACTGTGACTCCAAAAATAATATTCACTGACACTGACAGCAGCAAGCAAAATATCAGGTGCATTTTAATCATCCGCTTCTGCTTCCGGAATTGTCGGTTTAGTCGTTTTAACCTGTCAGATTAAAACAAGAAAACTGACAATTCCGAAGCAGAAGTGGATGATTAAAACGCACCTATTAAAAATATTGCGCCAAGATGTAGGCAACACGTAATAAGGGTTTAAAATGGCGGAGTTTTCTATCTCCTCTTAAAAGGCACTCAGAAAGCTGCGCAGTGCAACCATTCTCCGTATAGTAAAAGAAAATTAAAGTATGTGTGACTCACAGTATCGAAGGCTTTGGACAGGTCTATGAATATGCACAGACATGGTTTACTTTTATTAAGGGAATTAGTTAGTGTCGATGTCAAAGCTAGTACAGCATCTTGTGTAGAAGTATTTTCCTTAAAACCAAATTGATTTTGAGATAATACATGGTATTTTTTTATATATGACGAAAGACGTTTTTTAATTAATTTTTCAAGAGAAATAAGTGAAATAGGTCGATAATTACCAACATTTGTTTCATCCCCTGTTTTGTATATAGGAATTACTAGACTTTTTTTAAAAATAGTTGGATATATACCTTCCACCACACATCAGTTTAGAACATAAGTAAATGGTTCTAGGATATAATTAGTAATATTTTTTATTGTTTCACTCCGTAAGTTATCCGTACCGGTTGCTTTTTTATCTGGCAAGTTTAGTATTTCTTTTTTAAGCTCATCACTGTCAATTGGTAAAAACACAAATGAATTAATTAATGTCCTTCTTTTATATTTATAGTCGTTATCCACTTTAATTTTATTTGCTAATATTTTACCAGTTTCAACAAATTTATTATTAGTTTCATTTGCAATATCAATATTCTTATAGAGTACATTACCATTATCATTTTTAATTTTTTTTATTGGTTGTTTAGTTTTTACTGTATTACTAACTTTATTGATTAAAGTCCATAAGTTTTTAGGATTATGTGAGTTATTGTTAATTTGAGATTTAAAATATTCAAATTTAGTTTTTTTTTAATGAGAGAATTTAATTTATTTCTATATGACTTATATTCATTTACTAGTAACATATTGAGTGGATATTTTTGTAACCTTTTATGCATATGGTTTTTTGTATTTATATATTTTAATATCGCATTTGTAACCCAATGAGCGATTTTTGTATGCTTTCTACGTAGTTGATGAGTTTGACTGCATAATTTGATTGTGTCTACAATGGTATTAACTAGTTCATCTGCGGCAGCGTTTGCATCTCGAGAAGAATACACAGATGTCCAATTAATATACCGAAATTTATTATGCATCATGTCAGTGTTGATAAAGTCAATGCCAGTACGTTTGTTTTCTATTATTTTAACTGTGTCTAGAACTATTTGAAGTATGGTAATGTAATGATCAGTAATATTAGTTTTTATTACAATAGGTAAAGTATTATCATTAAAATCTACTTTATTTTTTAAAAATATGTGGTCAATACATGTTTTGCTAGAATTTTGGACTCGCGTAGGCTCATTTATCATAGAAGAATATCCAAATTCACTCAAGATATTTAAATATTCTGTGGTGACTTGATCATCAGTTTTCAATAAGTCAATATTTATATCACCAGTGAAAATATTTAGATCATAGTCATTATAATCTTTATCTTTTTCCAAGAGTGTGTATAGGCCTTCATTAAATTCACGGGCATTTGAATTTGGAGATCGGTATACAGCGGTAATCAGGGACTGTCGATTTTCAAAATTCAATTTTATTTGTATAGCTTTTATTACAAATTTCAAAAATCTCATATCTATACTGAAAAGAATTTTTAACAAATACAACTACACCGTCATTTCGATTATATGTGCTTTTTTTATAAAACGTATTATAACCCGAAATATTAAAAATATTTGTATCCAATACGTATCTCGTTTCTGTAAGAATAATTAAGTCTAAATCACTGTTTAAACTATTTAGAGCTACATTGAACTCTTCATAATTTTTGTTAATACTTCGAATATTTGTGTTCAGAATTTTAAAGTTAGCAACATTATTATTAATTTGTAAAATATTTTGGCATTCTTGCAAGGTATCAAGCGAGTATGTTTTGATAGAATCAACTTGAAAGTCACGAATATACTGATCCATTTTTGTACGAATCTGTACACTTTTTGTTTTTCTTGGGTAAATTTGAGTAGTACAATTTTTTTTTTAAATATTAAGCAAAACAAATTTAAAAGACTAATTTCTAGCTAATCAACTTATAAGTTAACAAATAAACAGGAAATATAATTTAAAATATACATAAGATTTTACCATTCTTGGTCTAATTGTTAAATAATGTTAAAAATAATAAAATAATTTAATAAAAACCAGTAAAATCCTATATTTATTGAATAAATAAAATAAATTCTAGTATATGTAAGAATATATGTATGTATGTGTATGTATGTATGTATGTATATACTACCTAATTATTTTTCTGACTGGATGAGCCAGACCTTAATCTAGTCGTTTTTCCAATAGTTACGGTTGTAGCAGTTTTTTTGGGCATTTTTGAGTTTATTTGAGTTTGCGTGACTAATTTTGTCCTGTTTCTGGTTTTTGACTAACTTCATTTCCAAGTTCACTTGTGGTAAATTCTTTTTTCCAGATTTTCATGCGAGTTTGTGATTATGGGATTAGAGGGTGCACTATTATTTATACGTGCATTATTTTGGTTTTGCTGCTCTTCTAGTTCCAGTAGGTCTTCAACTGTATACGATTTTTGGTTTATGAATATTTTTTCTTCTTTGATGTAGGAGTGGTCGTTGTTGTCTGTAGTTTTTTTAAATGATATCTTAAAATTTTACTCCTTTCTCTTTGAACTTCTGTTAAGTCATGACAGATCGATACATTTGTTCCTTTGAGATTAGAACAGTTTTTAAGGGGTATATGTCGTTAATGTGTTCTGGTTTTACTGGAATATTTACCAAATTAGTTAATTTTTCGCACACCTCTTCAACTGTTACAGTTTCTAATTCTAATTGTTGTTTTATCCCAAATACCATTATTTTTCTTATTTAATCGTTCTAGGGATTCCACTTTATTTCGTAGTTCTATATTTTCTCTTTCTAATTTTCTTATTTTTTCATTTAAAAATTTAACTTTTAAGAGTATATTGACTTAGGAAGCTTCTATAGCATTCCTTAGATCCTTTCTTGTATTTACAATTTCATCAAATAATGTTTGCAATGTAATTTCGATTTTAGACATATTTTTGTGTATGGACTGCTTATCTTAATCCGAAATATTAAAGGATATTGGTTAGGTTATATTTGTTTTGATTGTATTCTTGTATAAAATCAATTCATAAGAAATATATTATACGCTAGTTTTTCATCTAATATTTAAATCTTGTCTTCAAATTGATATTTATGTGTTTAAAGATATTTAATTGTGCTTCTTACTCATTGAAATATACTTATTGCCTTCAATTACACACTTCACTTATAGGCAACCATGCACTATTTATTTAGCTTGTCACTTTTTTAATAAAATATTCTCGTACAGATTTTATATTTTTCTCAAAATATATTAATATTTGACCCCGTTCTAAGCCAAATCTTAACATTTTCCACTATAGAATTTGCAGGTAAAATATAATCTTTTCTTTGTGAATCATCCTGTATAAGTAAACAATAATTTAAACTGCCAAAGCCCACTTTGAACTGTTTAAATTTTACAATTTATGTGAGTATTTAAATATCAATTTAGTTATTTTGAGGTTTAACTGATCCTATTTATTTAAAAAATAGTCCATCAAAATTATAATTGAAGGGGTAAGTGGATGAATGGGTCATGTGACTTTTTTAATTCTATTTTTTGGTTGATGTAGAATTAATTAAGTTCATATGTGTCTTGCTTTGGTCTGGTCTTGTGCGTCTAATTAGTTCATAATTACTCTTACTAACTCACAGAAACGCATTTTAAAGACATTTCTTTCACTAAAAATGCCAATGAATTTAATTAAATAGTTAATTGCTCAAAATAGTTATTTATGCAACAAGTGTGTAAAGTTACCCTTTTTTGACGAATGTGAATGTTGTCGCACGAGCCGTAGGCGAGTGCGACAGAGTCAAAAAAGGGACTTTACACACGAGTGGCATACAATATTTTTTCTACTACCGTACACATAAACCACTAATATTAGAAATATAAAAGTTACTTTTTTTCACTAGTGAAAAAAAGTAAAATGTGCCAAAAATTGTACACAGCAACAAAAATAAATTTATTGGAACTTGACAAATTTATAATTCTTACAGAACAAAATGACCAACAAATGAAGAAATATTTAAAAAAATAGGTTTTTAACTCTTATGAATATTAATATTGAATGTGCAATTATTGCAATTACCAAAACTTAAGGTTTTGGCCTTTTCCAGCACAGAGTTTGAAAAATGTTGTGATATTACTTCTGTAACCCTATTTCGAGCTTCGAGTGGTATGGATTTGGCCTTTTCAACTAAAGAAGTTGAAATATTTTGTGTAACTCTAGTTTCACTGTCGAGTGGTTCCACTAATTCTTCATTAGAGTTGTCAACGGTAAAATTGTAGCTTTGTTTGGAAGTGGATGGCATACTGTCATCCATCAAAATTTTATTAGAAATTTTGTTTTTTTGTGTTATTGTGCTGTCTACGTAGCCTTCTGCAACAGCAGATGATTTCCATCCTCCATGTTTTTTGACCGTTAGAAGGACTCCTCCAGAATTTGCCAGCATAGTGGCTGAAGACCTCCTAAAGCAGTGTCCTGTAAAAGCCGTTGGATTGGGCAAGTTTAGATACGTTGCTATAACACTTGGCATTTTACCAAAAGTATTTATCCCTACAGGCTGTTTAGAATATTTTCCATTTGCGAATTTTAAAAAAAAATCTGTTACAATTTATATTTGATGGTCTTAATGAGGTATATTTTTTTATGAAAGATAAATAATCAACTGCAGAATTATCTGGATTTAAAATCGTAAAAATGCGTTCTATTCCATTTTTGGTTTCTGATACTTTGACAATATACACTGTTTGTTTATCTTCCACATCGTTAATTGTCATTTTACATAATTCTTCCCGGCGACAAGCTCCCGCAATTCCAATTATAAAAGCTACCTAGAAAATAACATATTGTAATGTTACAAATAATTTATTAAACATTAGGAAATATCTTGACGTTGCGCATGTAAAACTCCAAATAAATGCTATTGTAAAAAATATAAAAGTTTTAGGTATAATGTGCTGCCTAACAACCCCGGTGGCCTGTTAGGACAGCAACTGATTTTGTTAGGCAACACACCATACGAACACACATCTCGTTGCAAAACTTTACAGAATATTTTAATTTTATACTGAGCATTCAAGCATTTACTGAGGCATTTACTTACTTTGATCATTAAAAACTTGGAATCTGGAGCTTTCAACAGAAAATTAATTAGATCTTCTCGTTTAAAAATTTTGGATTTTTTTGGTTTATAACCTTTATTTTTTTGTTTGAGAAACGCTATTAACTTGTTGAATTTCGAAATATCAACGTTGTTTTTATATTTTAAGGTGCTTTTAAGCATAGAATAAATCGACCATAGGGTAGAAGCTTTGCAATTCTTCAATTCATCAGAGAAATATGCTAAAATAACGTTTTTCTACACCCGTATTATAATAATGCACTTATATGCCCATAATCCGTTTCATAATGATACCCATTATGATACAGATTTTTCATTACGATACAGATTTTTATTCAATAGAAACCTACAATTTTTCAATCAAGCATGCTGTTTGACGTTTGTCCTAGGTTCCTATGTAATTATTTTAGTTGTCAAAACGTATTAAATTTTCGTAGGTAGCTAAACTTCGATAATTATAATATTAAAATGTCTGTTATTAGCGATATAGAAGACTCATCCACACATATTGGAGAAAGCAGAAAATACAGTACAAAATATTTTACCGCAAAAATCTAGGGAAATACCAATACCTGAAGTAATACCATTAATTACAATTTTGTAGAATTTTTTATAGAAATACGAGTAATTACTGTTATTGTGTTCAATACCAATATAAATATAATATTTATAGGTCTTGATTATTTATCGGGTGTAGAAAAAATAGCGTATGCAACTCTCATGTAATGGTTATTACATGATCGTTGCATAATATACTATTTCCGAATATTTTGTCACCTTATTCTTCCTACACCATTCTATTTTTGCTGATAAATATATGCAGACTTTTCTGGCAATAAATTTTCAGTGGCCTTTTGTGCACTGCATAAGATATCTGGGGGAGTATTATCAAATTAGCTATCGCTAGATAAATTTGAATCCATATCGATTATGACAGATATAATAAACTGCAAATAAAATTTGAATTTAAGTAAACAAACATTAAAAAGTAAAACTTTTTGCCTTCTCAAACTTGATTGAGTTTAAAAAAATGCTAAATTGGCTTTAGAATCTAATCTTGAACTTAAGTATACTTTTGTCGTGTTCTGTTATAAGGTAGGTACTAATTAAAAGTTTAGAGATTGACAGTTCTTCTAATCCACACAGCCACGGCCAACTTATTTTTACCAAAATCGACATCCACTGTATGTTTACTTTTAATTAAATCGATGACATTTAGAGAAAATTATAATTAAAATAAATTGTTGATAATTTGTTGGAC
Source organism: Psylliodes chrysocephalus (assembly GCA_927349885.1). Taxonomy (NCBI): domain Eukaryota; kingdom Metazoa; phylum Arthropoda; class Insecta; order Coleoptera; family Chrysomelidae; genus Psylliodes; species Psylliodes chrysocephalus. The sequence goes on along the minus strand of OV651817.1, from coordinate 1,388,579 downwards.
ACTAAATAGATATAAGCAAAAATAATTTATTTATTTGTCTTAGAAGGAGATAGCAAAAAAATGTTAATATAAAATAAAACGTTATATTTTGTTGTTATGTACAAATTTTGTCAAATTTTACTTTTTTTAACTAGTGCGTAAAGAGTTTTACTTTACGCACTAGTGAAAAAAAGTACAACTTTACACACTTCGTGGAGTGCGTAAAGTACGTACTTTACGCACGGTAGTAGAAAAACTTTTTTATGACATAACCCCTTCATCCACTTACCCATTCAATTATTTACATGCCTTCAGGGATTATATTATTTTCATCACTTTCAAAGGGCCTCCAAAAAGTCATTTTTTTATAAACCAAAAATCCAAACAGTAATATGAATACAACACTGGATAAACAAATATTGTCCATCTATGCTCAGTCAACATGACGATAACGCATAGAAGCGTCCCAAATAACCAATTAGAACATGAGTTGAACTAAATCGCAGAATTACTATTGGATATCCCAGTTCATGTTGACCGGCTTTTCTTACAGGTTATCTTGGGCTACAGCAATTATAAATTTGAGAAAGGCTCGATTCGACCAATAGGAGACGCTAAAATTAAGGTGTTATAATTAATCGAGCCGACAAATTCTCATCGTACAGCGTTGCCAGGCATAAAATATTTATTTGACACTCGGTTCCAGCATATTTGCTCGAAGGGTACTATGCGTTTAACGTACACAGTCGTTTAGCTATAATATAATTGATCGCACCATTTTATTTTTGCAGTTTGACAACTGTGTTTTCTAAGCTGAACGTCGGAGGTGTCTTTGTACATTTTATATAGATATACCTATTAATAATACAAATTTTTTTTAAATATTTTGAACTTGTAGATACTTTTTCCAGAGGAGCTAAAAGCAAATTGCTATTTTTACTAAAAACAAGTTTTTACTATCTTTCCCATAAATTATGCCAAGTAGGGAGTTCTTAATTTGGTCATTTAAGTTTTCCCTTCGTACCTAGAAACGGGTTTAAGCATTTTTTGATATCATCTTTAATTCATGAGATTTAGTAATTGTAAGTTTTTAAATTGTGACTCTGCATATACATTAAAATAATTATTTTTACAGATATAAAAAGCGCATGCAGGCTATGCTAGATGAAGATGACGATGTGTACCATGCTATTGCTTCACATAACTACTCGATGGATAATTCAGCACTTAATATGTCTATACCAGCTTCTCCTGAAGTGGCATAATCTATTCTTATTTAATTTATGAAATTAAAAATCAAATTGTGATATGATCATTGGTTGTATTTTTTTCGTATTAAAAATAAAAAACCGAAGTATATATTGTAGTTTCTTATATAAATATATAGGTAAAATAAAAAAAAAATGGACTAGGTATACCCAAACACAATACGTTTGTTTCAAGTAAGAAAAAAATTGTATTTTCCAATAAATGAATTAATTTTTAATATAAAAAATTAGCGATGTCTTTATACGTAAATACAGGGTGTTCTTTAATAACATGCTAATATTTAAGGGGTGAATCTTGGGCACATTTTAAGAAAAAAAAAATGTATGGACGTATGTCCTAAACCTCCTAACCTTTGAGATACAGGGCGGTATTTAAAAAAAATAAAAAAATTTATAATAACTGTGATACTATTCTATGAATCAAGATGTATTTTCTGATGTAAAAACAATTTTATTATTTGTAGCAGTGGCGTCTGTACGGGTTTTGCATTGAATATTTTTGGAGAAAAAATGGTACGCCACTGCCTATTCTTGAAATAAAAATTATTTTTGCAATCCTCATTTATTTTTGGGCAAATTTGGTCTCATCGTTTTACTTCAGGGTAAAATCTGATGCGGTGACTGTTGCGTAGAAATCGCTCTTTTCTTTTTCCACGCTATTGAGTTCATTTCATATCAAATGTTAAATAATTCAGAAGTAAGTAAGCAAGTGCCAATAATAACACTGATAGATACATAATTTGTGACATGAAAATTTTTAGGTGTTTCTAATGCAGTTTGATACCCTGAAGTCAAATCTGAAAACAGAATTTTTCAATCACCCACAGATATTCTGTAACCTGCGGCTTTAGGTTTTATAATACGTAAAATTTCATTATATTGCATCATCTCATATTTTCATATGATCAGGGATCTATCCGGTTTAGACCGGTTTCTGCCTGCTTGTTCGACGTTTTTGAGTTCACATTCTTTTACATTTTGTAAATTACTGTGTTTAAGATTTTTAGGTATAATGCCTAGGCAGTGCGTAAATAGTGCCAACAGTTTTTGTTATGTGGGCGGAGAACTAACTTTTAAATATCAAAAACGTAATTTTACTCCGCTTGTGTTAAAAGCTTACAAACTGTATTTTGGTGTTAAAGTTGGGTACCAAGACAAAGCATGGCCTCTCATATCTGTTGTAAAACTTGTGTAACATTGTTAACAGCTTGGTTAAAAAGTTCAAATCGTAAAATGCCCTTCGCAGTGCCAATGGTTTGGAGAAAACCCTAGACTGCTATTTTTGCCTCACGAATATTATAGGTATTGGACCGAAGTTTAAACATACGGTTAAGTACTGTAATTTACCATCAGCTTTAAGTTCTGTCAATCACAGCGAACAACTTCCTATTCCAAAAGCACCAGAATCTTGAAGTCTCGATGAAGAACTAGAATCGACTGGTTCTTTAAGTGATGTTACAGAAACCGCAAAGGAAATGACAACCGATTCTTTATTTGATTTACCAGGATGTGTAACAGCGCTGCATCTAATTTCACAGGGTGAACTTAATGACTTAGTTTGAGATCTAATCCTTTTAAAATCGCATTCCGAACTTTTAGCATCCAGACTAAAAGGTTGTAATCTTCTCCAAAGTGATGTAGATTACTTTTTACAGAAAAAGGCAGTAAGACCTCACAAATTGCTTTTTTCAAGAAGGGGATTTAGTATACTGTTCAGAAGTTAACCTTTTGTTTAACGCACTAGGACAGAAACATGATCCACGTAATTGGCGTCTATTCATTGATTCCTCTAAACTTAGTTTAAAGGCGGTATTGGTTCATAACGGTAACGAATATCCATATGTGCCCTTAGCTCATGCGGTTCATATGAAGGAATCATATGAGAGTTCTTTTAGAGCACATCCGTTATCATGGGTATGGTTGGGCAATATGTGGAGATCTAAAAGTAATAGCCCTTCTTCTTGAAAGCAACTAGGATATACAAAATATTGTTGCTTCTTTTGCGAATAGGACAGCCGTGCGATAGACCGTCATTATGTACAGAAGCTGTGGCCAGTACGTCAAGCACTAACTTCGGGACAAAAAAACGTTACCAATGAACCTCTAGTTGATCCCAAAAAGGTATTACTACCACCTTTACATATTAAATTGGATTTAATAAAGAATTTTGTTAAGGCGAAATGGAAGAGAGTTCTTGTATCTGAAACAAAAATGTCCAAGAATCAGTGAAGCAAAAATTAAGGAGGGCATATTTGTGAGTCCGCAAATAAGAGAAGTAATGAAAGATAAAACATTTGAGGATATGCTCAATGAAACTGAATTACGTTTTTCTTGGAAATGTGAAAGCTGACAATTACAAAGATCTTGTGACTGAACTACTTACTGCCTATAAAGAAATGGGTTGTAACATGTCCCTTAAAATTCACTATCTGGACTCTCATCTGGATTTCTTCCCCGAAAATTTAGGGGCGGTAAGTGACATGGGGGACGGTTCCACCAAGGCATTTCTTCTGTGGAGAAACGGTACCAAGGCAAGTGGAGTGCCAGTTTGCTTGCCGATTACTGCTGGACATTGTTAAGGGATACTCCAAAAATAAAATATCGCCGAAAAACATCGACAGTAACATTTTAAGGTTAATAAAATAATATTACAATAATATATCTATCGCTGTTTTCTTAAAAAACAAAAATACCTCATAGCAAAAGAACTATAGGGTAAAGAAGAAATATGTAGCTATTTTCTGCTTTTGTTGCAATTTTTACAAAATAAAGACTTTGTTTTGTTCATGTCACAAAAACAAGTGGATTTTTGTTTACCAGTGTAATTATAGCATTAGAATTTTAGCGGGAATTTCAGAATGTTCACATGAACGGCTTAAATTTATTAACTATTAATTATTAACAATGATTATAAAAATTGTTGGAAGTGGCCACCTTAATAGACATGCTTGCGCACCCGTGCACCCTTCTTAATTTTTTTTCCTATCGCAACTCATAAATCTAGTTATCCTGGAATAAATTACTTTTTACAAACGTCAATGTCAGAACAATACTTGTTGACTTAAAGTAAATTGTTATTTTTTTTTTTTTTTTTTTTTTTTTTTTTTTTAATTTTGGGTCATTGGAGTCATTTTACTTTTTCGCTAATTTTCAGTAAATTATGGTAAATTATACGAATGCGGAAATGGCGGCAATGCATTACGTGTGGCCTTGCAGATGGTAATGGAACAGAAGCCAGACGCATTTATCAGGAAAGATATCCTAATCGTGCCTTGTCAAATAACCGAATCTTTTCAAATATTCATCGCCGACTTAGCGAAACTGGTAGTTTCAATAAAAGTACTTCGGAAGGTAGACCTCCAACTGTCAGAACCCCTGAAATTGAGGAAGCGGCACTGCAAGAAATCGATGAACATCCTGAGACGAGTACGAGGAAGATCGCTAGAATATTTGTCACCAAATTGTTTGACGTATTTTGATTGACTTTTTGTTATACCCATACCACATTCCAAGAGTACAGGCATTCCTCCCCAGGGATTTCCCACAACGTGTGTACTTCTGTCAGTGGTATCTTCAGAGTATTTTTCTTCAGTCTACACCAATCAGAATATCGATCTGTATGAATGTAACATTGAATCCAAACTTAACGTATGCTCATATCATATTCCAATTTCAACTATTTACGAGAAGTTAGCTAAACTTGATACAAGAAAGGGACCGGGTCCTGATGCGATTCCCCCCTCACTCCTGAAAAACTGCAGCTTTATATTGTCTCGTCCTCTGTTTTTTATTTTTAACAAATCATTGGATACGGGAAATTTTCCAGATTACTGGAAACTCTCATATGTGACACCAATATACAAGTCAGGTAAAAAATGTGGCATTAAAAACTACCGCCCCATATCTAAACTTATATCATAACGGACTACTTAAGTTATGACTGCGCTAGTATTATAACTCCGCAACAATTTGGCTTTCGCGCATGCAAGTCAACAGAATTGAACTTGGTTGCCTATGCTAAATTTATTTCGGAAGCCCTGGAGATGGGGTGTCAGATAGATGCCATATACACCGACTTTTCCAAGGCTTTCGATAGAGTGAATCATGAATTAATAATTCAGAAACTAAATAAATTTGGTTTAGGTGGCATATTGTTGCAATGGATTAAAAACTTTCTTCTTAATAGAACTCAAATAGTCAAAGTAAAACGTTACTATTCTCATTATTATTCTGTTACTTCTGGAGTTCCCCAAGGTTCTCATCTGGGACCCCTTCTTTTTAATTTGTTTGTCAACGATCTAACTTCCTGTTTTTTCCAAATCGTCAACAACTTTAGAAATGCTATCGATTTACAGTATGATCTTAATAATTTATCCGATTGGTGCAAATACAATGGCATGGATTTAAATGTGGGAAAATATCACATTATTCGGTTCCAACGTTCTCGCTCAACAGCCCACTATATTTGACTACACAATCAATGGCCAACTTTTAGATAGTGTTAAACAAATTAAAGATCTTGGAATTATTTTCGACACAACCCTTAGCTTTAACCATCACATCTCTTCAGTTACAAGTAAATCTATGAAACTGTTAGGATTTATTAAAAGAACGACCCGCGACTTCACTGATATAACTGCTATTAAAACTCTTTATTGTACTTAGGAGTAGTTATTGTAGTTAGGAGTCACCTCGACTATTGCTCTTGAATATGGTCCCCACATCATGTAAAAATCGATCGTGTTTAGAACAATTTCCTTAGGTACATAGCCTTTAAATTACAAACGTTTTATGATTATGCTACAATGGAGCAGTTTTTAGAAATACCGTCTCTGGAAACCAGGGAGAAAACCTGATTTTACTTTTTAATATAATTAATGGAAGATATGATTGTTCTGAAATTCTATCGAAAATTAATCTTTTTGTTTGTACTCGTAATACCAGGCAATCACAATTATTTTATATTCCTTTTTATAGACTTAATAGTACTTTTAAGAATTGTATTCCTCGGATACTTAGACTGGCAAATTCTCTGGATAATATTATAATATTTGATTCCTCTGTAAATAGATTTAAGCACAACATTCAAAATAACCCAATGTAATTTTTATCAACTTATTGTTACCTAAATGGGCTTGCCCGTAAATATATAAATAAATAAATTACACTAAATGCGTCACACATTTTGTTCACAGACGAAGCAAATTTTTCTCGAAATGCTATTAAAAATGTCCATAACAATCATGTGATGAAAGAAAATCCGCATGCTATAACTGAAACCCATTTTCAAGAACAATTTTCGGTTAATGTATGGGCAGGAATTATTAGTAATCATCTATTAGGCCCATTTTTCCTACCAGGACGCCTTGATGGCCAGTCTTATTTGCATTTTCTAGAAGAAAAACTGCGTGGATTGCTTGAAGATGTGCCAATTCCGTTAAGGAATCAAATGTGGTTCATGCACGATGGAGCTCCTGCTCATTTCAGTTTAATTGTTCGAAATCATTTAAATACAGTTTATCCTGGTCGTTGTATAGGTCGCGGAGGATCTCAGAAATGGCCAGTAAGATCCCCAAATCTCAATAGTTTAGATTTATTTTTATGGGGACACCTTAAAACTCTAATGTATCAAACTCCCGTTAACACTGTAGAGGATTATTTGAACGAGTGCGCAATTCCATGCGAAGACGGGCGGAAACATGCCTATTAAGTGAAGGTGGCCACTTTCATCAATTTTTATAATCATTGTTAGTATTGTTAATAATTAATAATTAAATGTTAGTTTTGTTAATAATTAATAGTTAATAAATTTAAGCCGTTCATGTGAATATTCTGAAATCCCCACTAAAATTCTAATGCTATAATTATTATTGGCACTTGATTTTGTTTTATTTTTTCCGAAGGTAAAATAAGTTACTTACTTCTGAATTAATTAACATTTGATATGAAATGAACTCAATAGCGTGAAAAAAGAAAAAAGGCGATTTCTACGCAACAGTCACCGCATCAGATTCGATCCTGAAGTAAAAGGATTTTTATTTTTTTAAGGGAAAACCATGCGTCGGGCGAAAGAAAATCAAGAGATCAAATTTGCTTAGAATGAGGATTCCAAAAATAATTTTTATTTCAAGAATAGACAGTGGCGTACCATTTTTTCTCCAAAAATATTCAATACAAAACCCGTACGGACGCCACTGTTTTTACATCAGAAAATGCATCTTGATTCATAGAAGACGTGTGCTAAATTTCATAAAGATATCTACAATAGTATCACAGTTATTAAAAAAAAACTATTTCTTTTTCTGAAAATTTTATCGCCCTGTATCTCAAAAGTTAGGATGTTTAGGACATACGTCCATATGAAGTTTTTTCCTTAAAATGGGCCCAAGAATCGCCCCCTTAAATATTAGCATGTCATTAACGAACACCCTGTATATTCCATAATACAAAGTTGTACACAGAAATTCTTTCTAATTTTCTATAAGGTTCTGTGTGGTGGAAATTTCAAAATTGTCTATTCACTAATTTTAATATAAAATGTAAAAATCGACTTTTAAACTAAAATTTTGAGGCTTTATATATACAGGGTGAATCCTAAGTTGATACTTATTTAATTGTATAGAAGTCATTACAGTAAACAATTTTTTCAAAAAAATCGAAAATGTATCCAATACGGTCCATGTACTTCAACACAAACGCACTTTATGTATTCTCGTATCCGTTATCATACATGACATCCACGATGTTCCCGCAAATTATATGTTTCCCTATAGCCCCTTGAGTTACATTAATAAAAGTTTTGGGATTAGGATACGCTCTCAAGGTAAATTTAGTGAAATGATACTGTTAAAATCGCAAAGACAAATGATTCATACCTCTGTAACGTGTGGAGGGTGGGTTACCCCCACGGCACTTAGGCCTCATTAGGCCCATTGTGCATCCTCCTGAGATGATAGGCACCTCCTAGCTCGTGAGCCAGGTTACAGATTTAATGCAGTTGACAACGTCGCCAAGAGGTGCTTCTCTTATATCGACCGGTGTTAGCCGATACTCGCCGAACACAAATCTTCTAATAAATGAGAGCGTCGAGCAATCGTAAAGGATATGCTCGATGGTCGCATCTTCTTGTTAGCACCCTCTGCAGAGTGCGGATTCTGATAGCCCCATGATATGGAAATGCTTCCGTACTTCGCAATGACCAGTCAGAATGAATGCCTGTGACTAGGCGCAGATTCTGTCTAGCCATAGTCAAGTATTTGTTTGCGGAAGTGTTGTTAGAATAACTTAAGAGATCTCTGGCAACTCTGCAGTTTCTTGTTTCATCCCATCTTTCCTTGAATTTCACAAGGGAATGTTCTTTGATTAGGTCTGTTACTACCGATTTTGTCAGGTCAATAGAAGGGCCAGGTAAAAAAGGAATTTGGTTGGCTGCTTTCTTGGCAAGTGAATCAGCAAGACGATTGCCTTTCGATGTGGCGTGACCTTTGATCCATCTTAAGGTGACCACATTGTTGATGGACACTTCGGCCAACGCTTCGTGACATTCTAGTACTAATTCTGAGTAAATTCGTGGTCTGTTCAGGGTAAGTAGTGCTTGTCTGCTATCCGTATAGATGAGCATGTTCCTTCTAGTGATATTGTTTCTGTTTTTTTTTTGCTGTTATGAGAATCCCTCTTAGCTCTCTTTGAACTACACTAGCACTTTTGCTCACAGACCATTTTAAGTTTAAAAGAGGTTGAGTGGTGTGTACACACTGGGTAATAAGAAATGAATGTAACGTATTTAAAGTGTGTGATAAAATCATAAACATACTTAATTTTTGAAACAGAATTCCAGTGTCGGATTTAAACTTATTTATTTTCGACTTTTTTAAAAACAAGTTACTTGAAAAATATGTTTGTGTTAACGACTTCTATACAATTGAAAAAAATACTTATCAACTGCATACAAAATAAAATTTCATATTTACAAGAAAAAACCTTAAACTAAGAGTTATCAAATTGTCTTCCAAAATTTTGTAGCTGCAGCATAGGAGGTACTTCAGGTGGTTGTTCTTGAGGGGGGAATTCTACATAATTTCGCACGCAATGCCTTTGAGGATGTAGCGGCATCTGAGGAGGCATGGTTGCACCAGGGTGTAGTGGAAGCATATTTGTAGGTACAGCTGGATGAGCACTCGACATTCCTGGTTGTCCGGGATAATTAAAAAACCTGTAAAATAAATTAACATTGTGAATTTTTAGGAATAAGTACCTACAAAAAAAAATAATACAAATATGTTGTTCTTCAAATTAAACTTTATTGCCTACCAAAAATATTAACTGACTTGTTTTAAACCTGAAATCGGACATAATAAATAATTGAAAAGGTAGCCCGTTCTCCCTTCCAAAATGATTAACACGGCCCATTGATTGAAAATGTCCAGGACAAGATGCGATCTATGGCGAATGGGGTTTTTCGGGTTTTCTTCGCCTGTGGGGGAGACTGTCCTAAAATAACAGTCTGATAAAATGACATAGGCGGCTTTTAAATTTCCCAACGCACTTTCAAAGACTGTTGGCACCATCTATGGAACAATAGAGTAACTTGCAAGTAACTCATGAAATGTCATCAACGAATTCGCTTATTTACGGCTTAAGTAATGATTTATGTGTTTCGACTGCTCCTGATTTTTAAGCGAACTAACTTAAAACTTTAAGAAAAATACGTTTTTCAGTTGAACTATTTAAAAGTGCCGTTCTACAGAGAATATAAATATTATTTTAGTGTGCAGTTTTTCAATAAAATGTACCTATATTTTTAGATTAACTAATTTCCTATTATTGTTTTTTTGTGTCATCGGCATCAACTGCTAAGGTTACTAGCCTCGTGTTCTGTGTAGGCTTTGTGACTATTTCCCAGCGCCACTTTAGAAACAGCACTGTTAATTAGAACCCAACAGTGTGTGTTTGTCGTTTAAAATGACATACCTCCATTCATTATAAAACGACATAGGCACGTCATTTTATCCCAGTAATTTGTACCTAGGTATAATATTGTGAAATTTCTCTTTATTTCAGAATGGTGGGAAAATACAAAAGGAAGAGCGATCGGCAATCCTGGAGTGAGGTTTCTATGAGGTCAGCTATCGATGCAGTGCGAAGGGGCGATATGGGGTGGCTTGCAGCTTCAAAACAATTCAATGTTCCGCAAGCTACGTTAAGAAGGCGAGCTCAGAATAAAAACAAAAAAGTAAAAGGTATTGAAAAAGGCCTTGGACGTTTTTCTACAACTTTTCCAATGGAAATGGAAAATAAACTGGTTGAACATATTAAGTCACGGGAAAATATGTTGTTTGGACTTACTGTAACCGAACTAAGGAAACTGACTTTTGAGTTTGCCGAAGCAAATAACTTACCACATCGGTTTTGTAAAGATGAAGAAATGTCGGGGTTTGAATGTCTTTGGGGATTTCGTATGCGTCATCCAGAAATTAGTTTAAGAAAACCAGAATCATTTTGAACCCTACAACATATATAATATCGACGAATCTGGCCTCGCTTCAGTCCAAAAACCACCTAAAATATTTGCCACTAAAGGCAAGAAACAGGTGGAATGCATAACCAGCGCCGAACGTGATAGCCATACCACCGTAATATGTTGCATGAATGCAGCAGGATCTTTCATCCCCCTGCATTAATTTTTGCAAGAAAGAAACATGAGACAGAACTGGTGAATGATGCTCCTGTAGGAACGATACTGCTTTGCCAAGAAAATGGGTGGGTAACTGGCGAGCTATTCTTACTTTCGTTGAAACGTTTCGCAAAGTTTACTCATGCTTCATTGAAAAATAGAGTATTGCTAATTTTAGATGGTCACACCAGCCATAAATACTATCCGGCCCTAAAATATGCAAAGAAGAAAGGCATAACTTTAATGTGTTTGCCTCTCCATTGCACTTACAGAATTCAACCATTAGATGTAACTTTTTTGTCCATTAAACACCTACTACAACCAAGAAGTTGACTGATGGATGAAAACCAATCCTGGTAGTGTGGTAGGGTCATTTCAGATAGGAAATATTTTTTCTGTAGCCTATGGTGAGGCAGCAACCACTGCAATAGCGTGTTCTGGCTTTCTAAAACTGGCATATTCCCATTTAACCCAGACGTGTTCCCAGATTACATGTTTATGCCCAGTTTGGTAACTGACCATCCTCACTTAACGGCAGATACTAATCATGATCAAACTGCAGGCCCATCTATCCAAAAAAGCCCAATCATTCAAACTACGATTTCCAGAGACGTATAAAAAAAAATGACGAGGTCAAAAGAATTCGACTTTTAGAGCTGTCTCCACCTCCAAAATAAGAACCATCTTCAGAAGGGAGAAAAAAGAGAAGAACGCAGGTGTCTGACGAGTTAACAAGCACTCCATAAATGGAGGAAATTAAGTCGAAGTACGAAAATAAAATTGAGACAGAAAGAAAAAAGTCGAAAAGGAAAAGGGTGACAAGGAAAATAATTGAAAAAATCTGATGTGTCCAACACATGACTTTCCTATCTAGTTATTATATGCTTTCTCCGGTAATTTTGTACAACCTATTGCAGCACCTCTATAAATGTTTAGAGGATAAACTAAATATATACATTTTTAACATACATGCCTCGAAACATTTTTATATATTCATTAAAAACGAAAATAATGAAAAATTTAAATTTAGCGCTTTTCCTACAATTTTTTCATTACGGTCCATTTTAGAAAAATTATGTATAAACAAAAATTATAGAGATCGATATCGCAAACAACTTTTAGTTCAACAATTTTCATAAAAATCAGAATTTTGCACATTTTGTCAAATTTCTCGAATACGGACCATTTCAGGAAATTTTTACATAAAGCAAAAATTATAGATAATAATATTAGAAGTAACTTTTATTTGAACAATTTTTTTCTCCAAACATAGTTCATTAGACACTGGAATAGGGACCGTGCGTGAAATATAGAGGCAGCACTACTGCCGAAGTTAGCCCTCTCTAGTGTTCAATTTTAGAATTAAATGGATTAAATAGATACCGGCCCGTAACAAACAATCGTTTACATGATCAAAATGATATAAAATGTGAAAAATTATTAAAATCTGGACATGTATATACATTTTAAGCAAAAACATTTAAATGGTTAAGTGACAATAAATTGGGTGCCTGTAAACGTAACGGACACACGAATTTCGAAAAAAAATTTTAACTAAAAAATAGTACTAACTGCATATATGAAATAACAAAAAAAAATTTGCGGGTTACGTATAAATAACAGAGAAATTTTAATTTTAACCTGCCGATTTTGGTGTTTCTAACCTAACATTTTTTCAATTTTCGTGTAATGTATGTGCATGGTTATCAAGAATTTCAATTTTTAACAAAACCCAGATTAATAATTGACATAATCCAATAGGTATTTTTATGAATCGAATACTTACATGTTTGATTTTACTGTCTGCTTTAATCTCATCTCACGCAATTATAGTTATGAAAAATAGTTTTTAACTATTTCGAAGACGCCCTTTTCTTAAAAATACAAATTTTTTACGAAACTTACATTTTAGGCTTTAGGAAGGAGCGTATTTTTCAAATATACCATCGGAAACCCCATAATTTAACGTTTAAAAAAAATGCATTTAAAAGCTTACGAGGATTATTAACTGATCATTTATGTAAACTTATTCATTAGAATTTAGAATTATATCTGTCATTTCAAATATTCGCGGTGTTGCCAAGTGTAATTAAAATCAACGAAAAAGAAATTACCCTATTTTTTAAATAGCATTTCCATACACTTTAAAAAGCATTTCTTTAATTTATTTTCAGTCACATCTGACGATTTATTTAACCATTTTGATTGAATTGTTGCAGTACATAATAATTAAATAATAATATTACATCATCTAAAGTAATAAACAAGTACTTTTCGAAAATTTTTAAACATAATTTTATTATCACTACTTTCTCAGACAGCACAAAGACATCTTAAAGACGTCCATAAGACGTCTGTCAGAGACATGACAGATGTCTAAAAGACGTCTTATGACGCCGGCAAGACGTCTTAAAGACATCTTTAAGACGTCTGATGTTACAAAAGGTAACGTTCTCAAGACATCTTGAATGTGTCTGTTTTTCGACATTGGTAAGACGTACTCTCGGATTTAGTTTTAAAAGCTTCCGTAAATTCCTTCTATACAAAATAAAACACATATTTTCTATAAACATTATTATTAACAAAACACTGAAACATTTCGTTAAAAAAAGTAACATTACAATTTTTTTTAATTCTTCCTCTATTAGTGGTTAATCTTCTGCCTGATGCTCTTCTGAGCCAGTCTGGGTTGCAATAATTTTAACTGCGCTGTGCAAAATATGTATTATAGCTCACTCTGTCAAATTGGCTTTAATAAGATTTTCAGTAGATAGTGTGGGTTAAGGGTGGTTAAAGAATGGCAATCTTCCTGTACTTCCAACTCTAATTCAGATATATTTGCATCCGATGAATCTTCTTAGTCAGCTCTAGACGCCTAGATGTACTTAAAACACTAATAAGGGTTATTCTATTTGGTTTTTCATCATATGCAGTAAACTTTTATGCTCATAAATTCACAGTAATTCACGGCACAAGACACAAATAAAAAAATCAACGAATAACGAAAAAAACTAACCTCTCAGCTTTCATCTTATCTTCAACGACAAATGACAACAAAAGAACAACGCGAACGCCACGATGCCACGAACCACGGAACCCCAATAATACTCACATTCAGATACACGGCCTTGTTTAAATTCTACTGTTGAAAAGAGACAAAGCATAATAAAAACATTCGCTTCGATCGTTGAACCAAGTTCCGGTCAAGTTGAAAGAGCGCGTAATTCAATTTGTCTTAATATGTTTTAATTGTTAATTTTATTTAGAGTATTTATTATTATTATTTTTATGTTATCAAATATTTAGTTACTCTAATGAACAAATGCTCGTGAATAAATAAAAAAAATAGGTAAATTATGTAAATTAATAAAAAAAATTTAAAAATAAATTTATATTTTGTGAAATTAGAAACGACAAGTAAGCCAGTACTTTTTTTAATGTTACCATTATTTTTTAAATAGATAGGCATTTAAAAGACGTCTTTAAGACGTCTATTTATGTGTCCTAAAAGACGTCTTTATAAAGACGTCTTTAAAACGTCTTTTTTAGGTCTTTAGGCGTTCAGTCATAACTACGACATAAAACAGACATCTTTAAGATGTCGTGTGCTGTCTGGGTTATATTAGGCATTCCAAACAATATGGCTACCCGTTTAAAATGACAGGCCACTGACACGTTATAATTAGGCATTCCAACGACCTGTCCAAATGGCTACCAGTGGGTAATGACAGTTTAGATATGGCAACCCTGTTGTCATGTTGTCATTAACAGGGTCAATGATACATATATAGTTATATAGATTGTTTAAAGCTGGTCGTTTACGAACGGCCATATTGCCTGGCAAATATTTATTAATTTGAATCGGTTTAGCAAAAATGTGTTTTAAAACCAATTTTTAGCCTTTAGATATTTAAAAAAAAATAATTGCTTACATTTTTACTTCAAGGCATAAGCTTATGTTTATTTTGAAAAATATGGATGATCAATCTATGTAACTATCTATTTCATTGACCTTGTCAAATCACCAGGCCTACAGGGTTGCCATAATTTTGCCATATCATAACCCATCAGAACCCACTGGTAGCCATTCAGTTTGGAATGCCCAATAATATGGCAGCATTGTGGGCCTGTTGATTTGATAGGATCAATGTTATAGACAGTTATATAGATTGATCATCCAAAATAAACATATGCTTATGCCTTAAAGTAAAAATGTTGGAAATTATACTTTTAATATTATATTCTAAGGTTGGAAATTGGTTTTAAAACACACTTTTCCTAAATCGATTTAAATTAATGGAGAATTGCCTGGTAATATGGCCGCTCGCAAACAACACGCTTTGAGCAATCTATATAACTATATATGTATCATCGACTCCGTCAATGACAACAGGCCCACAGGATTGCCATATCTAAACTTTGATTTATTTTATACATTTTTTATCCAAAATACTTTTTGTAAACCTATCATAATTCAAAAAAATTAAAAAGTTCATTGACACACCTACGCCATAAAAGCACACTCGTCCTCCTACGTCCTAACTATCTTAGAAGCGATCGTGTTTGGTTAATGTTTCGAAATTCGCAAATGCCCTTTTTACACCTACACCGTAAGAGCACGCTTCGCTGGTAGCACCTACCCACCCACCTGCTAACCACTAAAGAAGTAAGCGAACGGAGCGAGCTGATAAAAAATGTATAAAATAAATCAAAGTTTAGATATGTCATTGACGGAGTCGATGATACATATAGATAGCTCAAAGCGTGTTGTTTGCGAGCGGCCATATTGCCTGGCAAGTCTCCATTAATTTGAATCGATTTAGGAAAAATGTGTTTTAAAACCATTTTCCAACTTTAGAATATATTAAAAGTATAATTTCCTACATTTTTACTTTAAGGCATAAGCATATGTTTATTTTGAAATACATGGATGATCAATCTATATAACTGTCTATAACATTGATCCTATCAAATCAACAGGCCCACAGTGCTGCCATATTATTATAACCTGTCAGTGGCCTGTCATTTTAAACGGGTAGCCATTTTGTTTGGAATGCCTAATATAAAGTGATAATAAAATTGTGTTTAAAAATTTTCGAAAAGTACTTGTGTATTACTTTATAGATGATGTAATATTATTATTTATTATGTACCACAACAATTCAATCAAAATGGGTAAATAAATCGTCAGATGTGACTGAAAATAAATTAAAGAAATGCTTTTTAAAGTGTATGGAAAAGCTA
The DNA here is from genome assembly GCA_927349885.1 of Psylliodes chrysocephalus. NCBI lineage: Eukaryota > Metazoa > Arthropoda > Insecta > Coleoptera > Chrysomelidae > Psylliodes > Psylliodes chrysocephalus. The sequence goes on along the minus strand of OV651817.1, from coordinate 1,372,415 downwards.
TTTAAAAAATAGGGTAATTTCTTTTTCGTTGATTTTAATTACACTTGGCAACACCGCGAATATTTGAAGTGACAGATATAATTCTAAATTCTAATGAATTAGTTTACATAAATGATCAGTTAATGATCCTCGTAAGCCTTTAAATGCATTTTTTTTAAACGGTAAATTATGGGGTTTCCGGTGGTATATTTGAAAAATACGCTCCTTCCTAAAGCCTAAAATGTAAGTTTCGTAAAAAAAATTGTATTTTTAAGAAAAGGGCGTCTTCGCAATTGTTACCAAATATTTTTCATAACCATAATTGCGTGAGATGAGATTAAAGCAGACAGTAAAATCAAACATGTAAGTATTCGATTCATAAAAATACCTATTTGATTCTGTCAATTATTAATCTGGGTTTTGTTCAAAAATTAAATTCTTGGTAACCATTCACATACATTGCACGAAAATGCAGGTTAAAATTCAAATTTCTCTATTATTAATGCATAACCGCAAATTTTTTTTTTGTTATTTCATATATACAGTTAGTACCTACTATTTTTTAGTTAAAATTTTTTTTCGAAATTCGTGTGTCCGTTACGTTTACAGGCACCCATATGTTTTAAAAAAAAAACAGAAGGTGTGATATAAAAGAAAAATATGAACAAGAAGACAGAGCCATACATAATATATAAAAAAAATAAAATATTTATAGAAACACAAAAACAAAAAAACTTACTTAAACACGTCGACGAACACTAGGAAAACGCAAATTTTTAATTTCTTCTTCCTCTACCTAAAATAATCGATAACAGAAAACATGATTTCTTTTTAGTTTTTTCGATTATTTTTCGATGTACGCTCATCATGCAAAGCGCAGTCAGCCTATTTTCATTCATTATTCGCTCTGTGCGTGACAGCAGCGCCAACTAATTTATAAACTACAGGACGATATTTGCGTATACTGACAATACAATTTTAAATGGAATTTCTAATTAAAAAATATATATGTTGATTTTAATAAAAGTATATAGATTTGTAAAACAAGTGAAAAAACTAATTATTATTATATATTTTCATTACTTCAGCTAAAAAAAGTAGTATAATCAATAAAAATCATTAATAAAATATAGGCAGGCAACAATATTTACGAGAAAATATATATGTTGTCTAATCCTAATAAGTTGTTGAAGAAAAGGTTAAATAATGTGAAAATAAAAACATTACCATTATATAATAACGTAGTATAAAAACGTATGCGATTGCAATTTATATTTTCTTTATTTTTGGTTCGAAAGAAGCCATAGAAATTAATGATTAAAATTGATTTCCTATCAATAAGTCACAAGATTGTATTTCAGCCACATACAATAATCAGAGGCAGAAATCTAATCCTTGCTCAACATTTAAAAGTTAAGGGATTTTGAACAACATTGTAAAATATTAATTTATTGTTTATTTAAAACTTTTCAATTTTCTGATGTCTACTATTTCCAGTATTACTGTTATTATTAGAAAAATATTTTTTTTTCTTTTTCTTATTGTATCCATTTATTTCTTTAATTTAATTTCCATTTTGCTACTGAAAATTTATATAATTTACACTGTTTTTTTTTTGTAGGGTATTTTTACAATTTACAACACAGCAACTGTTATTGCTTCATCGCCTTGGACAAATTTCGTTTGTGTTTGATTTTGTAGGTTTTATTGTGTTTTTTCGTGGTTTTTAGTAGCATTGCTACATTTGGTTGTTGTCAAGTCAACTAGTGTCAAAGTCATAATAAAAACATCTTTTAATTCACTTGTCTCATTTACACAGAATATTTCATTTCTGTGCTAATTTCACGTAATAATACGTCAATGCGCGTGCGCATATACTTAATTTAATACTAAAAATTGGTACCGTTGTAAAAGGAAATAGTTATTTTCCTACGACCACTTAGGAAAGTGACACATATCACACTATATAGTCCTATGGAAAGTGATGAATAAGAATTTACTTTCCACCCGAGTGAGAATATGTTACTTTCCGCAGTAGTTGTCACAAAATGTCAAACAGCTAATTTCTATTTTGATCTATGTAATATCCATATTAATACTAAAATCGATATGATTGTTAAATTATTGAAATTGTTGTAAATTAGATCCTAAATATTTATCTTTAACAATTATTATTAAAATAATTTTAAAATAATGTTTGCTCTTTATTCTGGTTAAATACATAATCGATTAGATCATTCAATTGACACAAGGGCTATTAGCTCAGGTGGTTAGGACGTCGAACTTATCAACTTTGCCATTTTTCGACCGCGTTCAATCGATGGTTCAAATCCTGACGTGGCAGAAATTTTTTTTGTTTTTTTTTTATTTTTTTTCTAGTTTTTTTTTGTTTAAAAAATATGAAAATTGAATAAATACGATTATTGTTGATTATTTTTTTAAATACATTTTAATTATTATAGTAATAATAACCTTGGTTTTACATTTTTTTGATGATATTATTTTGTGGTCGTAGGAAAAATATTGTATATCACTTGTGTGAAAAGTGATTTTCCACACTCGTAATGTAATATACTATTTCCTAACAAGTGCGGAAAGTGTTACTTTCCCGCACGCGACTGCAGTTGGCCCGAACGACGCGAAGCGAAGTTCGGGCAAGCGGTCAAGTGCGGGAAAGACACTTTACGCATGAGTTAGGAACATTATTTTTTCTACGACCGTATATACAAAAAAGTAGGAAAAATTATTTTTGGAAAATTATTTTATTTCAACATATACAAATCTTTAAATAAAAACAACTTATTATTATGGATATTAATGTTAAATACACAATTTGTAGCATTTTGTAAATTATGTAAAATTGCCGGTACAGAGGAATTAGTTGGTGTTAATTGGCTGTTAATAGTCGTAACGCTCGTAGATTGAAAAGATGACGTGGACGGGAGTGACATCGGTTGCAGGTCGCATGATGGTGAAAATGACGGTGGCAGCAAAGGTTGCAAGTCATTTCTATTTGAAAGAATTTTATTCGAAATGTTTTTTTTTTCTGTGTTTCGGAGTCCTCCAAATAGCCTTCAGCGATAGTAGTGGACTTCCAGCCACCGAGACGTTTTATATTGGTTATCGCTTCACCTGAGTCTGCTAGGAATGTTGCTGAAGAACGTCTAAAACTGTGTCCTGTATATCGTTCAGGATTAGGTAGACGCAAATATGCAGCAATCTCTGTTGGCATCTTACCAAAGGTGTTTACGCCAACGCACTGAATTGAGCATTTTCCCTTCTTATAATTAATAAAAAAGCGGCGATGCGGAGTGGTAGGTGGTCGTAAACCTGCGTACTTTCTGTACAGCTTCAGAAAGTTTCCATTATTTATTTCTTCACATAAAACAAATGATCTTGAAGAATGATTTTTGGAATCGGAAATTTTCACAACTATCAGATTGCCTTTATCTTGTATATCATCGAGAGTGATATTTACAAGCTCCGCTCTGCGGAGAGCACCAGCTAAAGCAAAAATGGTACTCACTTTAATCATAAGGTATACCTCATTAGGGGCTAACATAAACCCGGATATATCTTCTTTGGTAAAAACCTGCGCCTTCTGTGCTCGAAAACCAACATTTTTTTGATTTAGAAATGACGTTAACTTATGGAACTGGCTTATATCCAAATTTTGTTTTATTTTTACTAAACTTTTCACCATCGAATAGCGAGACCATAAAGTATTAGATTTCAAAAACTTACTTAGGTGCGAAAAATACGCCAGAAACACCTCTTCTTTGTAGGTTTTTACCCCTTCCTGTTTACACCATGTGACAAAATGGTCGTATTATGTTTCATATCTTCCTCGTGATTTGGCAGGTAACACCTCCAAATGTGCTTCATTTGCAGCTTTTAAAATGGCTTCGGGCAGTTCTTCATCCGATGTATCCATTATTTATTTAATTTATTTTAATTCAGTTGACGCTTTAACAAACAACTTTGACGTTTCTGTAACAATAACACGCCTTGGTTACCATATAGCAACCATATCAAGCCATACATGTCACAGCCTAGTCTGACTTTTAAAAATATACAGAAGGTATATAAAAATATCTCTATTATTCAAGTTTTCCAAAAAATTAAAATTATAACAAAAAGCAAGAAAAAAAGTAAATTTTATTAAATGGAATAGTTGGAAAATACTAAATTACCTATTGTAACAATAGTTATAACATCCGAGGTAAAAAATGTATACAGTAGGTAAGGCCAAATATTCATAATTTTACTTTCCCGCACTAGTGCGGGAAAGTGATTTTTTCCCGCACTAGTGCGGGAAAGTGACACTTTCAAAACTAAAAGGCGTGCGGGAAAGTGGGTAAAAAAACACGGTCGTAGAAAAAAAATATTTTTAGTTCTAAATTAATAACTTAATTTAGGGCTAAAGTTTAGTACTTAATTTAGTATTGTGACATACAGCCATTACGCGTTGTAAAGTCGTAAAAGCCAGGGGGTGCAACTGCCCCCCCCCCTTGCCCCCCCCCCCCTCAGACGACGCCCATGTTTGTGGCTATAAGTTGCTATAACCTATCGTCGCAAAACTATTAATAATTTAAACATAGTAACTAGTATTAATATAACATCAAGTAATTTTTTAAAATAAAGTACATTATCTCAAAACAGAAATAATTTATAATAAATGCGGGTAAAACGAGGGGTAAAATAACAATAAAGTAAGGGAAATACTTAAAAAGGGCAGGTTTAAAGAGTATTATCACAAGAAAATATATCCATTCTGTTTATTTATCAAATATTGTTTGAGGTTACTTTTGAATACATTTATTGTTTTTTTTTTTTAATTTCTGTAGGCAGTCTATTAATTTTTTAAACCTTTAATAAAAATTGTATTTTGGGAACTTTTAGTGATGGCTTGCCGTATATGACAGTCAGATTGGCTTCTTGTATTATGATTGTGATATTGCGAATTATATTGAATTTTTTCTAATAGATCTTTTAACATAGTTGCAATACTCTTCCTTCTGTCCTTTATTAATAGAATATAAATAGGCGAAGTAAGGAGCCCAAATATTTTACATGAGCAGACTTAAGAGGCAAAGGGACCAATTATTATTGGATAAATTGCTCGAACAAGTTTTTAAACCCTAATCAAAAGGCGATATAGAATGGTTTTAAAAATCAAGGCTTGTGAAAATCATCACATGGTATAACTCAAGTAATGCCAATGCTTCACAAACCAAAAAATTCAACGTCCCAATACTACTATCGGCTTTCGGTCTTTCGTTCCAAGTTAAAACATTTCTAGTTTTTGTTACGCTACGAGTTTACCCATGTGGGTCTCAGTCTCGATAAGGTGGGAACCACCATTTTAGCGTCTCTCGAATTTAAATAGAGAAATAGGATATGATATACTTTACGTACACGGACGCCAGCTAACCGGCGCTTCGCCAGCAGTTTTTTTTAATCATTATTACAATGCTAATATAATATTATACATTTTCTTAGGTGAGTGAAGTTGCCCCCCCCCCCCAATGATATTTTTCAAAAAAAAACTATTGCACCAGAATGCACTAGTGATGCACCAATATGCACCACTAATTATTTTTTTTGCACCACTTTCCTTGAGAAACTACAGCTGTTTTTTTGTGGGGGGGGCCAAATGAACGCTGCCCCCCCCCCCCCCCAGTGAAAATTTTAAGATTTAATCTAATGCGCCAGTTAGCTCTTGTAATGCACTCATATGCACCACCAATAAAACTTTTTGCACCCCTTCCCTTAAGTAGTTATAGCCATTTATTTACCGTGAAGTTGCCCCCCCCCCAATAAAGTTTTTGCAAAAAAAAATATTGCACCGGTATGCACTCCTGATGCACTCATATGCACCACCAATAAAAGTTTTTGCACCCCCTCCCTTCAGTAGTTACAACAATTTCTTTGTCGTGAATTTAGCCCCCCCAATGAAATTTTCGCAAAAAAAATATTGCACCGGTATGCACTCCTGATCCACTCATATGCACCATCAATAAAACGTTTTGCACTCCCTCCCTTTAGAAGTTACAGCGATATGTTTATTGTGAATTTATCCCTACTTATGAAGTTTTCGCAAAAAAAACTATTGCACCGGTATGCACTCCTGATGCACTCATATTCACCACCAATTAAACTTTTTGCACCCCCTCCCTTTAGTAGTTATAGCTGTTTCTTTATCGTGAAGTTAGCCCCCCCCAATGATTTTTTCACAAAAAAAATTATTGCACCGGTATGCACTCCTGATGCACTCATATGCATTATCAATAAAACTTTTTGTACCCCCTCCCTTTAGTAGTTATAGCAATTTATTTAACGTGAAGTCCACCCATATTGCATTTTATCTACTGCTGATGCACTTTTCGGTTTTTTTCATCTATTTATCGTAGAATCTGAAAAGTACCCAAAACCCTTCAAATGCGTCAAAATTGGGACATATTTACGTAAACTATAATCGATACAAATTCCCAAGAATGTTCACCATTCGGGATGAAATCTTCAAGGGTGTACTGTTTATATTGACACTATTAAGACGAACAAGAGATAAAACTCATTTTTGAGGGAATAAATCATTTTGATTATCGCTAGAAAAATGGTCTTCAATGTCTGGTAATTGCTTTGTCGCTGTTATCTATTTTTTTTATTACAGCTTTGTATTAAACACAATTAGATTAGTTATTATGGTATTTATACTATAAACACAGTTTTAGCGTTTTATTTAAAAATAGTTTACAATTTAATGTTTTTACCGAGAAATTTCATTATATTTTTATATTATTAATTTGTAATATTGCCTTGCATTTTAAATTGTTACCTGAATAAAACTTTTCATATATCAATATTTCATATCCATATATACAGTGTGTCCTGCCTAAGTCGGCACCATATATGGAAAACTTTTTATTAGTTTTATGGAAAACTTTTTATTAGTTTTATGAAAAAAAGTTATTCTTGATAAAAAATTCTGCATGGTCTAAAAACTAAAATGAAATCATTATATATCAAATTTTTTCAGTCGTGTACGAGGTTTGTCAAAAATTATGAATTTTATGCAGGAGTAAAGTATCTTTATTTTTAACAATATCGAAAATTGTTATTAAAAAGTTTATGTATATGACGAACGTGAAGAAAATTTGTACACATACAATACCTAATAGTAGATACAGTAGAATTCAGTTTTTTATAGAACTGATACTCGTAATCTACTGTATGTCTGGCAAAAGTGACTCTGAGTGTAATATGTGCAAGAAGTGTTTTAACTATTCCAGACAAGACAATGAGATAATCCAAAGTTGGAAACTTGTTGTTAAAAAAGCTAGATAGACAAGATTAACATTTTATAATTTGGTGGACTATTATTTATACGTGTATAATTTGCAAATCATTTTAATTTTTTAAAGGTAAGGTACCTATTTATATTTATTGATATATGTTTTCTATTGTTATGTGGGTTGTACTGAATTTTGCCTCGTTTTTATCTTTTTGTAAAAATCACCTTATTTTATATCTTAATGTTGTTAAAATAAACACTTCTTTGAAAATAAACACACAACGATGACACTTAAAGGGCCGAGAGGGAGATATCGCTCTGGGTCTAGGATATTTTAAAATAGTTAAAACAGAAACAGAGTTATTAGATATTCTGAGAAGTGTACTCCGTGAAGGTTTTATTGTATGTGTATTGTGTATGTGATTATTTTATATTTGGTAAGTTTTTTATTGAGCAATCTAATTATCTTTCCTATCTAAAAGTATTTAATTATTCTGATTTTAATTGAGTAATTTAAGTATTTTTTAAGCTTTTCACTAATAGCTATATTTATTTAAGACATGTATGTATTTTATAGCAAAGAAATATTTAATAGTAAGTCTAAAAATAGTAGTTATCCTGATTTATCGTTAATTAAAAAATACTCACACTATCATAGTATCTTTAGTTCTATATCTTGTTCAAATTAATAGCTGGAATGATATATAATGCTTGGCATTCTATATTTACTCTTCATAGTTTAATAGACCTCCTATACCCCCATTTTTATTGTGATTTTTTTATTCTATTTCTATTTTTTTTTTATTATTTTAACCCCCTTGACCCGAACTTTATCCAATTTTTTTAAAATAGGCTTCTTTTCTGTTAAAAAGATTGATTGTTTAAAAATTTCAATTTGATATCGTTTCGTTTTTGACCTATCCTGTGGAAAAAAAAACGTGACAATGGACGGACGGACAAAGTAAACCTATAATACTTTTCACAGCCTACAGTGTTTTACCCACCCATAACACTTATTTACTTAATTTGCTGTAAAACTGATAATATTTATTGAAAAAACGGCCTATTTTTATTTAAAAAATTATTTTTCCTACGACCACTTAGGAAAGTGACACATATCACACTATATAGACCTATGGAAAGTGCCCTATATCACACGCGTATGAATAAGAATTTACTTTCCACCCAAGTGAGAATATGCTACTTTCCGCAGTAGCTGTCAGAAAATGTCAAACACATAATTTCTATTTTGATCTATGTAATGTCCATATTAATACTAAAATCGATATGATTGTTAAATTATTGTAAATTAGATCCTAGATATTTATCTTTAGCAATTATTTTTAAAATAATTTTAAAATAACTAAGATATATTTGCTTTTTATTCTGGTTAAACACATAAGCGATTAGATCAATCAATTACCGTAAGGCCTGTTAGCTCAGTTGGTTAGAGCATCAACTTTGCAATTTGAGACCGTCCAACGACCGCGATCGAATCCTGGCTGTGCCAGAATTTTTTTTTTTATTTTTTTTTTATTTTTTTATTTGTTTAGAAATTATGAAAATTTAATAAATACGATTATTGTTGATTATTTTTTTAAATACATTTTAATTATTATAATAATCTGGTTTTACATTTTTTGATGAAATTATTTTGTGGTCGTAGGAAAAATATTGTACATCACTTGTGTGAAAAGTGATTTTCCACACTCGTGTGATAGTCGCACTCGGCTTACGCCTCGTGCGACAATATTTCCCACTCGTGTGAAAAATGTCACTTTCCACACTCGTAATGTAATATACTATATATTAATATTAATTTGCACAAGACATAGAACTTAGTTTTTCCGTAATCGAAAAGAGCTCAAATTAGACATTTACCGTAAACTTTTTTGGTATATAGGTAGGTACTAGAGGCTAACACACGTTCGATATACATATTGTTCAACATTACGCACTGTAAGCTCTGGATAAAATAAAAGAAGGTAAGTTATTTCCATTTTAAAATGTGTGTTAAACTTTTTCTTAAATGCTTGAATAACTGTTGATGACTAACTTAAAAGTCTAGACCTTGTATTGTTTCTCCCGCTTAGCCCATATTCAATAATTTATAGTCGAAAAACTTGAATATGCAATCATTAAAATATTAGATTTTGATTTTAACGCACATAGCGAGGGACAATGAGACTATGACTACGTTAATATCTCTATAATTTATTGAGCGATTTTGATCAAATTTGGAACATACTAGACATAATTTTAAATTAAGACTTCAATAAGGCTGATTTCCGGTTTAATAAAAATATCATTAGGTTTGATTTTTTAAATGGACATACAGGGTATCGTATGTTTTATGTTTTTTGGAATCTATGTTTTAAATTTACATCTTTCCCAATTAATTTTTATTATAAAACTTTTTTATGTAAAAGGTCATAATTTTAAAAATGCATGGTGCATTTTGTCAGATTGATTATAAAATTTGCCATCTAAAGGCAAAATAGCCTTCAATAGGTGTAATTTAAAAAAAAAATGAGATTCCTGTAAAAAAAACGTTTTAGAAATTTATTTTTTGTCTAAAGGATTTATTTTTAACTTAATTAGCTTAATAGCTTTTGTTTCGAGTTAATTGAGGCTATTTGAACATCATTATTAAATCTTAATAGTATTTCCGGTATAACCGGAAGTCGGAGGTTTTATAAAAATATGTGTCATTTAGAAATTATCTAGTTGTCTCATTGTCATCCGGGTATAAAAAAAATTAATTTTTAGTACTAACAAGCTGCCCATACCGGCATTTTTGAGCAAGCATATTGAGACGTTTTCGGGCACTACCGTGTCATTTAGTAAACATTAAACAGATCCAATGTTGAAATTATTTCTAACTAAATTAATTCGGAGTTTTAAGTTTTCAAATTGAATAAATTCATTATTTTTTTAACATTGATATAAAAAGTAAAATTATATAACATACCATTTATATTATTTTCAAAAAATAAAGCGAGTAAAAAAATATTGTTAATTTTTTGTTATTACTAATTTTGCATTTAAAAGTTTTAAAATGAGTATTTACTTTAAAATGCAATTTTGTGAAGTAAGCGATTAGATTTTTTCGATGGCGAATAAGTAATTAAGATTAGAAACTGATTTTATATAAAAAATTATAGGAAAGGTAATATATAAAATAGCAGTATCGTAAGAACAATATGAAATATTAGATCCCTATTTTTATATTTTATTGTTTCTAATTCTAATTCGAGACTTATTTTCAAGCACAACAATTTTTCAAAAATTAGAAAAGTACATTGTAATTTTGACGAAATAAGGTAGCGTTGAAAAATAGAACAACTTGTATTGTTACTAGTTACTACAAAATATTGTAATAATCTGACAAATACCATGTAAAATTGTAATCTTTATTAAAACGAGGTTATTACATAAACATACTTTATTTTACAATTTGGTTTTTATAGGAATTTATTCAGAAAATTGCACCGAATATAACTATGAGACTTGATTCATAACTTAACTTTAATGTTTCTATTTTAAACTACTCCTTAATTTCTACTGTCTTTAACATTATAAACAAAAATTTGGTTAATTTTATATAAAAAAAAAATAATCTAATATCTGTATATTGTCAATATTTATATTTAACACATAAAGACTGCTGTAACTGTTAATGTTTTTCCACTGTATACCATATTGAAGACCTTTGCGTAATAAGGATACATGTCACATTGTAAGTTTTGAGAAAATGGAGTTTTTAATTTGTTTTAAATCTGTCAAATACATATTAAAAAAAAATATTTAAATATAAATATTACTAAAAATAGTGCCTCTAATTTGAAATAGAGGTAAAATAATTTGTATGTGGCTAGTAATATCCTTGTTAATAGATGTTTTGAGCTAAAACAGTCACTTCACGACAAATTGTAGCTTGCATCCTTTTAACACGAAGGGCTTGATTTGTATTGTAGGCTTGAGGATAGCCCTAACGGTCAAAACTATTCGCTTCACTTCTTAAAAATGTATCAGTTATTTTATTAATCGATTTAAAAAAAATCTTTCACAGACTAGACCCACAGTAAATTCTACTTTTAGGGTATGTTTCTTTCTCTTCACGGTAAACTGCTAGCCTACTTCTATTTAAAATAAACAGCATTAGTAGAGAAGTCGTATTATCATAAAAAGGGCGATGAGCGACATAACTTTTTATTTTTTCATAAATTTACGACAAAAAGCGACAAATTATCAATAGAACAAAAAATGTTATTTATACTCATTTTCAAGATTGGTAGTGGTAATCAGTGGCGGCTGGTGCATAAGCTGCAGATCTGCTAAAAAGTGCCAATATCTTATTCACAATTCACAGAAATTATTTTAGCCATTTTAAAATATACATAAAATAGATTTTATGGATAATCTCATTAGTTTTAATTTAATTTTAATTATTAAATAATAAATAGTGTGTGGGCACTGCACGTCTTGGACTGCCGCCCACTAATCGTCTCCTTTAATTGTTCTGGTAGCCTATATGGGCATATGCCTGTCAAAAAAAATTATTAACAAGTTTGAGAACAGTAAAACTTTCTTGTCAACAGTATTGTGATTAAAAATGAAAAAAAGGTTTATTGAAAAATTTTAAAGACGAATTGTTCAATACACTTTTTTTATTTTTGATCAAAATACTGTTGACAAGACAATTTCGCTGTTCGCAAACTTGTTAATTTATATTTTTAAAAGACATATGCCTATCAAGACTACTAGAAGAAGGAGACGATAAGCGGACGGCGGCCCAAGCGGTGCATTGCATGCACACTATTTAATAATTAAATTAAAATTATTGAGAATATCCATAAAATATATTTTAAGTAACTTTAAGATTGTCTAAAAATGTAGATGAAATGTGGATGAGATACTTGTATTTTTTGGCAAGTTCTGCAGCTCTACAGCACTTATGTACCAGCTAACTTTACCGTGACGTTCGCACTACCAGGGGTTATTTTAAAAAAGGATAAGCGACAAATTTTCTTTTTTTACATCAAATTTACGACAAAACAACCAATGTTCAAAAATCCAAAATTCCAAAGTGGTATCGCTAACTTTACATACGTCAATACTTCTAAATTCTAATCTAATAGGCGCGTGTCAAATTTTTAATAGTTTGTGTATTTAACAAAATATTAGTAGATCAAATTAAAAAAAAAATTGTTTTACAACATATTCAAGAGATATATAATTGAACGAGTATTTAATTCCTGAGATGAGGGAGATTATGTGCATAACCATATCATATTTTTGTAAAATGTTATAAATGGTAATGTCCAATTCTCGTAAAGTTTATCGATACACAAAAGAGAAGAATCTGCAATTCTTATTTTTTAAATAGGTCTGGACATCTTTTGACAGAGTGCAATGGTTCAGTAATATCAGAGTATTTTAATTTTAAAATTTTAAGAGGTATTGATAAATTTGATTCGCAGCATTAACCTAAAAAATTACCTAAATTTAGAGTTCCTTATTATTTTGTTGTAGATGGGAAAACGTAAACACACCAAAGAGCAAATCGAAGTTAAGAAAATTCTTCTTTTGTATAAGAATCAAGTATTCAAAAATGGAAAAGTTGTTTCCAAGAATGACCAAATTTGGTATAATATGTCCATAGAAACGTCGGAAAATTTTACTCCGCTTGCTTTGTTTACAGTAGTTTCTAAAAACTATTATGATTCTCATTCATTACTTTTCAATAATCAGGAACATCAATTAGAAAAAAATAATACCAATGAGAACATACCCTCAGACAGCTCTTATCAGGAAAATCAGAGTTCCACGACAGATTCAAGTGAATGTTCCACGAACAATAGTAACGACTCAAGATATAGCTTTTTTGTAACTCTAAATTATTCCGAATATTTAAATTTAAATCCTCATATAACTAAATACAAGAGAACTGATAAATACGAAAAAAAAACTAATCTTAGAAAAAGTAAACAAAGAGCGTATATCTCCTTAGAACCAAAATACTGGTCTAATATATTACATAATAAAATTGAGAAAGCCTTAAGATCTCTAGGATATAAATGCACATTTATTTTTAAAAGATGTAAAATTACTTTATGTGGAAAATATTTTGCTACAATATATGGCCTATGTAAAGAGTGTAAGTCAGTTCTTTCAGGTTACATTGAAACAGAACCAGGTGAAAATGAGAACGTGACTATTATTTTTGAATGTATGGGCAATTTTAGTATTACACATAATATTGCCAAACGACCGATATTTGGCAGTGAAAGAAAGAAGATTGGTGAGGAACTAATAACAACAAATATTGCTCCATCTCAGTACAGGAGATTACATGCGGTTAATGAGATTCAAGAGGGCATTGAATCTTCAAGTTTACCTAAATTAGAGGTTATTCGAAAAATCAAACATGAAAGTCAGTCCGAATTGCGGCTTAATAAAGATCCCATAATAGCAGTACAGATATTAAAAAACAACCCTGATATGAAAGGATGCATTAAAAATATTGGTTTGGATCCTTTTTTTGTATATTTATGGACCAATACACAATTGCACGTTTTTAATAAATATTGCAAAGAAGACTATGGAATACTTTCCATCGATGCCACTGGTGGTATTGTACGCAGTGCCACTAAGCCTTCTGGAGACAAAACAAAACATATATTCCTATATGAAGGAACAATACGACATAAACATTTAAAGAAGGAAAATCAATATCCAGTCACTAGTATGCTTAGTGAAGCGCATAATAGTGTTGCCATATATACGTGGCTAGCACACTGGATTAAAAATGGTGCAGAAAATCCAAAAGAAATTGTCTGCGACATGTCGCTAGCATTACTCTATGCTATTATTCTTGCATTTACCAGCTGTAAAACATTAGAACAGTACCTCCAAATATGCTTCGAAGCAATATTTTTCCAACAGCCTTTTAATGAAAAGTGTTTTATTCGGCTAGATATTGCTCACTTTCAAGCAACAGTTTCGCGATTTTCTTGTATGAAGAAACAACACCGTTTAACACGACAATTTTATTTAAGAGCTGTAGGGCAATTATGCCAATGCACGAACGTCGAAGATGTGCAAAACATGCTAGAAGCTATTTTCACAGTAGCTTATAGTGATACTGAAGGTAAAAGTTTGATAACGGGAATCAATATAAAATGCGAGGAACACAAGCAATGGCTTATAAGGCGCTGTTCCAGTGGAACAACCGAAACATTAGATATAGAGTTGAAAATTGTAAATAATGAAATGGAGCTAGAAAATTTTAAGGAAAAAATTAAAAGTCCATTTGAGGATTGGGCTCGAAACATTGCTGTAAAATGTAAAACTTTGGTAAACACACAAAATGAAGTAGGCGATCGAGGTAATCAGCAATGCCTACCATTATTTGTAAACGAATTGTTGGAGTTACTAAAACTGTTGCCTCTCTGGTCGGCCATATTAATACCCCATTTTCCAAAAGCACAAGTAACAGCATCTTCTTCCATATCAGAAAGCAATTTTAATCATATAAAAAATAGAGTTTTCTCAAATGTTACGCTTCCGGTCCGAATAGATGAATTTATTCCTACGTACATCTTATCAAATTATGGAGCTGTGCAGATCGCAAAAGCTAGTATTCAACAAAAAAATCTGATGTGTCCAACACATGACTTTCCTATCTAGTTATTACAGGCTTTTTCCGTTTATTGTGTACAACCTATTGCAGCATCTCTATAAATGTTTAGAGGATAAACTAAATATATATACATTGTCCACATACATCTACCGCGAAACATTTTTCTATAGATATTCATTGAAAATGAAAATACTGAAAAATTTAAATTTAGCACTTTTCCTACAATTTTTCCATTACGGTCCATTTAAAAAAAATCATGTATAAACAAATATTATAGAGATCGATATCGCAAACAACTTTTATATCAACAATTTTCATAAAAATCAGAATTTTGCACATTTTGTCAAATTTCTCGAATACGGACCATTTCAGGAAATTTTTACATAAGGCAAAAATTATAGATAATAATATTAGAAGTAACTTTTATTTGAACAATTTTCTTCTCCAAACATAAATAACAGATATATTCCATAAAATATATAAACGGCCTCCCATAAAGTACCCCCCAGATGTTCCGACTTTGTCCAAAATCTAATAATTTCACGTCAGGCCGAAATAAAACTTAAGTTTAAAATTTATTGATTTTTTCTTTATCCGTTTTTGAGTTTTCTTCAAATTTCGAAATTTACACATTTTCTCAAATATCTCGAATACGGTCCATTTTAGAGAAATTATCTATGGGACAAAAATTATAGAGAATTATATTACAAACAACTTTTGTTTGAACAATTTTTATAAAAAAAAATATTTTTTTACATTTTGTCAAATTTCTCGAATACGGACCATTTTAGGAAAATTTTGTAAATGACAAAAATTATAGATAATAAAATAAGAAGTAACTTTTATTTAAAAAATTTTCTTCCCCAAACGTAAATAACAGATATATTCCATAAAATATAAAAATGACCACCTATAAAGTACCCCCCCAGATGTTCCGACTCTGCCCAAAATCTAATCAGCTCATTAGACGCTGGAATAAAGCTTAAGTTTGAAATTTGGTGTTTTTCCGTGTATCGGATCATGAGTTATGCGTTATACACACACACACACACACACACACACACACACACACACACACACACACACACACACACACACACACACACGCACGCACGCACGCACGCACGCACGCACGCACGCACGCACGCACGCACGCACGCACGCACCCACGCACACACACACACACACACACACACACACACACACACACACACACACACACCACACACACACACACACACACACACACACACACACACACACACACACACACACACACACACACACACACACACACACACACACACACACACACACACACACACACACACACACACACACACACACACACACACACACACACACACACACACACACACACACACACACACACACACACACACACACACACACACACACACACACACACACACACACACACACACACACACACACACACACACACACACACACACACACACACACACACACACACACACACACACACACACACACACACACATCATCGCGAAAATAGTCAAAACGGATTCAGGGGACCTCAAAACGTAAAAATCCGTCGAAAACTCGAGGTCGAAAAAAATCATGATTCCTATACTTTCCTTATATCTGTATACAGATAGGAAAGTAAAAAGGATATCGATGATAAGGTATTGTTTATTTTCTATTATCACCAATAAATATTTACTTTTTTATTTATTAATGTCACTTTAAAGAAAATCGAATAAGTAAATTACACTTCTCCAATTCTTAAATATAAAATAATTATTAAAAAACTTACTCAGCAGTATTTATATTTCTCAGTTTTATTCATGTTTGGTACATAATCTTTATCTAGTTTGTGCTACAAATTTTATTTATTTTTATATTTTAATTTTAGATATTACCTGCTGCAATTTTAGATGAAAACTGCAAAAATAATGACAATAGCCAAGATGAAGTAGACAATGAAGGTAAGTTAATAATTACTTCGGCTAATTTTCTTCCAATTTAACACAGAAAAACTTAAAATTTTTGTTTTTATAATTTTTGCAAAAACACATAAAAATGTAAATATACTACTCTAACAATAGCATTGATTGTAATAGAAATAAGTGATACAAATATTAACATAATTTAATTGAAAAATAAGAAAATATTGCTATTATTATTGTTATGTTATTTCTTATGTCAAATGAAGCATTGGACAGTTTTGAGCGGACAAAAAGTAAAACAAAAGAAATAGAAAAAAAGTATTTTTTTCAGCAGGTTTCAACACATTCGAATAAAAATAATAATTTTTTTACCTACCTATCCTACCTTATTAAACCTACCTTTTATTTTTTCATATAGAAAAGCCAAAACCAAAATGTCCATCGTGTGAGCTGAAACTGGCAGAAACGTCGATTTGTTGTAATTGCCAAAACCCAATTCATAATCACCCTCTCGGTTCACAACAAAACTTCTGCAACCGGTGCTTTAATATGGAGCAAAATCAAATTGAAAATTGGAAAGGAAAAGCCATACCAACGAGAAAACGAACTTGTTATTTAGAACCTCTAGCGGAACTGATGTCTACAGACTTTTCAAATACCAAATTAGTACCGGTTGGGCTATTAAGAAATGGCCATTTAATGGATCTTAAACCCATTAAAATAGGACAAGAATGTGTTACATTATCAAATACGTGCGGATTTGACGCTGTAGTGCAAGTTCTCGCGTGTGCTTTCTGTGACAGCCAAACTTTTAAAGATTTATTAATATTGTTTTCAAAAAATCAGAGCAAAATAGCCACAATTGTTTGTACTCTGGTAGAGCAAGGCATTAATAAAAAAATTTACAGGCTCCGAGCTGAATTGTGCTACAAAGTTTTTCCAAAAAATGAAACACCTAAAAATATTGTTGCAATAGATGTACAAATCCAAATTTCCAATTTATTAAACGGAATTTTAGATTTTTACTCAGGGGTTAAAAGTAACTATTGTCCAGCATGTAAGGATGTACAAAATGAATCTATAACATTTATTGAGATAGAAATCACAAATATTTACAATCTAGAAGCTCTCATTAATGAACAGGTTGCGCCGAACTATTTTTTTCGGTGTCATAAAGGTATTTGTAAAGGGTACTTAAGGAGAAAATTAGATGTTTTTTTATTGAGCCTATAAATACTGCTACCAGAATGTGTGAAATTCAATGTAAACTTGAAGACATTCCAAAAACAATTTCTATTGGTGAAATTCAATATATTTTACGTGGCTGCGTAGCCTATACAGGGCCAGATTTAGCTTTAGGACACTTTACTGCTTTTGCGTACAGACACAACAATATATGGGAAGTGTACGATGATACACATCATAAAAGTGAAAAATGTTCAAGGCATCGTGAAGTGAAAATTCAGATTCTTTAAAATAGCAATAACAATTATAATATTTTTCAAATCAGCACCGTGGTTTCAAAATTTTATTAGTAAATTTAATGAAAAATATATGTTGTAATAATAATAGAAAGATCCCTATTTGGTAAATCTTATATTTTGTTAAATTGACAGAAACAGTTTTGTTAGTAATCCACTTTCAAAAGAACCTGGTAAATATAATGACTTTTCTGTTACTTTAATAATGAAATAATTCTTAGGTTTGATAGTATAAATATTATTTTAAATATTAGAGAATATGATTTTCATAACAGTACATTTATGTAAGATGAATAGTTTATTCATTAAATGTACAGATTTATACTCTAATATGACAACAGGGCTTTTTTTGAAATGATAAAAATATGTTATTATATTGATATATTAGTTATTGATATTTTATATACAAAAAAAAATTATTTTATTACTTTTATGTAACATGAATAGTGTAATTAGTAAAAATACATATTTATACGATGTTATGTCAATAGCATTTCTTCTTTTATCCCTTATATTTATTTTTGGTACTTCCGAACAGAAGCCGTTTTTATTTATTTCTTTCACTCGTCTGACTTGATTCCTTGATAAAACTACATATTGGCTTAGTATGCTCTCATATATGATGGACTTTAAAAATGTATTCATGTATATTTTGTTCTAAAAAATATTATGTTATAGTAGAAATAAAGTTAAACAATGATATTAAAAAAATTAGTAGGTAACTATAATAATTATAATTATCTATTATGAGCTCGATAAAATAGGTATTCATAATGAATTTAGGTACTTATCAATATATTTTTGACAAAGCTTTGCCTCTCTAATAATACAATTTTTTTTGTTATTTATATCTACTTTTTCATCGGAATTTAATATTTTAAATTTTCTTTAGAAATATTTCATTATCGATTAACAATAGCGTTATAACGTACTTTTCTCGATGTTTGCTTTATAGTCACATTCTCTGCTCCCAGCATTTAGAAGTTACTAGCTACTACAGCTAGTGCTAATGAGAGGACAAACCAAAATCACACAACTACCGATAAAGTTGAAGTAGAAGAACGCTAATATGTTATTGTTTTTATTTGTTTAACACTAGTTTTTGTCAAATTTACAGTTGCCATTGTTAATTTATTATGACTTAGGGTCCCACAACAATTCTGATTTAATACCATAGTCCACCGGAATTAGACAAAAAATTACCCTGAATCGAAATTTTTTTAGTTTAGCATAGAGACCCAAATTACAATGAAGGTTTTGACTTATTTTGAAAAAATTTCACTATGCGCAAAGATGAGAATGATCGGAAGGGTATTATTATTATACATTGTTCGGCGTTTTTTACTGGATTTTTTTAGAACAAACGATATTCTATCTATTACGTTTTACATTTTTGCGAAATTTTACATTTTTTCCGCTAAAGCGCGCAACAAAACAAATGTATATACTTAGTTTTCGGTTTTTCGCATTTTACAAACATGCAATTTTGTGGAAAAATTTTATCAAAGTTGAAGAGAGGAAATTTATTATCGAACCTATAAAAGAGATTTTCCGGAAACGTATCGAGTTCGACACTACAGCGCATGCGCTAATAGTGAGAGTAAATTTTTCCTATTGTTCGTAAACAAAGAAAATGACTATGTTTAGTTAAATTCCACAATTCATAATGCTGCAACTACAACTACTAAGTTTTAACAAAAATTAAATTAAATGATTTTTTGAAAAAGCGACTTTT
This sequence comes from Psylliodes chrysocephalus, assembly GCA_927349885.1. Taxonomy (NCBI): domain Eukaryota; kingdom Metazoa; phylum Arthropoda; class Insecta; order Coleoptera; family Chrysomelidae; genus Psylliodes; species Psylliodes chrysocephalus. Next base: position 1,352,350 of record OV651817.1, on the reverse strand, counting down.
ATTTGTGCGTATCCTGTATCGGCCGAAAAATCTGTTTGCTTTTTTGAAATTTTCCACCAAAGTGCGTGAATTTCTTGTAAAATGCGGAAAACCGCAAAATATATGCATTTGGTCTTTTTTGGCGCGCGCGTTAATAAAAGTGTTCTTTATTTAATTTTCTAAATTTACTAGGTCCCCTATTGTATTAAACCACAATGTTAAATTGTTATTTATTTTTTAAATAAATCTTTAAATGGCTAAGTATTAACGTAGTGCAAATACTTTGTTGGAGTATTTGTACAATGATTGTACATATTTATAAACTTATTTTTTAAGTAGTAGATTTAAAAAAGTATTTAAGCAATACCTATTATTAGTCCTTGTAATATTAAAAATTCTTACGGTTTGTAAATTTCATTTTTATAGAGCGTATAGAGAACTTTTTTAAAATAATTTTATTGTTTGTTTATGATAACTCAAGTATTCTATGTGTAAAACTTTTCCTCACCTCCGTTATTTAAATTCATTTACCTTATATTGTAATTATTTTATACTTTTTAGTGTTTCTTATAAATAAACATACATATACATATATAGAATGTTTCACAAGCAATAATAAATATTTTAACCATAGATTCAGGACCTCAAAATAATAATATTTTACTAAATAACACTGGGTCAAATGTTATCTACTTCTAAGATGCAGAATGTTAAGTTAAAATTTATTTTTTGCCCTTGCAATATTTTCTTTATTGTTGAAATGTTGATAATAAAAAAATCATTAGTTTTAGTAAAAGGCGTATTTTTTGTCTAATCTCAAAATTGATAACAGGTTTATGATTAACTAGCCCAATAATATGACCACACCAAATTTTAAGTCACTGTTAAATAATTACAAAAATATCTCAGTATTATTGGGCTAAATATTAATATTTTGATGTCCTAAACTTGTAATGAAAATATTTTCCATTCCTTCTGAAACATCTTGTATACATATTTATTTTTCTTACGAGTTTTATTTCGATAACAATTTAAAAAAAAATGAAAATTTAAGTTAATAATACTATAACTATAACGATTTTGTTTGCGAAAGTACGTAATAATTTTACAAAGAAACTATAAACGGTAAGTTACAATAAATAAAAATATAATTTCTTGATAAAACCAAACAAACAATATATAAAAAGTTCCCAATTTTAACACATTTAAAGCATTTTGGGTACTTCTAGAGTAGGAAAAAGAAAACTTTTGAGGCATCAAATTTGGGACACACTATACAGTAGTGTACATATAGGAACTCATTTCACGGTAAATAAATTGCTGTAACTACTAAATGGAAATGGTACAAAAAGTTTTATTTGTGGTGCATATGAGTACATCAGTAGTGCATACCGGTACAATCGTTTTTTTCGCGAAAACTTCATAAGAAGGAATAAATTCACAATAAACATATCGCTGTAACTTCTAAAGGGAGGGGGTGCAAAACGTTTTATTGGTGGTGCATATGAGTGCATCAGGAGTGCATGCCGGTGCAATAATTTTTTTTGCGAAAATTTCATTGGGGGGGGCTAAATTCACGGCAAATAAATTGCTGTAACTACTGAAGGGAGGGGGTGCAAAAACTTTTATTGGTGGTGCATATTAGTGCATCAGGAGTGCATACCGGTGCAATAATTTTTTTTGGGAAAAAATCATTGGGGGGGGGGCTAACTTCACGATAAAGAAACAGCTATAACTACTAAAGGGAGGGGGTGCAAAAAGTTTAATTGGTGGTGAATATGAGTGCATCAGGAGTGCATACCGGTGCAATAGTTTTTTTTGCGAAAACTTCATAAGTAGGGATAAATTCACAATAAACATATCGCTGTAACTTCTAAAGGGAGGGGGTGCAAAACGTTTTATTGATGGTGCATATGAGTGGATCAGGAGTGCATACCGGTGCAATAATTTTTTTTGCGAAAATTTCATTGGGGGGGGCTAAATTCACGACAAAGAAATTGCTGTAACTACTGAAGGGAGGGGGTGCAAAAACTTTTATTGGTGGTGCATATGAGTGCATCAGGAGTGCATACCGGTGCAATATTTTTTTTTGCAAAAACTTTATTGGGGGGGGCCAACTTCACGGTAAATAAATGGCTATAACTACTTAAGGGAAGGGGTGCAAAAAGTTTTATTGGTGGTGCATATGAGTGCATTACAAGAGCTAACTGGTGCATTAGAGTAAATCTTAAAATTTTCACTGGGGGGGGCCAGCGTTCATTTGGCCCCCCCACAAAAAACAGCTGTAGTTTCTCAAGGAAAGTGGTGCAAAAAAAATAATTAGTGGTGCATATTGGTGCATCACTAGTGCATTCTGGTGCAATAGTTTTTTTTTGAAAAATATCATTGGGGGGGGCCAACTTCACTCACCTCATTTTCTTTTTGGTAATAAAAAATATTTGAGTTAGATTATGTATTTAGCATTTTTTAGGAGCACTGCAGCACTTATCCACCAGCCGCCAATGCAATATATTTTCTTTACATTGTTCCTAATCATTTTGCTAAGCATAACAAATTACGAAATTAAAATAAAAAAGAAGCAAGCTTAAAAAATTACAATGGCAGCAATAAAAGATAAAAAAATATCTGGTGTTACAGTTGACAAGTATGGTTATCTAAAGTCTATTCAGATTTCATTTACGCCGCGTCAAAACAATTTCTCCCATCCAGCAACAGCTCACGTGACATTTTTTTGCGCTTCTATTGGTTAATCGGTCGTTAGTCATTTAGACGACGCGCAAATATTTTTTGTCAGAGTCGAATTCAGTTCAATTTGGATAATTATAAACGGCGTTTTGGTAGCATTCACCGTGTTGGTTAGTTTGGACATTTTGTATGTTTGATTGATTATAATTCATTATATTATAGTTTAGATACACATATATTGTGGTATTTATTTTCTTTGTTTTTTTGGTTGTTGTTAGTTTGAACATGTTTTACTCTATTTTATGGACATTTAATTGACTATATTTTGTAATTGCTAATGTCCTCCACAGATACAGCAGATGAAGTCCAGAAAAATGTTTTTACTTCTTCTAAAAAGCGACTGAAAAAGGGACATTTGGTCATCCGTACTAAAGAAATGGTTCTTAATATTTATAAGCATTAAATTTTATAGGACCCTGATATGTTGGTACATGATGTTGAAAGGCGAGTTGCTGATAAAACAGGGATGTGCGCTAAAACCGTTTTTAATGTTATGAAGGAGTATAGGCAGATTCATAAATTTTCTAAACCAAAAAGAAAGCTACGTTATAAACAAATTAGTGGCTCTGTGGATGATTTAGATAACAATGCAATAAGGCGCAAAGTACATCAACTCTTCTTTAGAAATTAACTTTTAACAATTGATTGGAAGGTTTTATAAGAAGTCAACGATGATCCATATTTGTCTACTTTTAAGCGAACTACATTTTACAAGCTTTTCAAAGCACTTAATTTTAAATTTAAAACTCGAGGAAAAAATAGTTTGCTTTAAGACAAAAATTAAATTGTTTCGTCCTACGCCACAAAAAATAAAACGGTACAGAGAAGAAAATCAAAAAATATATTATCTTGATGAGACTTGGATTAACGCAGGCCACACCAAATCAAAAGTATGTTTCGATATGTCGGTTTTTTCATCCAGACAAGCCTTTTTGGATGAACTTTTAACTGGTTTTAAAAACCCATCAGGTATGTGCGTAAAAACAGCTCATTATATGTCATATTGGAAGTGAAGAAGGCTTTGTTTCTAATGCACTTTACGTATTTAAGTTGAAAAATCCGGTGGTTTTCAAACACCCTACCAAAATTAGAAAATAACTGCATTATTATTCGAGAAAGCTGGAAAAAATATCTACGACGCACACTGGGGCAAGAAGCCCTCAAATCTGGCAATAAATAAAAAAATTAAATAGCTTATACACTCTACCTCATATTTTTTTCTTATATATTACTGTCCACTACATAATAAAAGGAACAAGTGCGATCTTCTGCCTCACGCGTTTCATCACCATCCTCAGTCGAAGTTACTTATCTGAGACGAGATATATTCATTGTTATTTCGTAGTTTTTAACTTGTTTCTGTGCTGTGTTTAGGCTGTATTTTGATTTTTTTTTTTCAAATTTTCGCCATCGAGCCTTCAGCTTTGTATTATTATTTTAAAAAGTAAAAGTTGTAGAAAAATAAACGTAATCTTATAATATTGGGGTTAAATAAAATTAAGGTTAAACGTTAAAATTTTAAAATATTCTTAAATACATGAAGGCTATTTGTTGTGTTCCAAAGCAGTCCAAGCTTTAAATTTCGACTTTTCATAATGAATATTGTTTGTACTTTTCGAAATCGTTCAGTTTCTGTGCACTTATTTGCACTTTTCTTCACTATTTGGGTTTTTTCAAAGTATATAAATATATGGCGGGACGATCATCAAAAACGAATTCTGTCTTTTTTAATATACAGTGCTTTTCAGATAAAAGTATCCACCTTAAGTAACTTTTGAAGGACTGATTATTACAAAAAACAAAAAAATACGTCAATTAATATTCGAAGGGGGAGATATCGTGCCATATTTAAGTTTGCTGAAAAAGTCACCCTTTCACCCCTACTATCATCCCTTCAATTTTTTTAAATGGCTTCCCCCATTTTTTTATCCATTTTTGGATTGTTCTCGTTTAACTGATTTCAAAAATGTATAAAACATGGGGTTTAAAATAATTAGTTTATGATCTACAGGGTTCCATTATTTGAGTGACAAATTTTTACATCTCACCTTACTGACTGCAGCAAAATTGGATTTAGAATACATTATACCTTAATCGTACCGCTAAAAACTTGTTGAAGTTTTTTATGATACATGGTAAAGGTACTGGAGATTTGAAAAATGAATTTAAATTACTTTTATAGTGTATTTTGATACATGTGCACATTGATTTGTTGAGGTTATTTATTTGATTTGAAAATGGTTTACAGTTTACAAGAAAGAATTGAACTTGTAGGTTTATACTATAAAAATAACAGTTCTGCACGAGCTGCTGCTAGAATTTTCAACGAAACACACCAAGGAGGTCATGCAACTCATAAGTATGTAATTGATCTTATGCATAAATTTACATCAACCGGGTCAGTTGGCAATAAAAAACATAACCGACAGGAACTCGTAAATAACGAAGCAATTGAAGTCGCAGTTTTAGGACAAGTAAGTCTTGAAAATCAACAAGCACAGTCACTGACAACAATAAGCAGAGAAGTAGGTATTTCATCTTCCACAGTTTATCGAATATTACACAAGCATAAGTACCATCCACACAAAATTAAAGTGGTTCAAGAGTTGTATGAAGATGATTTTGATCGTCGTCTTGAATTTTGTGAACTATTGAGTCAGCGCTTGACTGACAATCCACATTTGTTGCACAACCTTTGTTTTTCGGATGAATGCACATTTTCAGTTAATGGTTTAGTTAATAGACATAATTGCAGATATTGGGCTGAGAGTGATCCACATGTTGTGCGTGAATACCACACACAGAATCCTCAAAAGTTAAATGTATGGTGTGGTATCCTAGGTGACCACATAGTCGGACCTTTCTTTTTAGACGGAAACTTAAATGGAGAGTCATATCTTGAGTTATTGAGAGAAGTAATTGATCCACGTATTACAACAATAATAGAAAATGATCATAATCTTTCTGAAGATTTGCTTGTCTTTCAACAGGATGGAGCGCCTCCACATTTTGCTGTGCCAGTACGACAATTTTTAAATGAAACTTTCCCCAATCGTTAGATAGGTAGAAGAGGCTCGATGATGGAGTGGCCACCTAGATCACCAGATTTATCACCTCTAGACTTCTTTTTATGGGGTTATTTAAAAACAAAAAATTATGCTACCCAACCAGAATCTTTAGAAGATTTACGACAAAGAATAGAGTATGAATGCCTACATTTAAATGCACACGTGTTCGGTAATGTCAGGGAGGCTTTTCAATCTAGGTTATACCATTGTATGGAAGTAAATGGTGGACATTTTGAACAATTTTTATAATAAATTTTGAAAATGAAATATTCGTTTTGTCATTGGAAACGCTTGTGACAAAATCATTAAAATAAAAGTTAAGCACAATTCAATTTTATTTTAATTTAAAATTCTATAGATCGTAAACTAATTACTTTAATCCCCATGTTTTATACATTTTTGAAATTAGTTAAACGAGAGCAATCCAAAAATGGATAAAAAAAATGGGGCAAGCCATTTAAAAAAATTGAAGGGATGATAATAGGGGTGAAAGGGTGACTTTTTTTAGCAAACTTAAATATGGCACGATATCTCCCCCTTCGAATATTAATTGACGTATTTTTTTGTTTTTTGTAATAATCAGTCCTTCAAAAGTTACTTAAGGTGGATACTTTTATCTGAAAAGCACTATATTTCGTTTATTAATAAATCGATTTTATTTTCCTTAGGCTCATTTTATAGGCAACTATATATGCTTCCAGACAGACATAACAAAATGCTAGAAATGTAAAATTTAAGATGACCTAATTGAAGAAAAAAAAACGAGCCTAATAGTAACCCATTTAAAACTCGTTTTGCGTAATAATTATGAATTAAATATAAAATCTAACAACAAAAGTTAAATCTAACCTATTTTCTTTATTTTAAGACCTCTCCGAGCACGATTTTTCCATTCAATCGTAAGATATAGACAATCAAAATTATCTGGTTTTATGTTTTCATAGAAGCTTATAATAACACATCATTATGCTTTGCAACGCTGCTATTTTAGATTTTAACCGATTTGAACTCAATGGGTCTGATTTGGTAGGTATGTAAATATACTTTCAGATCATTAAATTAAAATGGCGGAAATTTTAAATTTCAGGATGGCGAACCTAATTGAAATATGAGTCGATTTAGAGCTAGTTTATTTTGCACAAATACTTTATACATGGGCCTGAAATAATATCTTCTGCTTTGTAGACCAATTAACAGAGAAAACTAATGTGGACGTCTTTAATTAGTTTTTACTTAGTTTCGACCTTGTAATCACGAGCAAACGAAAATTAGAAAAGAAATAACCTGCAGCACTTTCCTAAAGAAGCAGTAGATTTGTTTAAATCTGGACTCGTCTAGCTTCATAGCCATGGTATATTCATGACACTGATGATGACCGTGGAGACGATGAAGAAAATGTCTTATCACATTCTAAAGAGGATGAAATTTGATTACTATTATCATAGCTTTTCTAAATGAAATTATTATAATATTACATTTTTATTATCTGTATCTTTAACTTGTGGAGGGTGGATTACCCCCGCGGCACTTAGGCCTCATTAGGTCCATGACATTTTTATTATATTATATGTTAGTGTTACAAAAGAAAATACATGGAGGGCTCAATAGAATATACAATTTTAATATATTATATTATTAATAACTTTCTTTTTTTTTAGCAAACAAACACTTTAAGGGCCCTCTGTGTATTTTCATTTGTAATACTAACACCTCTACAAAGCAATATTTAACTTACAAATTCATAAAGAGAGTCTGTGATTTATTGCCAACTTTGATGGCTTGTTGCCCCAGTGTGTGACGTCTAAAAAAGGTGATATTTAAAAATGGCTATAAGGGAAAAAAATTGAATTCGACTACCAAATGCTTAAGATCCAACTTCTAAAATTTGGTAAGCAACATAAACATTATGAGAGGTATGTAATAGATGAAATGGCTAAGCAGCAAAACAACATAATACTTCACATGTCTCCGTATCATTGTGAACTTAACCCTATTGAATTAATCTAAGTTGACGTTAAACAATACGTAGCAGATAAAAACTCAATATTTAAATCTGGAGACATTAAAATTCTTTTTGAAGAAGTAATATTATTAATTTCTCCAGAAAAATGGAAAAAGTGTATCGACCATGTTCGCCAAAAAGTTGAAGTAAAAATGTGGGAGTTGGATAATATTATAGAGGTTCAGGTAGAACCACTTGTAATTTTGATTAATGAAGATAGCCTTTCAAGTGTAACTAATTTATCCGATTCAGAATAGTGCTAAGTCAAGTAAGGAAGATTGCTATAATACAGGGTACAAGTTGTCTAATCTAAATACTAGTAGAACAAGAACAATAAAGAACAAAAGTTATCAAAAATACAAAAGGTTTCTTTTTAAGATGCACAATTTTAAATCAAATACCAAATTCAAATACCAAATACCTCTTATATTTAAAGTTTTTTTAATGCTTTTAGTAGATATATATCAGCTATTAAAGAATTTGCAATTATTTGGACAATATAATTTTATAATATGATTGTTTTAATGCTCTGTATCACAGTAGACATATTTAATGAACTAAATATAATGCAACCATCTCTTTTAAGGTCAAATACATTTATTAATTTGTATTGCAGGTTAATGCAGTTTATGTCGCTCACCTATCTTCGTCCAGAAATGTCAGTAAAGTCTGGGAGACCGTGTATGGCATTTATTTTATAGTTTTACTTTACAAAATATGTTTTTATCGTAATAAAAAAATAATTTCACAATTACACTCTTTTATTTTACATTTTTGCAAGACGGAAAAGTAAAATACGGCCCTGTTTAATTTTAGCGTCCACCTGCTTCTGTTTACATCAGGCGTAAATTAAATTTAAATAGACTTTAGTAAAATCAGTATTCTTGCCGTAGTGCATAAAAAATACTATATAAGAAATGCTTTGCATTTTTAAAACGCTGATATTTAAAGCACTAAAGTCATGTTGAACATTCTGAAAATCAGTAGGGTTCTGTCAAATAAAATAAAAAGTGCAATTGGATTAGAGCTTTCGTGCTATTATCTGGTCGTCATACATGCAATACATACGCACACAAGTACAGAATACCAGACGTTAAAGGACTTTATGTGGTAGGCACGAATGCAATAGTTAGTAAAATTGATGCTTAAAAAAAAGTATTTTAATTACCATAGTCGGTCTCCTAGAAAAATGGGTCGAGGTGTCATAATTCCCATTGAATTGTAATACTGCTGTGCTAATATCTCTATGTCGTTCGTATATTTTCTTTTCCATTTTGTTCTTCTGTTTTGAAACCATATTTTAATCTGAAAAATATCCGAATTCGCGATTAACAAAATTTATTTCCAGAAATGTTAGACAGGCAGCGCCAAACATAGTTTATGATCCTATAAAACCAGTATAAAACTGATGAATTTCGTACAAAAATATTTTAATGTATACAATCTCCGATAAAAATTTTATAATTAAATGTGAAAATTGACGTAGTGGCTTCTGGCTAAGGCAAGGGCATATAAAAATGTAATATTTTTTTTATAAAAGTAAAGAGTTAAAGTTGAAAAGTAATTTAGGAATATACAACAATGACATTAAAAATTCTAAAAAAGAAAGAATAAATGGAAAATTTCATTAAATAAAAAATTGTTGAATCATGTCACATATTCATACAAGAAAATAGGTTACCTAATATATTTCACTTTAAACATCATCTCCGAACGAAATTCGTTGAATTTTGGTCAAATACGTCGATGTGATTTTTTGACGCAAAAATAACGTAATGATGACGTCATTTTCGGACCAATTTGACACGTAAACATAGTTGATGCGAACAAAATAAACCTATTTATGTCATTAATGTACTTCGAGTTTTTGTTATTCATTATTAAATGAATAGAAGGTAATTTATACAACATCGTTTATTTAGCAGTCATTGTGACACCAAAATAAGACGTACTATGAAGTTATTTAGGGACCAGTTCGTCACGTTCCGAAATGAGGCGTTAAACTGCGCACGTGTACATGTCGATTCTGTACCTTTATTGTTTTACATTCTATTTATTAATAAAAGTATATTTAGTGTTTATAATAATTTATGATTCTCATTATAAATTTAGGGATTTTTGGGAATTTTTCTTTTTAAATGAAATTTTATGTCAACACTGTTTGGAAATGTCAGCTGTCATGGCATTGTCCATTTGTTGTCATTTTTGCAACCTGTATTTGCAACATTCACCATAACCTTTATTGTATGATTTTATGTTTTTTGAACGTAAGTAGTTAAGAAGTTTAGTGCGATATTATTGTTTATTTTTAGTATGTTTATAGGAATTCAATAAGCCGACAAGCACGGAACCGGAGTATCATTAAACCACAACAAGTGGCCGACATCCTGGGAAAGGAGGTTCTTGTAAACAACAAGAATCTTTTAACAAGAGCTTAAAAAAGAAGAAAATTGGACTCTTTCCTATTTATAGAATATATTTTACCGAAGGTGAGTGATTTTTTTTATTGTAAAGGTGCCTGTAGCTAGCCCAATTTTGTTTTAATTATTACCGTAGACAATATAAACAAAAATTTAAGGATTTTAAAACAAAACCATTCATGAAGATATTTTAAATATACACATACCTAAGATTTGACAAATCTTTAAAAATAGGAAAAAGATAGGTGGTAGGTGCTTTTAAAATTGGGTATTATACGCCGACACTCGAACGGCGTATATAACTATTGAAATGTTATAAAGAGTTTCTAGACACTTTGAAACGCACTATACTTAACAATTTTGGGTCCGCTAACACTTATTTAAAAAAAAAATTTACCTTAAAATCCTTAAAATTTGTTGTCGGGTCTCCATCATAAAACAAATGTGAAATAAACCATTTTCACTGATTTCTTATTGTAGAAGCGGCTAAATATCAATATAAGACCATTCATAGAGCACCAAATTTTTTCATAAACGATCAAATTTTCATATATTTCATTTTTAGTTTGTAAATAAACATTAAATTATTTTCAATGACAATTGATGTGTCTAGTTTCTATAAATGCGGTGTTGCCAAATCGAGTAAGAAAACATATAAGTCTGGAAATAATTTGGTTAGTGAAAGTTGGCTGAAAAATTACATAGTGAACAGGTAAATTTGGATCTCTTAAGTGAAACATTTGTAGTAATCACAGACAACCGTCTTTTTATTTAATTTCATGATGATTGTACGTTAATTACGGCATGTCGGTACTTATCTAATATTTAAAAAAATATTTTTTTTTCAATTTGAGCTGTGTCCAGGCCGTTGGAGTTTATGCCGGACGGCGTAGCCAGGTATGGTTTAAACATTTTCTGGTGGCGGCGAAGCCGCCACCTTACAAGAAGTCGTTCCTTCATTTTCTGATTGTATATTTTCTTATTATTAGATGCCCATGATACAAGACACGTTCGTTAAAAGTTGGGATCGAGGTTCACTGGCCAGATGCTAATGAGGGTTGGTTAGGTTAGGTTTTTTTCAATTTGAGCTGTGTCCAGGCCGTTAAGGTCTATGCCGGTCGGCGTAGCTAGGTATGGTTTAAAAACTTTCTGGTGGCGGCGAAGCCGCCACCCTACAAGAAATCATTGCTTTATTTTCTTATTGTATATTTTCATATTGGGATCGAGGTTCACTGGCCAGGCGCTAATGAGGGTTGGTTAGGTTAGGTTTTTTTTTTCAATTTGAGCTGTGTCCAGGCCGTTGGAGTCTATGCCGGTAGTTGCTACCATCTTCTTATTGTATATTGTTAGTTTAGGTTAGGTTAGGTCGTCGAAGAGTACTCTGCCGATGAGGGTGAGGACGAAGATCTTGATATGGGTATTTTTTAAATCGTTAGTTTTATATAATTTTTCTAATACTGAAGTTAATTGGTTGGCCTGATACAACGCAGGGCATAGGTAAAAATTACCATTGCTATATGTATAATAGATAATTGATATGGCAACATTTTATTTCTTTTAGACATATGTCACACTGCAAATCTTTATTGTCATAGTCTCTACGAAAATTAAAAAATTTCGACGAAACTAAACATGGGCTTAAATTAAAAAAATAAACTGTTTACCAAAAAATTAGGATGGTTTATTGCATTATAGATGGTCTAGTGTTATTATTTAGCCGGTTCTATAACAAGAAATTAATCAAAATGATGTAGTCAAATTTTTTCAACATCGAAATTGGAGGACACATTTTAATAGTTTTAAGGTAAGAAAAAAATATTTTATAGCGTTTGCAGGGCAAAAAAAGTATTTTAAAATGTGTTTCAGAGGGTCTAAAATCGTTAAAAAAAAATAGCCCGTTCGACCGTCGGCGGATTTTTCGTTAACTTAATTTTTATTTATCTTTACACTGTTTATGTTAATGTTGATGCCTATGTTATTCTGTATAAACAGGTACATTGAAATAAATTGATAACTTTTATGTTAAAACTAAGTCAGGCTGACTAAATTCACCTTTAGACAACTGAAACACTGTTTATATATTATTACTAAAACCTTACCCTTTATGTACTGTGGTTTTAATTACATCGTTTAATGAAATTATTTTGCATTATATACCTTGATATATTTTTTGAATTTTTGTTGGTTACGAAGACCTATTACAGTTATAGTATTTTGTAAACAATCTCTGCGAGCCATTTTATTTATTTAAAAAAGTATAGTGTATAAAATTATTAATCTGTTTTAGAGAACTACCAAATAGGTAGCCAAAAAAACAACAAAGGTTCTTTTAACATCGGATATAACAAGTTATGATGAGGTACAACCTCTTCCTCCCAAAAGAAAGCCATCGAGGCTGTTTTTGCGGTTCACTATTTTAGCATTGTCCATGTCTCTTAATTATTTATTATCAGTATAATTTCATTTTTTGCTGATTCAAAAGAAACGCCCTAATAATCTCCAGTCTTTTAATTTTTTTGTTATACCCTAGTTTTTTAAATAAAAATTAAAAATTTATATTAAATTTTATCAATTTGCAGATATAAATTTTTGGAAAACTGGAATTTGTAGCTGACTTTTTCTATTTTTTTCCATTTTTTTTTTTTTATTTACAAGTTTTTGCTAAATTCAAAAACTAATTGAGTTTTGTGATAAACCATTTTCCAATATATACAGGGTCCGGCATTGAAACTTTCTTTTTTTAAAGATAAAAAATAAAAGTATAAATTGTACATTTTATTTTTTTTATTATTATTAATATTAAGTAATACCATGGGAAGTTTGAAATTAAGATGTCTTAAAAAGAATATTTGACAAGTGTCTACCGTTGCTGTCGATGCATTGTTGTAGCCGATTTCGAGAATTGCAATCGGTATATCGGCTATCTCGTGACGAATATTGTTTTTCAATTCTTCCACAGTTGCAGGATGGTTGTTATAGACTTTAGATTTAAAGTAGCCTCATAGAAAAAAATCACATGGGGCTAAATGTGGCGAGCGTGCGGGCTACGGTATGTCACCCCTGTTGGAGATGAGTCACCCTGGAAAATATTCTCGTAAAACAGCCATCGGGATGTGTGGGCCGTGGCCCCATCTTGCTGAAACCATACTTCGCCTATAGCCATATTTTCAAGAGCTGGCAGAAAGAAGTTATTAATCATTGCCACATAACGCTCAGAATTTACCGAAACCGTGCGATTGCCTTTCTCAAAAAAATATGGCCCAATGATTCCCAAGGTTGATATCGCAGCCCAAACTGTGACCCGATCCGCATGAAGAGGCCTCTGATGAACTTCCCTAGGATTTATAACGCTCCAATGACGCATATTTTGTTTATTGACACAACCTGAGAGGTGGAAGTGTGCCTCATCACTAAAAAACACAACTGCTTCAGGGGGCAAATTATCAAGGAGCGTTTCGCATGCCCTTTGTCGTGAAACAAAATCACGTTCGAAAAGTTCTTGTGCGACTACCATTTTGTAGGGGTGAAAGTGAAGGTCTTTATGAAGAATTCGGCGAGTTGAACGATCCGACAACCGCAGGGCAGCCGCATGTTTTGAAGCAGAGCGCCTAGGAGATCGCAAAACCGACTCTCGGACTACCTCGATGTTTGAGGGTGTTCTAACGGACCGTGTTGCTCTTGGTCTCCTGCGACACACATTTCCAACTGTTCTTAAAGCCTCCACCCAGGATAAGATGGATCCCCGGACAGGAACAGCTCCTCGAGGGGGAATATTGTACCGTAAACGGAACGCACGCTGCACCGCAACCATTGAGCGGCCTTGTGAAAAGAACGTTTCTACTGCAAACGCGCGTTGATCTCTCGCCCAAATCATTTTTACGACTGGGTTCGAACGGTTAAGAACAGCGTTGCCAATCTGCCAGTAATTACTGGCATTTGCCAGTAAAACTGAAGCTTGCCAGTAATTTTGCCAGCAATGACTTTGTGCCAGTAATTTGCCAGTATTTTAGGATTCTCCAATTATTCCGCAAAAAATATATATCGGTTTTTAATTCGAGGCATCATTCTAGTATCTTAGATTGACATTTGACATTCAGAATTCACACCACTGTCACCGGTGTCATATAGAGAAAGAAGAGAAACAAAAAAAATAAAGTCGCAAATATAATGTCAAATGTCAATGTCTATGTACGTCGTAGTTCGACGATCCGTGATCCGTGAACCGAAATTTTGTTTTAAATTTAACTTTTTACTATTTTAATAACCTTCATTAAAAACAAACATCCATCCTGCAGTTGACATTTGACATGACAACTGACAACATACATGACAGTTTTGACAACTGACAGTAAATCTTAAATTTAGTACATTTTTCCTCGAATTTTCTAGTACATTTCTAAATATCTCCGCAGAATGTCAACCTCATTTCAAAGCAGCTAAAGGCCACACACCAACGTCATTGTTTTCTTTATCTAAATTTACGGGACTTTAATCTTTTTTGGCCTAGGCTGTTCCTAGGTACTAGAAAAAATTAACATGCTATATTGCCAGTAATCGAAAATATTTTGCCAGTAATTGCCAGCCTTTTGATCCCATTTTGCCAGTAATTTCCTGATAAACCGTTGGCAACGCTGGTTAAGAAATAATAAATCTCCCCACCAACGTTCTTCTTTAAGAGCACTGATGCGCCGCAATCATCTGCAGTAGCGTCCTCACGTCGCATTGAAAAAAGAAAGTTTCAGTGTATATCTCTCTTCATCATATACTTGGAAACAACGATTGCTTGGATTAGCAAATATAAAGTAATTCAGCCAGGGTCTAACTCGCTCTTTTGATTGTAAAAATTTAGTATAATTGTAGCGACATACTTGCACTACATATCTTTTTCATTTTCATTACGTCATATACATTAAATTGCCGTCATCATTTAGATAACCTTTCGTGGCAGTTCTAGCAAAGACAAAAGGTTGAACTCATCGCGAGGGAAACAAAATATTGTTTATAATAATTATGACTTTAGAATTTACAATTTATATATACATGTCATGACATACAATTTATTTTAAAATTATATTTTCATGAATTCGTATTTATTTATTGATGGGATATACGCCATATAAATATCCCACAATTGGTGACCTCGTAGAATGCCCGACCTTCAAAGATTTTGAGGATACATCTATCTGATACTATTTGTTGGTGAGATACTTATGGGTAGTACGCGTTAGCGACGGCTTTATTTTTGGCCGTACCTCGGTTTTTTGAGCCTGCTGCGGTTCCCGATAACCCGGATTCTCTAACGGGTCCTACTAAAAAAAAATGTAGATCCAGTAAGCCTCCGGAAAATTCCGAAAAGTTCCGAACAAGATACGTGGATTGGACTCCGATTGGCCGCCCGACGTGGTTTGACGTTTACCCCCTCTCTACCTACCAAAAGACTTTTCAACTTTTACTTTCTCTATAAATTAAGGACTTTAATTGTCCAACTACATGTAACTAGTGTATTTAATATTTTTTATTCTATTAAGGACCATAATTGTCCAAGAGAACAACAAAATTAGTATTTACTTATGTCTTGTTTTCTTCGCATAAGGAAGAACCTGTCTACATAATAGTAATTACTAAATAAAAAACAAATAACTAAATAAAAAGAAAATTTTAACTTATCAAATAGGTACATTTATACATTGATATTTAAAGAATAAAGATTTAAAAAAATCATATTAGTAGTTAGTGGGCAACTTGGGTACACTTTTTAAACTGCGCAGGCGTGGCGTTTGACGTTTCAATTGACGTTTTCGATTGACGTTTCGATTGACGTTTCGATTGACGTTTTCGATTGACGTTTTCTATTGACGTTTTCGATTGACGTTTCGATTGACGTTTCGTATGACATTTCGTTTGATGTTTCATCATGCGAAACGTCAATCGAAAACGTCAAACGAAAACGTCAAACGAAACGTCAATCGAAAACGTCAATCGAAAACGTCAATAGAAAACGTCAAACGCCACGCCTGCGCAGTTTAAAAAGTGTACCCAAGTTGCCCACTAACTACTCATATTTCTATTTGTACCTCATGATTAACGTTACTTTTATTAGATCGTAGAATGTTTAACTATTAATGCCTTCTTTTCGTTAATGTTTTTCTATTTAGGACACTAACTATCCTAATAGTATGGTAATTCTTAATTGTATCAATGGCAGTATTCTTTATATAATAGAAAGAACCTGCTAGATAACATAGTATTACTAAACACTTAACAACGGGGCAATTTCGATAATCAAAGCATGGATAATTCATCCAGAACACGATCTAAAATACAACATTATTTATAGAAAATACTGACATTACTGATGACATATTTTTGACAATTAAATTAAAAATTTCAATCAATTTCATATACAGAGTCATTAAAATTTTGTTTTGATTAAGATGAAGGTACTCGTAGATATAGATATATACAACAATCAACACCTTATCGACTTTTGATGACTGACAATACATTTTTTATATAAGGGGGAGTTATGTAGCGACATACTTGCACTACATATCTTTTTCATTTTCATTACGTCATACACATTAAATTGCCGTCATCATTTAGATAACCTTTCGTGAGTTCTAGCAAAGACAAAAGGTTGAACTCATTGCGAGGGAAACAAAATATTGTTTATAATAATTATGACTTTAGAATTTACAATTTATATATACATGTCATGACATAAAATTTATTTTAAAATTATATTTTCATGAATTCGTATTTATTTATTGATGGGATATACGCCATATAAAATATCCCACAATAATATATTTTTTATTATTTTTTACCTGTTGTGTAACTAATCATGCCCCTAGAGATCCGCTTACAAATACAAGTCAACGACATATTCTAACTCATCAAATTTTAATTTGAGCCTTGTATTTTGAGTGTAATTTGTGTGTTATTTTTGATATTGTGAAATGGGAAAAAGAAAATTATTGTATAAGAGAAAGTCTCAATCTGTCTCAAGTAAAAGGTAAGTTTTAGTATACTTCTTATATCTCGTATTATATTGTTATTTTTTTTAATATTACTTATTTGTTTACCTACTTTAAAGGTGAACTAAGTAATATGAGCCTTTTTAAACCTGAGTTTTTCTTATTAAATTAAACATCTAGCCAATACAGATGGCCAAATTAAATTAAAAAAAAAGATAATTATTATTATTATCAAGTACAAGGGCAATTGGCTATAACGAAAACCAAATATTGTTATTTTATAGTTTGGACCCCACTAGGAATGTTCGTTAAGAAAATTGAGAGAGATGACAATTTTTGGTTATGTGCTGAACCAAAGTTAGTTGATTTTTATTTAAAATATTTAATAAAAGAAATTGTAAGAAGAAATTGATGTAATCTGTTTTTGTGATTATTATCGAATATTAGTTATAACAACAATAATGTTTATTTACAAAAAATTTCGATCAATAATTATATGTATAAAAATTCTTTACTATTTCACCTTAGAATATAAAATAAAATCAATTTATATGTAGTTAATCATTTATTTAAAAAATAATTCTACTAGGTGACTCTCAAAAAACGTTAATCAATTAATAAGAAAGAGAACTTTCGTATCTGGCGTCTAAGTAATACATAAAAATATTCTCTGGAACGAAATTAATATCAACACGATAGGTAGTTGTTACAATATACAGACAATTTGGGCGAGCCCGCGTTTTCTGGTGAATTTGAATACCGAGAAAGATAGGCGTCTCATTAGACTGAACAGAAAAATATAGAATTATTACACGTCAATTGTCTTTACATAAACAAAGAGAGGGTTGCGTACAGAGATATTCTATGAAATGGATGTGGTACCTCTCAACTTCGACCGAACGAAAAGCGGTAGAACAGCCTTAACTTAATCAGCACGCAGTTACTTTTCTCAATGGTAAAAGACCGACCCTTAGTATTTGTTAAAAATAAACGTAAAAAAAGCCTAATCTCTCAAAAATAAAATAACGAAACCATAAACACTCGTCATATCAAAAAAACACAAAGAAGAGTTTTCCTTTGATTCAGTTTGGATGGTTACTTACTTGTGTTTCCGTCAATTTAAGTGTTTTTGACAACTGACATCGCTTGGCTACTGACAGGTACTTGTTTCTTTCAAATTCTGCTTCTAAAGATTTGATTTGAGCAGCAGTAAATGCTGTTCTCGGTCTTTTTTTTCTTTCGTCGTCTGACTTGCAGTCTGAATATGGGCCATCTGAAACAAAAATGTAATTACATTTCAGTAAGAAAATAACTGCAATGTTTTAGTATTAATTGTTGGATAATAGTGTCAAAAAGTAGGAGTATCAAGAGCGGATAGTTAAAACGAGAAACTAAAATCGAGAGAAAAAGCCCTACAATTTAAATTAAAGGAATCCCATAGGCGGAGACTGAGTATTTGAGTAATACGTTGCCCTCAGGTGATTTTAATACAGTTTCGCTTTACGTGTCAACTAGTATTTGTAATTTTATTTGTTTAGTGCTAGACTTATTTGTATTAATGAAATTGAATTTTTTTAGAACTATATATATATATATATATATATATATATATATATATATATATATATATATATATATATATAAAAGCCAAAAGTGGCTTAGTCTTTGCTGACTAGTTAGAAAATAAACTAAGGAATCTTGGGATTTTCAGCAAAAATCTTACAAATGTGTACTCTTTTAAGTATTTATTCCAAGCTTTCGAACATGATTATGTTCATCTTCAGGGAGCTACAATATTAATTTTTACAATGGTTATAAGTTAAACAATTTTGAAAAGACATATACTTACAACTCAGTGAGAATCGTTGCGTACATGTGGTATTATATTAATAAAAAATTACGGTACATCACAAAACGAGACAAAAAATGGTTAATAACAATCCTGTTAGCCAAAAAGATTATTTTTAATTTTACGTTAGGGCACATGGTCAAATTATTTTAAAAACAATTAATAAAAATTCACATCTAACACCGTTCGGTATTAGAAATGAAAATGAAACTTTTTTTATGTTACTATTTGAACTATTTTTAGCGTGGGTACAGAAGGTCAGTTGTCATATGTCTGTCAACCGTCAGTCAAAAACAGTAGGAGAAAGAAGAAATTTGTTAAGAGTCATATGAAGAAATAAATTGTTTAAATATTATATTTTATCTTTTAAATGTCAGAAATCATTGCAAGAAGGTATTACGGATAAAATTATGATTTGTTTTTCAAGATGTCACTAATCCTATAAGCGACGTCACCCTCTGAGTGAACCATCCCAACGCACTAAGCTAAAAGGTTGTCATCCCCCTTGCCCGGGTTGGACGGAACACTCACCTGACGATATCGCGAACAGGGCCAGTGCATTTAGTTTTAATGCAAATTTGTAAATTGGAGAAAAAAAAAAACCACTATGCAATAACAATTGACATTTTGAACAGTGTTAAGTATTGGGGAAAATACTCAAAAAGTACTGAGAAAAACGGATGAAATTTTGATTTGATTAAAAACATGTCACAGGCCTGTTGGTGGTGTCACCAGCTGAGCAGGAACCAAAACCTCTAAAGGAGTTAAAGTCCCTCCTCAACTATTCTGTCACCACCCACAGGACCAGTGCATTTAGAGATGACTAAAAAATGAAATTTTAACAATGGGGCCTATACATCAGAAATTCCTGACATGTCTCCATTAACGACACGGTGTTTGTCAACATGTAACAGATATGAGAATATTTCACTAAGGTGTTTGATATCTGTTCTTTTATTAATGCAGTTTTCATTTTGATAGATATGTGCCATTTCTAGAAACTGTCTTTTAGAAATATTAGTTTCTCTTTCTAGCACAGAAACACTATCATAATTCATTATATGGTCATTTTTGTTGACATGTTCTGCCAAAGCACATCTTTCAGGGTGTAATCTACAATCACTACGGTGGGAGGTTATGCGATCTTTTAGGCATCTAGCCGTTTGTCCAATGTATATCTTTTGACATGTGCCACACGGGATACTGTAAACTACACCACTCAAAGATGTTTTTGGAACTTTATCTTTTAATTTTGAAAACACTATGTTGTTAGTGAGGAGGTTTTTCAGCAATTTTTATGTTTTCAAGTGGTTTTAATAATTTTGTGAGTTTTTTTTGGCTAACAGGATTGTTATTAACTATTTTTTGTCTCGTTTTGTGATGTACCGTAATTTTTTATTAATATAATACCACATGTACGCAACGATTCTCACTGAGTTGTAAGTATATGTCTTTTCAAAATTGTTTAACTTATAACCATTGTAAAAATTAATATTGTAGCTCCCTGAAGATGAACATAATCATGTTCGAAAGCTTGGAATAAATACTTAAAAGAGTACACATTTGTAAGATTTTGGCTGAAAATCCCAAGATTCCTTAGTTTATATATATATATATATATATATATATATATATATATATATATATATATATATATATATATATATATATATATATATTTAAGTGAAGATAATATCAGGTTAGCGGTCCTAAGAAATAAAACTCTTTTCCTTACTTGCAAGTAAGGAAAAAAAGAGTTTTATTTCTTAGGACCGCTAACCTGATATTATCTTCACTTAAAAATAAATATTTTCCGGTCGAAAAAACTATCTCCTTTTATATATATATATATATATATATATATATATATATATATATATATATATATATAAACATTTCCGAAAGCTTGGAATAAACTTAAAAAAGTAATCTTTCATTTGCTGCATTACCCACAAATTACTGGTTTAATTATATATATATATATATATATATATATATATATATATATATATATATATATAAATAAGCAAAAACAAAATAGTTCAGTACCATTTTCTCTTTTGTTTGTAAACCGATTTTTTTAGTAGCTATTGACGAACTAGTATTATCAATAAAAAAAATTTAAACATAGTATTTTTTTTTCCAACTTTGAGATATGAAATCCGTTGATCCACAAATATGAATAATGATTGAGTAATAAAATGAGCCTATTGCGAACACGAGCATCCTTTAATTTCAAACCAACTTGAACAATATTACATGGACGAGTAGACGATCGTGAAAAACGATTTCAAACCACCCAATCTCTCCCCCTCTACTTCTCCCTTACCCCAAGGGAGGTCGATATACAAGGTCTCTGTAAAAGGTCTTTACAAAAACATACCACATATTCCTTCTACCAAAATAATCCGATTTAAGTAAACTTACTTTAGTACATAGTTGCTCAGTTTTGATACAGATTCATAGTGGGAGGAGACTTTAATGCAAACTGTGGATCGAGACTGAAAGAACTATTAGCAGCATGCTATCAGCACAAGTGTCAAACAATATCAACTCGAAAGCATAAATACTGGCCTAAACTTCGAACAAATTTCCTGATCTCATAGATTTTTTGAATCAATAGCCTTAAATTATATACAAATAGAAGAATCATGGGACCTGAACTCAGATCATTTTCCCATACTTCTCACATTGAGTGATATTGTAATTAAAAAAGAGAATTTACCTAAACACAGATTGGAAAAGCTTCAAAATCATCTTAGAAGAACTGATTAATCTTTCGATTCCATTTTAGGAACTAAGGAACAATTAGACCAAGAAGTTGAACTTTTTGTCAAAAAACATTCCTGAGATTAAATGTATAGTGCAATATAATAATCATCCAAAAGAGATCAATTATATTACCTCAAAAAAAAAAGGAAAATTAGAAGAAAATGGCAACAGTCTAGAGAGAGCACCAAATAATAAAACAACTTGAAACAGCTGAAACGTGAAATGAGTCGATTGGCGAGTACTTAAGTGAATTAACTAACCATATACACAGGTTCGTGTTATTCACTCTGAAAAACTACCAAACGATTAAAAAGGCCTACTAAATATAATCCACCAATCAGAAACAGAGATGGAAACTAAGCCCAAAAAATTTTCAATAAGCAAACATATTTGCAAAATATTTAGAGAAAAAATTATCATCTATATTCAAAAAAAGATTTATACTTGGAAGATTACACTTAAAATAAAGGAGAGTTTGCTTCAAATAATATATCTCGTTATAATAAGAAAATAAATATTGAGTGAAGTGTAGGCATAATCTTGTATTTTAAGATTGATCGTCCTTCAAGCTCTTCCCTCAAGCTCTTCCTCGCCTATCTTCATGACCAACCATCATCTATCTGTCTGTCATGAGGGCTACACGAACACAAGTGTAAAAGTGTTTCTAGCCTCTGAGGGACTGCCTGTTGATCCTGGAGCTCTACGGACCATTTATTATGATTATCATGATCTATATGGTATTGGCTCAGCTGAAGTGGATAACGATCTCTCTACCTACAGAGCATATATATCCGCGGAATGAAGAATAAACCTGCAGAAGCACAGGGAGTACAATCATCGTTATTTTACTGCCGATTCACCTAGGAAAAATTTTTAATTAATACGACGTGTCCTGGGGAACTAGAATCCCCAACTAGTCTTACTGTCTATGCCGACAGTAAATTAAGAATGGTTCTAATTAATATTCGATCAATACGGAATAAGACTGATGAATTGTATTTGTTTTTGGAAGAGTTAGGGTTTCCCCAAATAGTTGCTATTACAGAACACTGGTTACAAGTTGGTGAACCAGTTTTTGTCAAAAAATATACTATCGTCAGCAGATATGATAGAAGTAATACAGACCATGGTGGAACTCTAATTTTATCCTTAGACAAGGACTTTTCTGCTGTATCTAAATACGACTTTCTACAAGCTGAAAATTTCTTCGAATTTTCCATTATAAACAACAAAAACATTGATTTGTTTATTATTTGTATTTATAGAACACCTAAATCAAATGTTCACCTCTTTCTAGAGAATCTTCTTAATCTACTTGACGCATTGCCTATAAAAAGTAAGAAAATTTTATGCGGCGATTTTAATATTGATTTTGCTAATGTATGTGCTACTCAAAAGTCTGATCAATATTTTTGAATCATTCAGTCTCACTATGCACGTAAATTCTCCAACTAGAATCACAGAAACAACATCTACAATTATAGATTACGTAGTCTCTGATTTTAAACCCGTTGATGTAGAGCACCAAGTAATTAGCTCAGGTCTCTTAGACCACGAAGCAGTATTTGCCAAATTTTTGATACCCCGTACAGCTCCAAAAAAAGTCCGTCAGCTAGGTAGAATTTTCTCTAAGCATAATTTCAAAAATTTCTATAATTTATGTCTAACTACTGATTGGAATGGTCTTTCTGAAAATATTGACTCTAAATTTTTAGACTTCTTAAATAAAATAATTATGTGTTTTAATACAGCTTTCCCCCTTCGCCCCATTAAAACTAAATGTCATAAATCTTGGACAACTAAAGGAATAAGAACATCATCTAAAAATATGAGGTCACTCATGTATATTAAAAAGTACACAGATAATCCCCTATTATTAAACTATATCAACAACTACAGAATATTGTATCGGAAAATCACCAAATCTGCTAAGAAAAACTATTACAAAAATCGCATCGCAAGAGCTAAAAACTCCTCCAAAGAAACCTGGTCTATAATAAATGACTTAAGGAATAAAACCCGTTCTTCAAACAGTGTAAATCCTAGCCCAGATGAACTAAACAATTATTTCGTAAATGTAAGTAAAAATATCAAATCTAACATAGCTCCGAGTCAGGATGCTCTCTCCTTCCTTCTTCCTACTAAAAGGAGCACTGAAAGTTTCTTCCTAAGACCAGTAGACAAGCATGAACTAGTGCAAACCATAAACAACATCCAAAATAAATTTTCCTGTGGAATTGATGGCCTGTCCACCAAAATATTTCTAAATATACCGGATGTAGTAATCAACATTTTAACTTCACTGATTAATGAATCCTTTGAAATTGGTCTCTTTCCTAACTGTCTAAAAACAGCTATAATAATCCCACTTCATAAAGGTGGCGACAAAACCAAAACCTGTAACTATAGACCTATCGCGTTATTGCCTACCTTATCGAAGATAGTAGAACGGCTAATGAAAAACCGTCTTTTGCCCTTTCTTTTCAAGCATAACATCCTCACAGCTCATCAGTATGGCTTTCTACCTAAAAAATGCACTAGCGACGCAAT
Organism: Psylliodes chrysocephalus; assembly: GCA_927349885.1. Classification (NCBI taxonomy): domain Eukaryota; kingdom Metazoa; phylum Arthropoda; class Insecta; order Coleoptera; family Chrysomelidae; genus Psylliodes; species Psylliodes chrysocephalus. Next base: position 1,327,988 of record OV651817.1, on the reverse strand, counting down.
GTTTTCCGTTCTTAATGAAATATACACATCACTTAATGATAAACTTTTCACCGCTTCAGTATTTTGTGACTTCGCAAAGGCCTTCGATTGTGTAAATCATGATATTTTAATTAATAAGTTACAAATTTATGGCATACGGGGTTCTCCTTTACAATGGTTTAAAACTTACCTAGAAAATAGAAATCAACAGGTGCGGGCGAATGGTGAGGATTCTACAAATCTAGCAATAAGCAGTGGAGTACCTCAAGGATCAGTATTAGGTCCAATTTTGTTTTTATTATTCATCAACGACATCACAGACTTAAGAATAAGTGGTAGAATTACTTTATTTGCTGATGACACCAGTGTAACCTGGAATAATTCTAACATGCAGACATTACAATCTATCATAAGTGAAGATCTAGTGACTATTAAGTCCTGGTCTGATTCGTATGGACTTTGTTTCAACACCAGTAAAACTGTAGCATTGTCTTACAGAGGTACTTTACAACCTATAACTTTAAACAATAATCTGGTCCAAACGGTGACTTCAATCAAGTTTTTAGGTCTTTATATAGACGATTCTCTAAAATGGTCTGCTCATATAGATACCTTAGCAAAAAAATTATCCTCCGCATGTTTTGCCATTAAATCGGTTTCTAAAGAGCTGACTCCTTCTACTGCATTAATAACCTACTTTTCCTTATTCGAATCTCACCTTCGCTATGGTTTACCTTTCTGGGGTTCTTGTAGCTTATACCTTTTCGAATCTATTTTTAAACTGCAAAAAAGAGCAATCCGCTATGTATTTGGTTTAAGTAGTAGGACACATTGCGAAAATTACTTCAAAAATTTCAAAATTCTAACCCTTCCTGCTCTATTTATTTTCGAATCCGTCTGCTTAGTTCGCAAGCACATTCAAAATTTATCCGAAAGACCGACTCGTAGATATCCTACAAGAAATTTAGAGACTGATGTTTATTTAACAATGCCCACTTCTGACCTATTAAAACATTCCATTACCTACAATGCCAAAAAATTGTATAATAACCTTCCGATGCAATTAAAATCTATAAATACATACGATAAGTTCCGAAGACTGGCTAAAGCTTTTCTTCTAGAAAGACCATATTACACAGTAGCAGAATTTTATAACGTACCTTAGACATTTGAGTTCCACATACAATGGCATTAATTAAATAATTAAATATTAAAGTTTAAATTTAAATTTAAATTTAAAAATTAAATTAGAATAATTATAATGACGGATATTGCATATCCATTGCAATTGTTATTCCTATTTTGTCTGTTTGTTTCTGTTTGTTTTTTCTGCTGTTTAGTTATTTTTATAATATGTTTAGTATTTAAGTTACACGCTTTGTCTATAAAATTTTTGTAAATTTTTTTACGACAATAAAGCATATATCTCTCTCTCTCTCTCTCTCTCTCTCTATCTCTCTCTCTCTCTCTCTCTCTCTCTCTATCTCTCTCTCTCTCTTGATAATAATTAATTTAAGAGTAAACTATTTCATTCGAGTCTAGAATACTTAATTAATCCAATAAAACTCTTACGTTTATTGTAAGTATGGTATGCTCTTATCTATCGCGTACTTGATTCAATGTTGTAAAAGGATTTAAAGCATTTAAATTTCAGAACAAGAATTAAACAATTCGAATCAAAAACCTATGTACTTCACAGAAGATTAGCGAGTACAAATTCACTGCACGGTGTTGCCAGCTGAAACTTATTTTAAAATGCAACCTCTGCACTGGTACATGTTGAGATGTAATACTTATTATTCGGAAGACTGGGACACAACGCATTTACAGAGAATCTGGCAAATTGGCATTATCACGTGTTCATCCTCTTGTTTACTTTCTAACAAATTGTAGTTTGCGTCGTATCGTTGGGCAACCCTACTTTTTGTTAGAAGTTCTTTAAATTCAATTAATAAGTGTATGAATAAATTAAATTGAAATGCAAGATTTGTTAGCGACCTGATACCAATATTTAAACGTAAGTGTATTTAGTTCACTTCTTGTTAGGTATTATATTATGTAAGTAAATTTATAATCATAAGAACACGAAACAAACTGGAATAGAAGTAATAGTATATTACACACCGAGGTGGGAAGAGTTTCATTCCTGTCGTGAGATTAGTTAGATAACCGAGACGCCAAGCATCGAGGTTAGCTATGATCTCGAGACAGAAATGAAACTTCCTACCGAGGTTTGCATACTATGTTATTTACAACCATCATATTTCGATCAAAGTTAATAAATCTCTTTTTCGTTCTGAACATACCTAAAATATTACATTTAACGACAAATTACCAAGCGCGCGATTTTCTCAGAATAATCAAGTAAATATATTGTTACTGTGATTACGGGGTAAACAACTGTCACCAATATAAATAAATGTCAGATAAAGCCGGATATTAAATTCGCGAATAATAAATATCAATAAGTAGTTTGTTGTATTTTAGTTTTTTATTGTTTGCCATTAAATAGGTATTATAAAATGTGTCAAAAAAATATGTTATTTTTTTAAGGAGGTCCTTTCGCCACACCTCTCGCCTCAAATGTTAAAAAAAAAGTTATTAGATTATGACTAAAATTAATTTTTTTCTAATAGTTGAAGTCCTTATTTATCTAATACTGAACTTTTAATTATACCTTACCTTGCAAATTTTTGAGATTTTTTTTTTAAAATGTGGATATTTGTACAGTGCCTCACGAGAAAGTAAGTCCTCAACAACAATTCTCGAATTTTACTATTATTTATTGATTAGATGGAGTAGAAAAAAACTAAAAGTAAGGTTTTTGAAATATTTAGATTTTGTTTTATACAATAAAATATATATAGTAAACCGTGGAACTCATTGAGAAATTAATATTAAAAAATCAAAAAAAATTTTCAAGTAACCTAGTTGAAAATTTTTTGTGATTTTTTAATAATAATTTCTCAATAAATTCCACGGTAACCTATATATTTTATTGTAAAAACCACAACCTAAATATTTCAGAAACCTTATTTTTAGTTTTTTTCTACTCCATCTAATCAGTAAATAATAGTAAAATTAATTATAATTCGAAAATTGTTGTTGAAGTCTTACTTTCTCATAAGACACTGTACAAACACACACATTTTCACAAAAATTTGCACGGTAAGGTATAGTTAAAAGTTTACTATTAGATAAATAAGGACATCTACTATTAGAAAAAAATTAATTTTAGTCATAATCTAATATTTTTTATTTAACCTTTAACTACTCGCGCCTTAATATTTAACATTAGTACTCGCGTGGTGTATTTTATACACCATCACCAAAAATGCTCAAAAAGCCCACAAAAAAATACATATATTTTCAAAAACTTTTATTGAATAAAAAGCACTATTATAAATGTATTGAAAACAAATAAATGTATAAAAAACTAAAAACTATAAAATATCAAACAAAACAAAAACCAAAAAGAGTTTGTGTAAACTACTACTCGCTAGCATCCTCATCATTGCTAATATTATTGCACTCCGGACAAGAAATTTTACTAATTGAATGTTCCTTGGATACTGGTTTGTGACATGTATGGCACGAAATTGTTGTCACCCTATTTTTCTGTCTTCCACAACAAAAACACCTTCCTCGTATTTTTGCTGGAGGTTCTTCGCTATGCTCCTCTTGAGGTGGTTTGTATCTTTTTAGAAAACACTGGATATCCGAAGGTAAGGTCTGCAGGATAACTCTTTCCGAAAGGTGCGGCTTCATCATAGACATCGCCAGTTCTTTCAGAAAAACTCTTCTGTATTTGTGGCTATTCTCGATATGTATGGCGTTGTATAAAATTTGACTATTTATACCTGCTATATTCACCAATTGGAAAAATAAAACTAAAGGCCATCTTCTTGTCCTTCTGAGAACGGAATACGAGCCACATAATTTATCCACAGTATCAACGCCTCCTTTATAACAATTGTAGTCCATTATAATATCTGGCTTATTAGTTTCAGGATGGATTGCAGCATCAGTGTGCATTGTCGAAAGCAAAATTACAGCCTTATTTTTTTTGGGGGCATAGGATACAATGGTCACGTCTTTTTGAAATCCAAAGATAGACGAACCAGGTGTTCTCTTTTTATTTGGTAAGAATTCTGACGGCAGCTCCTTTTTATTTTTTTTTTAGTGTTCCAACAATTGTAAATTTATCATCTAAAAGCTTTTTAGCCAAAGGGTAATTAGTGTACCAATTATCACATGTCAAATTTCGGTTTTTGCCTTTCCACGGTTGAAGTAAACGAAGAGTGATATCAGTGGGCGTATTTGACCTTTGGTATTGCCCTTCTGGCTGTTGACCACAATACACCTCTAAGTTGCTAACGAAAAATGTTCTGGAGTCACATAACACAAACGCTTTCAAACCATATTTTGCAGGTTTGTTTGGAATGTATTGAAGAAAGCTGCATCTACCCCTAAAAGGTATCAACATTTCATCAATTGTTACTTGTTCTCCCAAATTATAATTCTTTTTGCAGTTGTCCACAAAACTGTCTAAAACTAATCGGATAGGAGCAAGTTTATCAGTTAATTTTCTATCACATCTAGTATTTTTATTATCGAATCTTAAAGTAGTTAGCAAAAATAAAAACCGATTATAACTCATGCAAGCTCTAAATATCTCTGAGCCATTTCCATCAGTTGTCCATAATTCAAGAAAATGTGTGTGGTTCTGCTTCTTGGTTCCTGCTAGAAGTAATAATCCTATAAAAGCCAATATTTCCGTTTTTGTGGTGTTTTTTGCATCTCTTGGCCGCTGATAATTTGTTCGCAATCTTAAAATCTCTAAATTTGTGCATTGAACAATAATTTTAATTATATCATTAGTAAACAATTTTTCGAAAGCACTTTTTTCATCAGTAATATTTCGTGCACATTGCTTAGGTCCAGGAAATATTTTGACGATATTTTTTTTATTTGTTTTACTAAATTTACTCACAATTGGAGTTTTCTTCCACACCATTCTTATTTTCTTATCTCTAGCCACAAAATATTCTTCACTATCTTCTTCATTGGTCTCACTATTCTCATTTTCCTCATCTACATCTGAGTTATTCATTTCTTGATCTGAATTCTCCTGTTCTTCATCTGTGTCATTTAGTTCTTCTTCCGACTCTATATTATGATCACTCTCCTTTATAGCTTCATCTTCTAACGTATCTGATTCTCCCCCAACTTCTTCTTCACTTTCTTCGTCAAATAAAGCGCGAGCCATAGCCTCAAGTTCATTTTCCGTGAGACGTTTTGCATGTCTAACTAGTACCCGATTCCTACAAAAATAGTACTTTTATTTTACCAAATTTATTGTTGATTTTATGAACAAACCAAATGACAAAGTATATATTTTACCTCAAGCAACTAAATTTAAAATATGTAAAATATACTCACATAACTACTCGCGTGGTGTATTCTGTACACCAAACAGAACGGTCATAGATTTCACACCAAATAACTACGTTCTTACTACAGCAATCACAGCGCCACTGAGTAAGGTTCTAGTGGACACTTCAATAATAGGTTAGGTGGTAGCACAGGGACGGAATCGGTAATCAACAAGAATAAGAGCATTTTTAGTGCAAGTGGTGTATTTTATACACCGACGCGAGTAGTTAAAGGTTAACATTGGTGGCGAAAGGCCTCCTTAAATATAAAAAATATTCATCTAGAATAGATGAAATAAGGGCGGGAAGTAGATGTGTGTAATGTGACACTTCCCAACCTTCAATGACGTTAGTAATGACATTACATATATGGTTGTAAACAAAATATTAAAGGTCTATTTGCATTAGAAAACATTTAATATAATTATGAAAAAAAGTTATTTAAATCTGCAAACCTTATTTACAAAGTCTAAAAGGACGTAATTATCTATCTACCCAAATTTACAAAAAATATTTATTTTATAGATACGACCTCTTATCTTAGTAGGACAGGCTTTTATGTTCCATTTAGGTTTTGTAGTTAGGTATAAAATTATTACTTTTTTTTAGTTAGAATAGAATACTTTTATTTAACTATGTTATTTAGTGTTACATAAATTTATAGCAAGTCAAAAAAAAACAGAATAAACAATCATAAGATAAAAAATTAGAAACAACAATAAAGTCATCTAACATACATATTGTTTGAATTTGAATTCAAACCGCCATGTCAAACAGAACGTTTGACAGCCACAAGAAATATATACAACGGAAACAGCCGAAGGCTGAAAACGTCATAAACTTTTATTTCATAAATAATAAAAAACCAACGCCTAAAAATAAATAATAAAAACGCACAAGCCCTAATAAATAATTCTAATAGTTAAAATAATAAACAGCACACATAAATAATAATAAATAATAATAATAATTAGATAATCCCTCCATAATCAAGCTCTCTTATTGGCCAAACGAAAGGCTTTACGCGATTCGGCGCGAGAATAAAGTGAGTGCGTCTCTAACATTCAACGAGTAAAGACTAGGGATGGCAAAATAAAAAAAATATATCGATATATCGAATCATATGATATATCGAAATAATATATCGAATAAGAAATATCGATATGTTGAATATATCGATATATTTTTAATAAAATGTACAAAAATTCATTTTTAACAGTTAAAATACGATTTGTTTATTTAAATAAGTAATAAAACACTATACATTTTTTTTTAATATAGAGACGAACCAAACTTACATTTATGATACATTATTTAAAAGCTTTCTGAGAAGAGAACTCAAAAATAATAAATTTGACAATATCTTGCAGGACAAACGGTTTTGGCTTTGTGTTCGAAAACAGTCTTCACTTGGAACAGAAGTTGCTACTGTAGAAAAATATTTTTATTTACCACTCTGGACACCGAAAATAAAACTAAACATATGCAAATTCATACATCAAACCAACCATAAAAAATAAAACAAAGAGCCACGTGCGCGCCTGAAGTGTTAGCTGCCAACGTTAATCAACGTCGCATGCGCACGAGCGCACGTTTTATGGATAATATTTTCGATATATCAAAAATATTATATCGATATTTTTTTCGATATATCGGAAGTAAAATATCGAATAAAATATATCGATATATTTGTAAAATATATTCTTTTTTAGTTAGAAAGAGGGTACTTTAGGGGTGGTCCCATATAAATTTGGTTAAAATTTAATAATTGGATCCATGGGAAAATCCTCAAACTCTTCATCTTTTATGTATGTTTAGCGATAATGCTTTACCATCTTGTCCGATTTCTATGATTGTTTTTTTGTTAGTGAGGGGGTACCTCAAGGGTGGTCCCATGTAAAATTGGTTAAGATGTGGTGACGGCATCTGCACGTTTTTAAAGTCGGTTTTTTTAAATTTTTAATTTCTAATACTTGTGATAATTAATATAGTATGTTTAATTATCTCTAGTGCATTATTTTTCCCAAGCACCAAATATTTCAGGATGCTCTCCCAGTGCAGCCATCGAAGACAAATGTAATAGGGGCTTTTTAGGCATATTACACATATATAATCTAAAACAATAAAATAAAATACGGAAACTCTTAAAATCTAACGGTACAAAGATAAAAGTGTCTTAATTAAAAATACATACACAAATAGTTTTAGGGAATCTCGAAGGAAAAGATCCAGGGATCATGTATCGTCAACAGGGAAATGAATGGAAACAAACGTGATTTAAAAATTCAGAAATATAATAAAAACTGTGGTTTTCAAAGTAAATTTTCAATAATTTTTTTAAGTTAAATAGGTTTGTTGATTTTAAATTACTATGAAGTGCATTATATGGTGGAATGATGACCTGGCTATACTAAGGAAACAGGTGAGACAAAAATTTAATAAGGCTAAAATAACCGGCGAATGGGAACCATACGCACCTGTTACAACATAGCTTTACGAAAAGTCAAGAGAGAGTCTTGGAGAAGGCACTGTGAGGAGATAGCGAGCACTCAAGAATGTGCCAGGCTCCAAAAATTTCTCTCAAAAGACACACAACACACAATAAACACCCTTAAGAATGAACTTGGGAGTACACAATCACAGGGAAGGAAACAGTAAGGGAACTCTTCAGGGTTCACTTCCCTGGTGCACAAACCATAGCACACACACCGGCTAACCGGAATCTAAACGGACTGGAAGCTCATAATAGAGCCAACAGGGAAGATTGGAGGATAGCCAAATAAGTGGTGAACTATGATAAACGGAAATGGGCAATTAGCTCATTCGAACCATATAAATCACCGGGCATGGACGGGATTTATTCAATATTGTTACAAAGAGGTTCTGATATTTTATACAGCAGACTCTGTAACATACTCAGAAGTAGCCTGGCCTTTGGACACATACCAAAAGCTTGGAGAAATATTATAATAACTTTTATACCAAAACCTGGGAAAATGGGACAGGAAACGGCAAAGTCCCTAAGACAAACTGCTAGATAGGCATCTTAGAGACGGGATATTGGTTCAAAGGCCAATATACCAAGACCAATACGCCTATAGTTCAGGGAAATCAACTGAAACAGCTCTCCATCAACTAATTAAAAGGGTGGAGAACACACTGGAAAACAAGGAGGTAATGCTGGGAGCATTCTTGGATATCAAGGGTGCATTTGACAATACCTCCGTTGAATCGATCATTAGATATCTCAAACACAGAGGAATCGAGGACACATGCGTGTCCTGGATCGACTCTATGTTAAGGGAGAGACAACAGCGGCACGGGTAGCTAGAGGATGTCCACATGGTGGAGTGCTGTCTCCACTCCTGTGGAACCTTGTAGTGGACGGGCTGCTTAGGGCTCTCAAAGATAAGGGACATAGAACCCTGGGATATGCCGATGATCTAGTGATCATGGCACAGGGAAAATACAACACTATAGTAAGAGATCGAATGCAAGAGGCTCTAAATTTAGGTGTGCAGTTGACCCGTGAGTTTTGTTGTGATTCTGTCCTCGTAAAAGTTCAAATTATTTCACAATTTACGAATTATAATTTAGTTTGATAGTACCAAACGGCTTATAAAGTGTTCTTTATCATTAGAAAGTGAAGGTACGTTACAGAAATTTGTTTTTACTTTCCATTGAGCAGTGTTATGTTTTGAATTGACTTGAAAATAATTTATCTACTGCTTTTTTTTTCTCAATTTCAACCTGTTGGGTGCGAACCAACTGCACACATATACTTGAACATATAGAATGTAAAATGCCCGAGTCATGTGCTAAATGTAAATTGAAGAAAAGGGAAGAGAATCTTGTCGGATGTGAGGGTCCATGCGGTAATTGGTACCATCCAGAATGTGTTTTATTAAATGATGCTGAATTCAAATTACTACACAAGTCCCGTAATCTTTATTTCATTTGTAACACTTGCAAGAATAAAATTGAAATTGTCGATAAAACTAATAATGACCAATTCAAAACAAAAGTTGATGATATTGAGTCTAATATCAATAAGATGATAGCCGAAGTTGTCACGTCTACAATTTTCGAAAGTTTTCGCCAGGAGATATTTCAGAAGTTAGAATCTTCATTTGTGAGTGTTGAAGCCAGCATTAAAGATTTAATCTCTCAAAAATTGACTACATCAAGCGAGCCAAGTTATTCCGATGTTGCTAATAGGTCAAAATTCATTCTTCAACCTAAAAATACTACTCAACCCATAGCTGCTACCAAAGCCGAAATCCTACGAAGTGTTGACCCAATTAAGACTAACATTAATGTTTCAAACGTATCTACTACACGTCAAGGTGCCTTGGTTATAAGTTGTGATAACAAAGACGATTCATCCAGATTCCAGCAGATTATCAACACCAATTTGGGCGACAAATACGAGATGAAGTCTATTTCTTCTTTACATCCGCGCATTAAAGTCACGAACATGTCCGAAAAATTTGATGATCCTATTCTACTGGACTATCTTAAATCCCAAAACAGAAGCTGCTTTAACGAAAACTCTACCGTTGAAATTATATATACAAAACCGCATAAAAGAAACAGTAAATTTTTCCAAGCTGTCGTACAAGTTGACACGGCCACCTATCATAAGGCTATGAAACTCGGTAAGCTCACTGTTGGTTTCGATTTTGATTGTCCTGTTTATTGTGCTGTTGAACCACGCAGGTGTTATAAGTGTTGGGGTTTACATCATTTAGCAAGCCAATGTACTAAAGCTGAACCAACCGGTCCTAAATGTTCTCTTAATCACGAGCTCAAAGACTGTAAATCTAATACCAATAAATGCATTAATTGTACTTATCTAGTAGCAAATCATAATATAAATACCTCTGTCAATGATGTAGCATGGGATAAAGATTGCCATTACTATAAACGAGCTCTGACAATGTTTAAAAATAAAATTGTACCGTTACCGTCACAGTAGCAACCATTGAAGGTTTCCGTATCTGGCTCTGATAATTGTTCACAAATTAGTCTTCAACTGTATTACCAAAATGTTAGAGGGTTAAGAACAAAAACAACTCGTCTATTTAACAATGTTTCTGCTGCTACACAGTATGCGGGCTACTTCTTTACAGAAAGTTGGTGTAACAGTACCATAAATAATGCTGAGCTAGTTGATCTTGCAGTGTTTGATGTTTATAGGGTCGATCGAGATTACGAGTTAACACAAACTTCAAGGGGGGGAGGAGTCCTTTGTGCCCTTAAAAAAGAATTAAATGCAGTTCTGATTGATACGTCTGATGTTTGTAGCTCTATTCCAATAAACAAAATTGATTTTATTCTTGTAAAAATTAAACCTCACTATCAGTGTACCTTTATTTTACTCATATACATACCGCCAGCTTGTTCTGCTGATGACTATGAGGCTGTGTTCGAGGCTATATCATTACTTAATATTCTTTATGATAATCATCTTCTAGTACTAGGAGATTTCAATGTGCCAGAGTATATTTCTCAAATAAACAGTTCTAGCTGCTCGCCTAGATTGAACGTTGTACAATCATTTGCGAATTTTTTTAACTTAAATCAATTCAATTTGATAGAAAATACATATCATCGTCTGCTTGACTTAGTTTTTTCCAATTCAGCATGTCACGTATATAAAGCCGATGAAGTAGTCTTAGATGAAGATGAATATCACCCCTCTTTGTGTATTGATGTCCCCATTAAAATTAGAGTTAAGAGCTTACAGTGTAAACCAGACCACGTGCAGTATAATTACAATAAAGCAGATTTTCCAAAATTATACAACGCACTACTCAATATCAATTGGAGTTTTCTTGATTCTGCAAGCAGCGGTGATGAAAGTGTTCAACTTTTGAACAATAAATTGTTCATTATTTTTAATAAGTATATATACCTGCTAAAAAACCTAACCTTAGGACCTACCCTCCTTGGTTTAATGGTCGTATAATACACATGATTCGTGAAAAAGAAAAAGCCCGAAAAACCTACAAATCCGCTTATTCCATAGATGCATTTACTAAATTTAAGAACCTTCGAGACCAAATTAAACTAGACATTTCTATAGCTCACTCCTCATATTTAAGGTCAATTGAAAATAATATTAAAAATGATCCAAAACAATTTTGGTCATTCATAAATTCTAAAAATTCTTCCTATTCCATACCCACTACTGTTGAATATAATAATGACTGTATAGAAGATCCACAGGCCATTGTTCAAGCTTTTGCAGATCACTTTTCAAGCAATTTCTCCAAGCCAACTCAAACAAATCACTTCATCCACGAATCTACCATTAGTTTACCTCTGCTTCACTTTAATTCTGTATCTCAAGATGAAGTTATTAAAGCCCTAAAAAAGCTTAAGCCCAATATGTCAATGGGTACTGACCTTATTCCTTCGTTTCTTGTCAGAGACTGTGCACTAATTTTGGCCACTCCGTTGAAACATATTTTTGATTTAATTTTGAAAACATGT